>JARHVA010002493.1:2255000-2465000 GCA_037957365.1 Torreya grandis | reverse complement strand
TCTCCTCTACCTTCTTATAATGAAAGATTTATTATTTTAGTCATGAGCTATTTTAATGTGTCTTCAATATTAGATTGATTATATAAATATATTTATAATAATAAAAATAAAATATAAAAATTTGAAAAAAATAATAATAATGAAACCTTTTTTTTTAATTATTAGTAATAAGAGAATAAAGAACCTTATCTTACAATTACAAAATGATTAGTCATTTTTAAAAAAAAGAACATTTCATAAAATAAAAGGAGAGAAGTAATAAATGCCACAAATTATGTTAAATATATAAGAAACTAAAAACTCAAAAAAAACAACCAGTTGGACATAGCACCAAAAGTCATTATTAACATTTAGCACTCAGAAAGGGGGAGATAGAGATTCCCTTTGTAAGAAAATCGTGTAGTAGTTATGCGGGATCACCACTTCTTAACAAGTTGTTACTGTTGGAACAAATGTAAATATCAATTATGTTCATATTAGATGGGATAGAAGAAGATAGATGTACATGTTTTGGAGTATGAATTTTATTAGAATAGATTAATTACATTTCGGATTATTGAATTATAAAACTACTTTCTAAGTGACCAGCCTATTTATCATTACCAAAATTCTAATTTGAAGATTCATCAACTAAATTTAATATTCCAAACAATTACTCTATTGTTATTTGATCCAAGAATAAAGTTTATTCCCTTTTATAAAAACATTCTTCCCAAATCTATAATCAACTATAAGGTCAATACTAGGATAAAGTCAGAGAAACATTGAAAACTTTTATTTAAATAAAATAAAATTCAGATAAATTTATAGCTTTTAATTTAATTTATAAAATATTTTAAAATGATGTTAAATCTGTATTATTACTTAGAAATTGGTACAATTACTTTTAAATATTTAATCATTACATATGTATTAATTATATATAAGAGAAAAAATTAAAGATGATAATTAAGGATATGAAAAATTAAATAGATATTTAGAATCTAAGATTTTCAAAGAGTATTAAGTTATGAAAAAAATTGAATATGTGATTTAATTGTAAAGATAAATTAAATTGATATTATTTTTTATATATTTAAATTAGATAAAAAATATATTTTATAAAAGAATTGTATATTAAAAAAATGATAAAAAAATATATTAAAATAGTTTGAAAAAATAATAACATGTAACTTATATAAAATATAAGATGAAATTTATTTTATTTTAACATAAAATGATAATATAGATGCTTTCTTAAACATATATATAATTTATTAATATGAAATCCTTATAATTATATAAAATTTAATGATTTTTCTAATATATAGTTATTATAATTTTTTTTTTTAATTTTTATTTTAAATATTTTATTTAATTATTAGATATGTATATTAAAATTTAGTTTATTAAATTTTAAATAAAAAATGAAATTTTTATTGTGGATATAAATGGTTATCAAATATTTTTTTGCATAACTAAATAAAAATAAACTTAACAATTTAATTATGAAAATAAATGCTTAACTATATATATATATATATATATATATATATATATATATATATATATATATATATAAAATAGAACTTATAATAATTGAAAAAAATAAAAATAAAATTATAATACCTTTATTAACTTATTTCAAGAATTAATTATTTTTGGATTTTTTTTTAAAATTTTTTATTTAATTGACTTGATTTCAATTTTTAATCAATATATATATATATATATATATATATATATATATATATATATATATATATATATATATATATATATAAGATTTATATATATAAAAGATTGATTAAAATTGAAATCAAGTCAATTAAATTAAAAAAATCCGAAAATAATTAATTTTTGAAATAAGTTAATAAAGGTATTATAATTTTATTTTCATTTTTTTCAATTATTATAAGTTCTATTTTTAATATATTTTATATTAGTTGTTATTTAACACATTACTTAGCTTTAATATAATTAATTTTTATAGATTAAAATGTGGAAATTAAAAAATGTCTCCTTTACATCTTACATTGTTTTATAAAAGTCATACTCACTTAAAATTGTTTTATAGGTTTCACATTGTTCTATAAGTTTTGATTTTAATAATATATTAGCTTAGTTGTTATCTAACATATTATTTCATTTTTTATAAATTCAATTTTTTTTTAAAAAAGTTTAAAAGTTGATTAATTATCTTTTAACATTTTTTCTTATTTTTTTTAATAAATTTTATATACACTTATCTTTGTATAGATAAATAGTAAAAAAATGTTTTTGTTGAACTCTTAAATGAATTCTAAGACTTGAAATTACCTTTCTTTTAATCTCCACACAGCGTCCATATTCATATTTTTCATATTTTCATTTGTGAATAGGGCAGTCCATATGATCATGGAACAATTTCCTAGACAAGCTTAAAATCAAACTTATTCATGTCTTTATTCCCTTTCTTGTTCATAGCCATTACAACTTATCATTGATGTGCATAAATTTATTTAATGTTTGAATGTGTTCATTTATAACTAGATAAGTGATTGAATTTATATGAAGATTGAACAATTATCTAATATTAATGACAATATAAAATTATGACACAATTTATATTGATATATGTAAAGTTTTATTTATAAATAATAAAATTTAAAAAATATTGAAAAATATCCATATATAATAATAATATGGTTTTTAAATTTTAAATTTTAAAAAAATATTTAATTTTCAATAAAATATAGTGTCATTGTTACTATGTCATTGTTCCATACTATTAAATTACATATTGAATACATGTTAACATCTCATAATGCCCTGGAATGAAATTTTAAGATTGGGATTCCTTTTTTTTTTGAATCGATGTTATTAAACCTTTTCAAAAGGTTAGTAGTAACAATGCAAAATATATTACAGAATATTATGTGACCATTGTAAATCTTTCATTCATTTGTTTGCCCTTCGTTAAAAATATCCCAAGTATATTGGCATCCAAACGAGTAAGAAAATAGATGTTGGTGCATGATAATTTTCCTGTTCAGAGGCTTCATATATTTAAAGAAACCTCTGAAATCGAGGAAGTGAACAATAAAAGAGAATAAATATCAGATCCAGTGATTGCCTGTTCGGGTATTGTCGTGGACAAAATCTCATTTGATGACAAGAAAAGGAGGTTAAGTCAGGGTCGACGGCCCAAAGCATTAATGTTCACTTATTCGTTGGTAAGTATGAATGAATCATTACGATACACATGAAAGCCAGCACAAAACCAACGTTCACCTCTTCGGGGGTTGGCTCAAATAGCTTGAATTTAGAAACCACGAAGAACACATGTGGCAGTAGATTAATGTTGTTTAAGTCAGAAAGCAAAGCGTCATCATTTAGTATAAATCTATTGATCGTCCATTCGGAAATTGACCTCAAGTTATTGACATGTTAATTAAGTCCGAATGACCGAATCACCAAAATGAATAAGAGCGAATTATTCCCCTATTTGAAGAAAGGAACGAACAAAGTATACTTTGAAGATTTTAGAAGGAAAAATTGTTTGGCGGTTCACTCACTGTTGTAGAAAAGTTTCCTCGTTTAGCTCATGTGCTTAGTCACGCGTTTAGCAATCAATTCAAGTCAGTTTTATACTTGGCACAATTAAGTGTAGAGATAGTAAAAGTCTATGGCGCACAATATTTAAATGCATTACTATGTTGGTGTCAATTTCACACAAGGTGGAAGTCTTGTGCGCTCACTCGAAGAACAACAGTGAAGGGATCGAGGCCCACGTTGGGCTAGTTGAAACATGGTGCAACCTTAGTCTCAATGTCATGTCCCCATTCTGGCTGACATCGTTTTGTGTGTCGGGATCAGTCTATTATGGACTCTCGTAGACTGATGAGAGAGTCATTCAGGCATTTATTTGGGGATTGGATGGCCTATTTTGCTCTTGGAGATATGATTTTTCATTATATTTTATTATATGGGGCCAAATGTTATATTTTTAAATTGAGGTGCACTTTTTATTTTATTAAGTTACTTTTTATTTTAAAAGTGCAAGGAGATTTTATAAGAATATTATGGATACTTCTAGAAAAAGTAAGTGGCTTCTAGAGGAAGATTCCAAAAAAAGTGAATAAATAGACCCCTGGGGTCTCTCATTTGGCATCAAAGTTTATTTTCTCATTTGAGTCGTCTTGAGCATTTATGGGGCATGATAGTCCTCAAATTTTCCGCATAATCTTTGAGAACGATACCTCTCAAGAGATTGCATAACTAAGGAAGTGGAAGATCTTCTGAAGGGTTGCACATTGGAAGTGGTATTCAGCCATTTCATGTTAAGATTTATTGTGTATTTATACTGAGTTCAAGAGATAAACAATTTGGAGCTTCTTTGGTGAAGCGACTGCATCAGTGTCCCATTTGGAGGGCTTACCAAATTATATATATTTTATTATAGTCCGTACAGGTACACCATGTACCTGCAAAACCGTACGGCAGGGTTTGGCACTTCCCCAGCATAATGCAATTTCTCATATTTGGTTGGAAGATGAAAGCTTATATGGTGGCCCAGCCTAGGCGTCAATAACCAGGGCAGTATCGGCACTGGCCTGTAAAGACAATATTAAAATCGCACCAGTCAGTAGGGTACGAACAACGTACGGACAGCTTGCTGGACAATATATGGACAGTAGTAAGGGTGCCACTTACAGATCAGGTTAGTGTTTTGTTGCTGATTGTAGATACAGATTATTTTGTCCTGTGTGTGAGATATTGTAGGCACATATCTGCTCATTGAATCTGAGCAACTATCACTATCTGTCCTATTTGTATTTGCATACCTATATTTATGTGTCAGGTGTTTATATTCTAAATAATACTAATTCTGTCCATGTTTTGAAAGCTATAAGTTTCCATTTATTGTAAGAGGAACTATATTTCCATAAATAAGTATGTTGGCACTAAATCTTTTGAATTATTAAGCTGAGTAGGTTTGTTTATGTTCAGTTTACTCTTACAGTAGTGTAGTTTAATTTTTTGCCAACTGTTTGACAAAAATCCATAACGTTATATTAGTATTTTGTGTAAACCTACCAACTGTTTGATGAAATTCCATAGTGCAAGATCAATGTTTTGATGATCCTACTAGTGAGGGTCATTACAATGGTATAAGAGCAATTTTTTGCCAGCCTGATTGGGTTATTTCAGATTGAATTTGATTATCAGTATGGCTTTAACAGGAGACAAGGATTTGGAAGAAAGAATGCACAATGCAAAGAAGAAATTAGATCATCCATTTCAGTGAATAGAGGACCTTCTAAGAACTTTGGAGGAGTTGGAAACTTATTTAGGCAAGGTTGATCAGTCAGATTCCTATGCTATGCAAACAGCTTTATCTCCAGCATTTGGTTCGTAGGTGAAGCCCCAATTATTGAGACATCATGATGAGGTGGTAAGACTTGCAACTCTCTCTTGCATTAGTGAAATCATGAGGATAATAGCTGGCTCTAATTCTTATGATGATTAGATTATGAGAGAGGTACTTCATGCCATGGTGAAAAGCTTCGAAAAGTTGGATGACATCAGGGACCTTCATTTCACAAAGAGGGCAAGATTACTTGAAGTATTTGCAAAGGTGTAGATTTGAAAACATTATGTTGTCAGTAGGTTGTATTGGTGACATTTTCAGGATGTTTAACACATTTTGGAATATTATGGATGAGTTTCATTCCAGCAATGTATTAGCATAGATGCACTCTATCATGTTCACAATCTTGTTTGAGGAGGAGGATGAAATTTCTAAATTTTTGGCAAAATATTTATGGTATGTCTGGACAAAAGAGAGGAATTTGTCACCTATGGCATGTACGTGGTTAAAGAGTTTGATTGATAGGCCTAAGGATTGTATTACTCTCCCTATGACAGGCAGAAACTTGAATGATGAGTTTGACAGACATGCTGATCCAGTACAAGGAGACATTAACATATCTTCAGGTAATGATTTATCTGCATTATCTTCATAGGCAGAAGCGGTTAAAGATGTTGTGCAGGTTGAGCTAGTTGCATCAGAAGGTGATATCACAGGCACACCGGATTGCATGATTAACATAGATAGTGATTCTAGTACAGTTGGTCCGGATGAAGTTACAACAGTTGAGGATACTATCATGTTTGAGGATAGTACAATTGATCAAAAAGTGAGCATTTAGGACTTTGTAGAAAATGAGTATCAGGCACAATTGGATGCTTCTTCACATGAGATATAGGCTAGTAGTCTTCCCATGGTTTGGCAAGCCAGCTGAAGAGAGGGGAAAGGATATTGTCACAGCTTTATCTCATCATGATAGAATGCATGGATTGATCGAGAATCACATTTGGATGATTCAACTGCAGGAGAGACAGAAAGGAGTCATAGCAGGTTCTTCTTGTGATGAATTACAAAAGATCAAGGAGGGCATAGAGGCAATGAAGTTAAGTTACATACACCTACTTTCAAATTGTGATCATCTCCTTAATCTTGTGGGAATCTATTTAGATGCATTAAAGAAGAAGGAAGAGGAGGTTGACCGGCTTTCTCATGAGCTGGAGGATACTCAAAATTCCTTGGTGTGTCCTTAGTTGGCTCTCCAGGATTTTGAGAGACATGTGGATGAGTTTTGTCTTGAGGTGATTTCAGTTCAGGAGTTAGCACATGTGGTAAGGACTCAGCTTTCTTTTATAGTCAGGTCACATGTTGATGATGATATGAGTATGTCTAGCATTCACACTCTAGATTCAGATATTTTAGTGGGAAAAGGAGACAGGGGCGTGAAGTTAGTTGGTATTGTTCACATTACTCAGGTGAGGAGTTTACTTGAGTTGCCAGTTGATTTTTGTTCTTGGATTGGATGTTGGAATCCTTATATTGGTACTTGGGATTGTTTTGACCAGAGATATCTATCATTCTTTGGTAGTAGTATCTATTGCACTATCATGGACTTGATTAGTTGTTTACCAGGTGTAGTTCTCATCCATGCCAGCAGCTTGTCTAATGCTAGAATTAGTTTTTATACACCTGTGTTGGGCATTGTTTAAGTATCTAGTGAACCATTCGTGTTGGAATGGGTTGATGATCTCTCAGATATGGCAGAGTCTATAGAAGAGTCCCAGGATCTCATTATTGCAGATGACACCTAGGAGGATGTTGTGGACAGTATTGAGGACTGTCTTTTCAGCAGGTTCCTTTGATACGGAGGTTTATGTGGATGCTTCAGTCACTCCGTTTGATGATACGAGTTCAATAATTGGTCTACCAAATTTGGATGGTAGTATTACAGATGATAACTATTCTGAGGTTACTCCTTTGGACAGTGTGCCAGGGGTAGAGTATAGGAGTTTAACCAACTAGGACAATCATGTGTCTAGTCAGCTGAGAGTTAGTGAGTGAGACATTGCTATCACTTGCAAGCAGTTTGATGCTGCTTGTTAGTTGTTAGCATTTTATGGGTGGAGTTTTCCTACTAGTGATGAGTAGGGAGGTAATTAATTTTTCCTTGATAGAGATCCACTCTTTATGGGAGGCTATCCAGATTTTGAGACAGGATTATTTGCGGTTGGTAGCCGATAGAGATTATCTTAGGGAGTGGGGCAGTATAACATATGATGCATTATTGGTCAAGGAAGATAAGGTGAGTGAGCTTACTCAGCAACTCGAGGTGACTTATGAGATTCTTGAGAGTACATAGTTGGCTTTCGAGGAGTCACAGTTTCATTTGGCTGAGGTGACCATGGAGTTAGAGTGACTTCAGTCTTTACCAGAGTCTGTACAGTCACAGGGTGTGGTATCTGGTGACCTGAGGATGTCCATAGTCAAGATCATTAGAGATAGTGGAGATGAGCATATATCTATCCTTGATGCTAGTATTGGCTTATCTGGTTCGCTTCCACTGAAGCTAGATTTAGTTGAGTTGGGTGATGCAGTTGAGCATGGTAGTCAGCTTGATATGGTGATGGTCTCTACTACTGATGGCATGGGCACTAGTGAGGTTGTATTAGGGATTAGTTGTGATGTTGGTGAGCCAGTAGTTGGTTTTTTTCTTGTTTGTGATACTACTCCTTTGGAAGTGTCTTCAGAGGTAGTAGTTGGTTTGGGCTTGGTTAGTGATCAGTTGCAGTTAGTTTCTTCTAGATTGCAGTATGAGCCATTGATTAAGAGTGGCACATTTTATCGACATTACACTATAAGTGATTGTCATCAATTATGGGATGGTTTGACGCCATGAGATGAGAGTTGTGATAGACATGGCATGGTGATAGGTGCTAGGGTTGACAGCTTTTTGGTGCATGAATTAGAGTAGGAGTTGATGGCAAGTAGATTTGGTTTGTGTTATTGCTATCTAGCATGTGATGTCTCTTCATTATCAGCGATGCATAGGAGTTTGGGTGATAAGACCGTGGCTAGTGATATGCAAATATATGTTGATTACAGTAGAGGTAGTGTGTGGATTCTCCTCACTTGGTGTAGTTCCATTTGGAAGTTGTTGCAGAGTTGGAGTGTGCCTTCTGCATAGCATGGTGGAATGTGTATATGGTATTTTTGGTTTTGGCAGTTTGATTTGTCCACGCTACTTGGGTTCTGATATCTTGAGAGTTGGTATCACATGGGTTCCTGACTGTGGCAGTTATGGAGTTGGGGTCCAGTTGAGCAATGGTTCACGATTCATACATAGATTCCTCTTGGTTATATTTTAGAGGTTGTTATAGGAGCCTGCGCTGATTGACAATAGTATAGTTCATGATTACATTTGGGATCTGGGTGGATGGATTGGTTTCTTGTTCAGCCATTGCTTAGGGACAAGCAATTTCAAGAAGGGTGGATTGTCATGTCCCCATTTTGGTTGACATCATTTTGCGTGCCGAGATCAGTCTATTATGGACTCTCGTAGACTGACAAGAGATTCATTCAGGCATTTATTTGGGGATCGGATGGCCTATTTTACTCTTGGAGATATGATTTTTCATTATATTTTATTATATGGGGCCAAATGTTATATTTTTAAATTGAGGTGAACTTTTTATTTTATTAAGTTACTTTTTATTTTAAAAGTGCAAGGAGAATTTATAAGAATATTATGGATACTTCTAGAAAAAGTAAGTGGCTTCTAGAGGAAGATTCCAAAAAAAGTGAATAAATAGACCCCTTGGGTCTCTCATTTGGCATCAAAGTTTATTTTCTCATTTGAGTCTTCTTAAGCATTTGTGGGGCATGATAGTCCACAAATTTTCTGCATAATCCTTGAGAATAATACCTCTCAAGAGATTGCATAACTGAGGAAGTGGTGTTCAGCCATTTCATGTTAGGCTTCATTGTGTATTCAGACTGAGTTCAAGAGATAAACAATTTGGAGCTCCTTTGGTGAAGCAACTGCATCAGTGTCCCATTTGGAAGGTTTACCAAATTATATATATATTATTATAGTCCGTATAGATACATCCTATACCTACAGAACCGTATGGTAGGGTTTGGTGCTCCCCCAGCATATTGTGATTTCTCATATTTGGTTGGAAGATGAAAGTTTATGTGGTGGCCCATCCTAAGCATCAATAACCAGGGCAGTATTGGCACTGGCCTATAAAGACAATATTAAAATCACACTAGTCAGCAGGGTACAGACATCATATGGATAGCATACAGATAACTTGTTGGACAATATACAGACAACAGTAAGGGCACCACTTACAGATCAGGTTAGTGTTTTGTTGCTGATTGGAGATACAAATTATTCTATCCTGTGTGTGAGATATTGTAGGCACATATCTGCTCATTGAATATAAGCGACTATCATTTTTTGTCCTATTTGTATTTGCGTACCTATATTTATGTGTCAGGTGTTTATATTCTAAATAATATTAATTTTGTCCATGTTTTGAAAGCTGAAAGTTGCCATTTATTGTAAAAGGAACTATATTTCCATAAATAAGTATGTTGGCACTAAATCTTTTGAATTATTAAGCTGAGTAGGTTTGTTTATGTTCAGTTTACTCTTACAGCAGTGTAGTTTAACTGTTTGCCAATTGTTTGACAAAAATCCATAATGTTATATTAGTATTTTTTGTAAACCTACCAACTGTTTGATGAAATTCCATAGTGCAAGATCAATGTTTTGATGATCTTACTAGTGAGGGTCACTACACTCAATGGAGCTTAGTCATTTGATAGATGGGCTTAGGAGGTCTATTGGCGCATGTTGACTTAGATAAGATCAGGAGGCACAAGCCTATTCAAGGGCACAAGTCTTTTAGTGCAAGTTCACGTCTAGTTAGATATATATTTTAATGGTGCAAGCCATGGGGTAGCGAGTTAAGAGTCAATCAGGCGCTTAGCTAAATCAAGGACATGGCTTAGGTCAAGTGCTCATTCTTCAAGTTAGCGCTCTAGGCATAGTGGCTAGGGGCTCAGTGCATGCCATTTTTAACACTTAGATGATTTTAAAAGTATATAGAAGTCACTATATGGCACAATGACGCCATTAACAAATTGGAATAGTCCTTTACATAAAAATACATTAAACAAATGAAAAATCTATCATTATTCATATATAACTTAAGTTGTAAACATACAATAGTGCTCAACTATATGAAAAGAATCAACAACTAGGTGAATATGCAATGCCATTTCTATTAACTCAAAGTTTGTCAACACATAGTACAACTTGTATAAAACAAAGCACTCACTCATCCAAGTTCTACTACAAGCCTAGTAGCTCATAGGCAAGCTTCGGTGATACATGGCAATTCTTCAAAGTGTTCATGTTGGTTTTTAAGCCAAAATGCATGTATAAACCTAGAACTAATTATACAAATCTTTGCTACATAATGTTGTCTCTCCTTTCATCAGGTCCAAGCTCATTTTTATAGGTGGAGGAGCATCTTCTTGCTAGGTTAGATGGGCACATGCCAGGTGCTAACCCATCATTGGGTGTTGTTATATTGCGAACTCCACTACTCTAACACTTGCACTCTCCAACTGCCATGTGTATGAATTAAATGATATTCTACTTCAAATTTGGGTGCTAGGAAACTGTCTATTAGCTGGCACAAGAACCACAAGGATCCTCCCAGCTGGTGCCAAAAGTAAAAAAGAAGAATCATCACCAATGATTACCTCATGCCAATATCTATTGAGTTAGCATGGTCCACTGAGTAACACAAAAGGGGCCCAACATTACCCCATACAAAATTATTAATCCACCATCAAATTAGTTTTTCATCACCTATGCTACGCAAAATTTAGGTACACTTTGTTGTAGCTCTGCCTTGAAGTTCTCGATGCCCTGAATGGTGAGCTTGATCTCTTCAGTGGTGTCATCTACTTTTGTCAACGTGGTCTTGAGTGTGGATACTTCTGTGCTCTATATTTATTTTCTAAAGGTTTCCAATCCTTTCTTAGCTCTCCTCACCCCACCATCTAAAATATCCCCTTGCTCACTTGCCTTTGTTTGAAAGGCACAAAAGAGTGTTTCTAGGTCTTGCTCCTAGGTTTTTAGCTTAGCACTTAAGGTGTTGACTTACACCATAACTTGCATGTGCTCGATCCCGCCCATAGTGAAAGCATGCTTCATCAAAGCATCTTTTTCCTCTTTTTCCTTTTGAAGGTGCACGCCAATGACTGACACTTGAGTGTTGAAGTTGCAAAATATGGCATTCACTTCTTTTATACCCTCTTCTAGTTTGGTGAAGAGGTCCTCCACCATATCGAGCTTTTTGCTTGGCTACCTTCTAATGGCTTCATAGGGCTTTTTTGTTCTTATAGTGTTAGTTGCATCCTGGGGAGAATTTGTTCTACCAATGCACAAACCTTATAAACCTCTTTTATTCTTGAGGTATCCAATCCAAAAGGTATGGCTTCACCTCTTCCATGTGCTTGACCAGCCGTTGGAGTTTGAGCTTCATCACCTTCAATTCTTCCACTACCTCTTGCATTATCTATTTCCACTTATTGGCATAAACATCATTGATGATGTTCTTGCATGCTACTGATGAGGCCATCTTGAGGAGTGTGTTCACCGACCTTACATGGTTCATATCCCTAGGATTTACAAGTTGGTATCCATGCCCCTCTTCTAGTTTCTTGGTGCTTCAGATTACCTTTTTTGGTACCTCAAACTGAGGCTCGTCCATGTAGCAATCAAGATCCCAAAAAACTTGATGGTGTATTAGGTTTGTGGCAGTTATTTGGTGCATGTTTTAGACATCCAGTTCCTAACACCATTTGTGTTGAAATTGTAAATCTTACTCAAATTGCAATCAAATACATAATTTGGCCTAAAAACACTAAACCATATTAAAATCTTTGAAACTAACATTTACAAGTGCCAATTTATGTCAAAGTGTCCCTAAATCTGACAATGCATTTTATGTCATGCCTAACTTTGATCAATTCATTTCAAGTCAAAATGTTGATTTCATCTTTTTGTGCTCTAGATCAATCTTTTCTTCTAATTCATTGGTACACGTCATGTACCTTTGTTATTTTATGTTGACAGCATCTTAAATTGGAATATGGTTCCAACACATCTAACATCACCCTCCAATACTTCTCGAGTCAAATTACAACTTGGTAATATGAATTTCCAACCATTTTGATTAATTGAGGGCCAATTTCCAAATAATTAAATAAATGTTGATTAACCTTGTTTAAGGCTAACTGATCCAAATCAAGAGTTTAAGTGGATTTTCCATGAGATTTGTTGAATATTTATTTTTGTAAATTGATTTCTATTAACTATATCATCAAATGACATAATCATATGGGATGGCATCCATAATCCATAAATGCATAAAATATTAGGATTATGGGTCTCCCATGCCTCTTTAAGACCCCCCCCCCCATGCCTCTTTAATACCCATATATTCCAAATATTTATGACGGATATTTATGGGTTTAATTATATGATTGGATTAATTCATGGTCACACATCTCAATCTTGAGATGGACGGTCATGGTTGATCCTGATCAATCTCAAAAATCTATAAAT
The DNA here is from genome assembly GCA_037957365.1 of Torreya grandis. Classification (NCBI taxonomy): domain Eukaryota; kingdom Viridiplantae; phylum Streptophyta; class Pinopsida; order Cupressales; family Taxaceae; genus Torreya; species Torreya grandis. The sequence continues at coordinate 2,452,020 of JARHVA010002493.1, read as the reverse complement.
AGAGAGATCATGAACATCATTTTTAAGCTTGATTTATGCAAAGTTATAATGTTGAATTGTCTCCATAATCATTTGCATTTGACCATTGATCTTATTTGGTACTCAAGCTTCATCGATAGGCTAGTTTAGGGATTCCAAATCATGAGCCTAGGTTTTACAAGGAGTTCTTGAGACATTGGAGGAGTTAGCCACCATTGTTGTTGAAGACAAGAGCTCTTGATCAAGGGAGAATATGCTTTTGAGCCTCATTGGTATGGTATATTCATTTGGGAACATAATATGGTGTTATTTTATTTCGTATGCTTCTTTCTATCCTTTATAATTCTTGCATAAATAGATGGACTTAATTCAATTTACTCTTATGCATTCTTCCTTTGATTTATTGGACTAATATTTGACTAATCATGTTATGTAATCCTCTCTACATTTTGGCATGTTCGGTAGGACCATACCCCACAAATTTGGTCATAAATCCCTTTTAAGCAACTCACTAATCTTTTTCATGTAAGATCTTGGAGTGAGAGGGCCAAAAAGATTATAATTTCAAGTTAATTTTTTGTTTTTTTAACAGCATTTTTGTTTCTATAAACCTCAGTTTTGCTCATTGTTATGATATCACTATTACAGAGTAGTAATTTTATTTAAACAAAATCATTATTTGATAAACAATGATTTCATAGACTTGAGTAGTGATTTCATTATCTGAATGATGATTTTGTGTTTTTATTTTTTTTGTCTGGTAAATAGTGATATTGTCTTGAGAAGTGATATCATCATCCTGGGCAATGATATCATCATTTCGACCAACGATTTCATTTAGAACAATGATTTCATTGTAAAATGGTGATATCATCACTCTGGTCAGTGATTTCATTAATTTGAGCAGTGATTTTTATTATGCAAATAGAGATATTGTGTTTTCTATCTAGTCTAACTTGAAACAACAATTTTGTTTTCTAAAAGTGTGACTTTGTAGGGAAAATAATGATATTGATTGTGTAACATTAGGATTTCCATAGAGAGTTGAAAATATTAATGTTGATTGCTCAAAGCCTTAAGTGCTTTAATGTAGGCCCTTATAATTATGTTTTTGGTAGGTTGAGAGGGGAGTTTGGAAGTTGGTTTGAATGCTTTTGACTAACCAAACACACTCTCATTTGGGTTTAAAATGAACATGCCTAATTTCATACATTTGAATTAGTTCTTAAAACAAACCTAAGATTTGGATAAGTCTTAGATACATTTAATTTAGTGCTTAAAACACATCATAACTCTTGCAACATTTTAAATTTGGCAATTTAATCATGAATTAGTCTAAGTCTTGAATATTTAATTTGGGCTTAAAAAAAACTTAGGTTTTGATTGTTTAAGTGAAAATAGATGTGTGTGTATGCTCTCCTAGATTAAAATCACCATCTCATCACAATTTGAGCCTAGTCAAAGGCCTAAAAATGATATTATCTAAAGTACTCTCCAAAAACTCACAATAGTTTAGGTGACCTTGAAATTGACCCTAAATTGTTTCTTTTTATGTCTTTCATTTCATTGCATCTTGGCTTGTGAGGGGGACTTCATCACCTCCCACAGGTTCTATAGAGAAGCTTTGACCTAGGATTTCATATCCCAACACTACCTTCAACCACTCCCACTAGGATCAAAGATTTGAGCAGTTAAACCACCTTCTAATGTTGGAATTGCACAAAAGATGTATCTACACTTTAGACATTGCACTACATTGAGCACACGACAGATGTAGTGGTTGAAAAAAGGACTAGACTTTTTTGCAACAAGCTAAGTACTATAGATACCTATGTAAATGCTTTTCTTTGGCATCGTGATGTAAAATCCATTTTGTAATTGATCCACTTAGAAATATTCAAAAACTTACTAGTTTAGTTAACCCCACTTTGCCATACCTTATTAGTTTAGACTTAAGATGATTGTTTTATGTCATTAGCTTACTTGGTATTGATTTGTGTCAAAAACTTCTTGTTAACTCAATGAACTTAACCAAAAAACATTATCCTCAAAATTCTTGAGCAAGGCAGGCATTACGTTATCAAATTGGAAAATTTATCTTTTCCTTATTTAAAATGTTATAAATAACTTTGTGTCATGTCATCCACTTTGGTGCAATCATGTTACCCAATTAAGTCTAGATCATTTACCTAATTTTTTTAAGTCCCTCATTTATAATTCAAATTTGAAATTGAACCTTTCTAATTTTTAAGGTTTGGTGTGTTAAATTGGGTTCACCATTTGCACACTAAACTTGTTCTAACTTGAGTTTAATTTTCCATTTGGATTGAGGGCCGTTTATTCGACTCAAAATCACATTCTCATCTTGGTGTACTCAATTCATCTTATGCATCGCTCATGCTTTAAGTCCTAAAACATAATTTATCCTACTAGAACCATGTGGTGGCGTTGTGCTTCCTATTTTGTCCTAGCCTTATACTTAGTGATTCATGTATGTTTTTACATCCTGAGTTGCTTAGTTCATTTTGTCTTCTTCATAATCTAGGGAGCTTTCCTATAATTTTTCTGTGATCAACTCCTAAAAGTTGAAACTAGTTTTTATGATATAGGCATATCACAAATATCTAGGCTTTAGTGTATTAGTTTTCACCTTGGATATTTGAGTTACCTTACCATTCTTCCAATATATATGATTTCAACTTTACTAAAGGTTGAGTAAATTCATGAACAAAATATTTTAATTGTGTGGGGTTCCAAGACACCCTCCTTTATAGTCTCTTTGGTACCTTAATCATTCATTTGAAGAGAACCAAGCATACCTTGTTTAAATGTTATAAAAATATTGATCCAAATTTAGTCAAACACAGAGAAAAACTCTTTTAAACACAACTCAAAGGTTCACTTGTAGTGGGGCCTCTTATGGCCTTAGCTATGCGGATGAGAAATTTTATGATGGTCAAGATAACCCCATTGTTTTTTATGGCATCCCCACAACAATAGGATCTAAAGATTATTACAATTCATATCAACCTAAAAAAGATCAAGATGAGGCACTTCTTAGGTTGATAGAATTAGGTGCTAAACTACCTTCACACTTTCCTATAAAACAATTGCATACTTTAGTTAGATAAGGAGAAAAAATATGGAAAGAGTAGGATTTTGTATAAATAGACATACCTTATTCTTCTAGCAAAGGAAAAGAGATACAAACAGAGTCAAAACCCACAAATATGGATCTTCTAGCTAAGATCAAGATAATAAGTCAATGATATGCAGATAAACTTTTCATAAACTTAACTGAGTCATTAGTTGCCACTTCAATTTACAATGATGCTTCCAAAGAATAGGGGTATGTGTTCAAAAGTATGCAACAAACATTTGATGAGAACATAACCATAGTGGATCAAGGTAATCTGAATGAATAGTTAAAGTCACAAGAGATCTTACAAAATATTCCATTTGACACAGAGCATACATTCTTCAATCATCAAGAACCTCTTGTTACTTTTCAAAATCAAAGACCCAAACATTCAACTCAAATTGAGGAAATCCCTAAAGATAATTTGGCTATTTCTTTCCAACCAACACATAAATTGGTAAACAAATAAATAACTTTCCAAAATCAACAAGGTGCTAAACATCTAAATTTAAGGAATGTTCTACAATCTAAGAATCAATGATCTATTTTTTCAACTCAAGGAATGAATTAGAACCAGGGCACGAATCAAAAAGTAAACATTCCCTATAGATCAACACAAAATTAGTGGCACATACCACCCCAAAAATAATGAAATCAAGGGCACATACCACCCCAATAACAATGAAACTAGGGGCACATACCACCCCAATAGAAATAAAATTAGGGGCACATTCCACACCAATAACATCTTATCTAATCCACAAGTGCACAAAACATGTAAGAGTGGAATTCTATGAAGGAAATTGTTTAGAGATTGGAGACAAATAATAGAGTTAAAAATTACAAATTCGATGAGATATATCCATATCGATTTTATTTATCTATTGTTTAAAACCTATTTCCACATCATTTTAAGGCACCTAAATTTGATAAATATAAGGGAATGGGAGATCCATGTCAGCACATACAAGGATTTTTTGTCTTATGTCAAGAGGTTACTTATAATAGTTAGTACTTACTTTGACTATTTCCATGAAGTTTAGTGAGACATGCTTTAGATTGGCTACCTAAACAACCCAAGGGATCAGTCGTGGATTGGAATGACTTATCAAAAAATTTCATTAACCATTTATCATATAACATAGAACACGATTTGACCATTGTTGACTTATGAAAATCCAAATAGCATGATGGTAAAAGTTTTGCCACCTATCTATAAAGGTGGAGAGAATTGGTATAATGTTTTCAACATAACTTGCTAAACAAATAATTGTATGATATATTTTCATATAACTTGCATCTTGAAGTTATGCATAATCTATGGTTAGCTTTTGTTAACTCATTTCAATAAATTATTGATAAAAGAGTGCATCTTGAGAAGGATCTTAATGATAAAGGCCTTGTCAAGATTTTCATGTAGGGTTAGACATCTAATCAGACTCAATCATTGGTTCAAATGGTTGAATAGGATAAGCCTAAGGGCTTTAAAAAGAATAAGAACATGGTTGGAAATGCGGTGACTAAAACAAGGCATGTACAAATGATGTAGGCTATACCTCCTCCAAATGTCTAAATAACTCACCCCAATCCACCACCTACTTTGCTGAGACAGCCTCCACGAAGGACATTTCATAACAATTTTAGAGTCTTTAGCAAGTTAGGAGAACTAATTGAAATAGTGTTTCAAAATATCATCACTACTAATTTAATTATATGGCTAGTACCAAGACCATTTCCTCAAGATCGACCAAATCTAGATTGGTACAAAGAGAATGAATGGTGGAACTTCCACTGTGTTGTTGGTCATGGTGTGTATTATTGCATCTAATTACAACATATTATTGAACACTTTATTGAGAGTGGTGAATTGGAAATTATGTTGGCCCCTAACCAGGACACAAATCATAATATGGGGATCTATAAGGACCCCTTTCCTCGACATAATCCACCACCACCAAAAAACAATCAAAACCAAGGTCAAAATTAAGGACAAAAGCAGAATCAAAACCAACATCAGTATCAAAATCATGAGCGTAATTGGGATCATAATGCCCACACTAATAATGTGGCTTATAACAACATGCCATATAACTATAATAATACTATAGGGCACATTTTTGCCTCCTACATTATCACTGTTACTTTGAAACCTCATGTTCCTCATATCACGGGACCCATCATAATAGGGTCAGCACCCTCTCCCCTGTTCATACCATGTGAAGTCTACATAGTCATGTTGTGACTCCATTTAGATAGGTTACTAGTTATAAAATATCCTCATCAACTCAAAACTATAGCAATACAACTAGACACTCATGAGTCATCATCTAAAGCCCTTCACCTTCCTCTTTTAATTATAATGACTCATTGCCACCTCTAGGTTATATAATCACAAATAGATGCCCATGCTTTACCATCTAGGGACCTTCACCCACTTCTTCCACAAAACCCAATGAGAACATTGTGTCAATGGTTCTAAATCTAAATATTGTGCCAATAAAGACTAAATTAGCTCAACTCACAATCAAAAATCCCTATAGTCTAGAAGATCAATTAAACAAAACCCATGCAAAAATTTCCAAATTAGAACTCTTACAAACATCTGATGTCCATAGAACTATTTTAAACAACCTTTTTCAAGAATATACTATACCTAATTATATAAATCCTAATCAGTTCCAAAACCTAGTTGGACATTTATCTTCATTTTCACAAATCACATTTGACCAAAAAGACATGTCCACTATTGGCTCAAACCACAATAACTCACTTTACATTGAGATAATCATTGCAGATCATAAGATAAAGTGGGTTCTTATAGATAATGGTTTAGGGTTAAACATCATATCCCTCAAATTGGTATAATTATTGGGCTACATGGATAAAGACATTCAGGTAGAAACTATTACAATCAAGGCTTACGACAACATTGATAGGGAGTATTTGGGTACAATATGGTTTCTAGTCATGGTTAGATCAATTTATCATCATAAATTATTTTTTATTATGGATATTGAACTTCATTATAACATACTTCTTGGTCATCCTTGGATCCATGAAGTATAGGTGGTGCCATCCACTCTTCACCAATGCCTTAAGTTTCCCCATGATGGGATCGAGGTTACTATTCCTATTGATCAATAGCCATATAAATATTGAAAACATCTTAAAGTAGAGTTTTAGAATTATAATTATTTCCTAGGTTCTAAATTCATTGTGAAGAAAAATAAAGCCATCATTTCCCATCAATCTCTATCTAAGTATATTGGCCTTGGTGATCTTACCTCCACTTTGACTAATCCATTTCCTATAGCTCTTTCAAAGAAAGTTTTTTTTTAAAGACATAGGTATTTCCATGTACCATCTAAAGGCCGTTATCAATATTATAAAGTTACCTAAATCCCCTAAATCATTTGGTACACCTAAACCTTCCCAAACTCTTAACAAACCCAACCAAATTTTGTAACCCAAGAAGAAACAACCAAAACCACCTATGGTTTTTGTACTAGCAATAACACTCAAGAAAGATCAAGAGGATTTTACCAAGGGAGATTGGTTATATTATTAAATCCTTACTAGTTTCTTTTAAAATTTAAAGTATCATATCCCTAAATGGATAATAGATCATCTTGGCTATACAGGGAAAGGCCTTGGCCCAAAAGCATAAGGAATCTTAGATCACTTATTAGTTGGAGTTGTCAACTAGAATCATGGTCTCTAATTTAGATTAATAGAAGGTGACCTCATTACTTTTTATAGTGACTCTTCTAAAGTGACTAGTGATGAGACTCCTAATAGTGACATATCACCCCATTATAGCCTTTTCAATGAGCTTACTGACTCAGATTTATTTGATTCCAATGCCATATTAACCATAATGCCTATTAGAGCTTCTCCTCCTGAAGCAAGAACCCATCCTAGTGGTGCTTCCCTTCTTGAATTAGTACATTATATATTTACCATTGGAGTTTCCCATCCTAAAGCAAACTATCATTATTCCTTATGCCTTTGCCATCCTGAACTAATAGATTGGGACCAGCAAAATTTGGTCATATGCCTCAATGAGTTTCAAAGTAAAGAATCAATTATAGAATACATGGGCCTATGAGATGGATTGCCCATTGGTGATCACAAATAGGGATTTGATTTTTCATTAGATCCTTCTACCTAATTTAGAGAGTAGGCAAACTTTCTTTATCATAATGAAGAATAAACATCGAGATATGCAGGTGAAAACCTCTTTAAGGCACTCATCGATCAGGGAGAAAGTAAAGAAAAAGACAAGCCTTTGAGTGAAAACCTATTTCAAGTGATCTTAGGTGGGAAATTTTTCTCAACCCCTCAGGACATAGAAGGTCCATCTATCCCAAATTCTATATCTAGTACAATCATCTCTTTAGAACAACTATAAATGTTTTAGCATCTTGCTCTTGAGTTTTTAGCGGTTTTTGCTAATTGGCCTTTACCTCAGATGGGAAATTCTAATTTTTGATACCATCCAGATTTTTGGGAGGAACAACAAGAATATGTGGTAGAAGAAGATATCCATGATAATACCTTACCTATAATTCTAGAAGATTGATCCACACTCCTTATGGAAAACATGATAAAAGTAAACTTAGGAACCTATGAGGATCCCAAAATTGTTTATCTTGGAGCTTCCCTTGCTGAAGTAGAATGTGAGCATATTATATCCATCCTTATGTATTATATAGATATTTTTACATGGGCATACTCTGACATGCCATGCCTAGACACTAATTTGGTTGTACATCACCTTGTTGTCCATCTTGATGCCAAACCAATTAAGCAAAAACAAAGAAAAATGCATCCAAGCATCACCCTATTAGTTAAGGATGAACTATAAAAGTTTTTATGAGATAATTTTATTAGACCACTAGATTAATTTGAATGGGTTTCTAACATATTCCTCATGAGTAAGAAGACCCCAAGGATATGTCCTTGTACTAATTTTTGAGATATCAACAAAGCATGCCCCAAAGATGATTTTCCTCTACCTAACAATGAAATGATCATCACATCAATTGATGGGTATCAAATGCTATCCTTAATGGATGGATGTTCTAGTTAGAATCAAATCAAGATAGCACCTTAAAACTAGCACAAGACTACATTCACAACTCCATGGGGGACATTCTATTACCAAGTCATGCCATTTGGCTTAAAGAACGTTATAGCAACATATCAATGTGCAATTATTGTCATCTTCCATGAAATGATATATGACATTGTATAGGACTATATTGATGATCTACTAGTAAAATCATGAAAAAGAGATGGACATCCTAATGTTCTATGAAGAATCTTTGAGAGGCTTTGTGAATATAAAGTCTGCTTGAATCCCAAGAAATGTGTCTTTGGAGTTACATCAAGGATATTGATAGGGTTCATTATATCACAAGGAGGGATTAAATTCAACCCTAAAAAAGTCAACACTATTGTGGAAATTCCTCCACCAAACAATCTTAAACAACTATGAAGCCTGTAAGGAAAGATCTAGTGTATATGCAGGTTCATTGCTCAATTGGTAGATAAGTGACACCCATTTACTCATCTTTTGAAGAAAGGGATAACATTTAAATGGAATTAAGATTATTATATAGCATTCACAAAGCTTAAGACATACTTGGCCAATCCACTAATCTTAAGATTGTGAACACAAGGAAAGCCACTACTTTATCTATTAGCCATAAAATATACACTAGGGGCACTTTTGGCCCAACATGATGATCATGGTAAGGAACATGTTTATTATTTAAGCTACACTTTGGTGACCTATGAACATAATTATATGCCTATTTATAAGGCATGTTTATCTATGGTGTTCACCACTCATAAATTGTGACATTATATGCTAAATAATAAAACTATTGTCATCACCAAGGTGGACCCTCTCAAGTTTGTCTTATCTAAAGCGTCTCTTCAAGGATGCATGGCTAAATGGGTTATGTTCATAAGCGAGTTTGATAGTGAGTACCATAATAAAAAGGTAATCAAAGGGAAAGTAATTGATGACGAACTTGTAGAAGCTTCTATTGAAGATACTCAACCTCTCAAGTTTGACTTTTCAGATGATTTTATCATGACAATAGAACAAGCACCACAAGAACATAAATAGTGAACACTCTATTTTAACAAATCCTTCACATCCCATAGATCTATAAATGGCATATTATTGATAACACCATAGGGTAATTTATTTCCTTAAACATCCCATATGCAATTTCATTGTACAAATAATATGGCTGAGTATGAGGCATTGATTATAAGGATTCACCTTGCATTAAAATGGGATATTCAAATCTTAAATTTCTACAGAGATTCACATTTAATCATCAATCAAACCATTGATCAGTATCAAATAAGAGATGACAAGTTTGTTCTTTACAAGAAAATTATTGATAACCTTAAAACATATTTTAAGTTTCTGCAGTTTGAACAACTTCTAAGAGTAAACAATAGTTCCACCGATGTAATGTCAACAACTAGTTCCATGATTCAAATGTATGGTAGTGATAAAGAGTATCAATTCTTAATTAAATATATTATTCATCCTACACATATTATATCTGATTTAGAGAGGGTATGCACCATTACCGGTCTTAATCCCCCACCTGAGCTACCATGGTACCAAGATTTTTAAAACTATTTCCATAGTCATTTCTTCCTCACCAACCTTTCCAAAAACCAAAAAAAACTATTTCTTCATCAATTAACAAAATATATTCTTCATCCTACACATATTATAGCTGATTTATAGAGGTTATGCACCATTACCAGTCTTAATCCCCCACATGAGCTACCATGCTACCAAGATTTTTAAAACTATTTCCATAGTCATGTCTTCCTCACCAACCTTTCCAACAACCAAAAAAAACTATTCCTTCATCAATTAACACAATATACTCTCCTTGGAAAAATGCTTTATCATAAAGGCTATGATGGAATGCTTCTTCATTATCTATCTTTGGGATAATCCAAACTAGCACTAAAGGAGGTTCATGAAGGAATGTGTGGGGCCCACACCAATGGTGTCTTCGTAGCAAAGAATCTCCTTAGAACAGGTTATTATTGGCCTAAAATGGATATTGATGCTTTCAATTATGTGAATAAATGTGTTCTTTATCATTATCATGTCAACTTGATACACACACCTTATTTATTACTATAACTAATCATAACACCATAGTTGTTCTCGGCATGGGGTCTCAATTTCATCAAAAAAATTAACCCAACATCTTTAGATGGCCATAATTACATTTTGACTATAATTGATTACTTTACCAAGTGGATTGAAGCCATTACTCTCACTTATGTTACTAAGAATCAGATAACTAAACTCATTCATTATCATATCATCTATCGATATAGCATCATAGCCTGTATTATATCTGATAATGACATATACTTTGTAAATCAAGATGTGAAATCTCTTTGTGAAAAATTCAATATCAAGCACAAGAAATCAACTCTATTTAACCCGCAAGGTAATGGATAAGTTGAGGCATCGAACAAAACCATTGTATTCATCTTAAAGAATATTGTCAATGATGTTGGCCATAATTGGCACTCGCAACACTTTCCTACCCTTTGGGCTTATAGAACCAATCATCAAACCCCAAAAGGAACTACTTTATACTCCCTTGTTTTTGGTACTAAATCTATTATCCTAATTGAGATTGAGATACCATCATTGTGAATATCACTAGAGAACATTGAAGATGATGAAGACTATAGGGCCTCCTAGCTTCAAGAACTAGAATTTCTTGATGGTAAGTGTTAGGCTACACTAGAAAACTTGTAGGCCTATCAGAAAAAATTGTGGAGAAGCTACAACAAGTGCATTATCCCTTTAGAGTTTGATATTGGTGACTTAGTTTTGAAATATAACCAACATAACATGAATGTTGAACACAAAAAGAAAGGTAAGTTTTAGCCTAATTGGTTGGGTCCATATATTGTCATGGTAAACTATGGATCAGGGGCATATCAATTGGCTAAACCTAACAGTGAATAAATTCTTGATCCCATGAACATCATACACCTCAAGAGGTTATATACATGAATAAATTTGAACCATTGTCTATAAGATCCCTAAATTGAGGGCAACTTATGTTGAAGTAATTTTATCCCATCATTTTATCTTACCTTAAACACATTTTATACTACCTTGGGCTGCACTTCATGAATATGAACAGTGACAGCTTTGAATCATTGGCACTCTAAACAAATTTAGCCTATCATAGACTATTCTTGAGATAAAATCATGTTCTTTATCCCACTTTGGATTTTCCATGTGTTGGACCCTATTCTATGGACCATTCTCCTTGAGAACCATATTCTTTGTTATGTCTTGGAGCATGTTTTAAGCTTGAACACTTTTTACCCCTCTACCAATTATGATATTGATTATGTCTCATGAACATTATGAACATCCTCAATTCTAGTTCTATAATGTAGTTCAACCAAGACAATATTTTTCAACATCAGATAAGTGAACACAAACATCTTCTCAGTTTAGGACATTTACTACACTATTACAAATGAGTGAACATAGATAATTCTTTAAAGTTAATTCATTTTACACACTATTAAATATTACATTTTTTACTCTTTGAAGGCATTTAGTGTCTTATCTAGATCCTTTCTCTTGTTTTTTTGTGAGCATGGCCCATTGCAACTAGTTTAGATGTTTTATTGGAACCTCTATTCTTGGGCATTCATCTCCTTGATTAAATGGTCCCACTTTGTGCATATTTTATCCTGAAAACACCAAAAACATTGGAAATAATTTGTAAATACAAAAAACATCAAAACATGATCCAAAAGATAATGAAAACATTATCTCACACTTCTGTACATTTGTACATTCCCATCCCACCATGTTACGCTTTTGTCATTTTACAAGCAAAGAAACACCAGTTGATCTTGTCCCATGCGCTTGCCATTTTTCAAGATCATTCTTTCTCATCCCATCAAGTTATTGTTTGTAATACCATTCTTGTTTATTTATCATATCTTCCATTTCTTCTATAACATCAATCATACTAGTTTGATCATAATTTTTGCTCTATCCTGTTTCCTGAGAGAACTATATTTGGTCTGAAGTTCATGTTGGAACATGCATCCATGAAACTATGTAGGCAAACCCACTTGTATTATACATCTAGAGTCAACTCGGCCAACCCCTTCCTTTTATTCTCTTCCCTTATTTCTTTTATCATTGTTCCTATTTAATTAGGGCATAATTGTTGTGTTATTGTTCTTTGGTATGTTGTGGTAGAAAATAATGCCTCTACCACATGTGCATGAACATTTGTCTTTAAACTGCACTAACTTGGTTTTTTGTTTGTGTGTGTTTATTTGTGTTTTCTTGTTTTTTTTTTGTGCTTTCATACATCTCATTTTATTTCTTCTCCTTTTCTCTTTTTATTACTTCTTGTCATCTTATGTCTCCCTGTATGTTTTTGCTTATCTCTTTTGTGTTTTAGAACTTCTTGATGATTTGCATGCATCTTCATTATTTATATCTTGATCTTATGTTATTAAGTTGTTCTTGGACCATTTTTTTATATGATTGTTACTAGTGTCTTGTTTTTCTAATTGATTTTGCTTTTCTCCTTTGTGATCAAGACTGTCTTGATGGTCCACATGGATCTTGATTATTTATATTTTGGTATCATATCATTAATATTTTCTTGCCTTTTATTTTTAAATATTTTTATTCTTACTTGAGTCTTGATTGATCATATCTTGGTTTCAATATAGGTTCACTTATGTTTCTATTTTTCTTTGTTTTTACTTTTTTGTTTAAATGTAAATAGTTGTAACTCAAGTTTTGGTCATTGTTTCACCATTATCCTTAGTTATAGGTATTCACATTTGAACCAGATCAGTGAAATTGGAATATTATGTCATTCTAATTTATTAATACTTATGATGCCTAATTTATTTTTCTATAATAAGCACTTTGTGTTTAGGTTTCAAAGTCTTAACATAAACATCACTTTGATTAACAATTTTCAAGAACACTTTGCATAATTTAGGCTCATAATATGATAATAGGCATCTAGGTAACATGCATTTTAAAACTCAACTCTATCCTTAGATGTGTATTTATTTTCATACATTGTGAGTCTAATCAATTATTTATCGATTTTCATCATTCCTCATTTCATTCTCTCCCAAACTTGGGTGAACTACATTGTCCTGAAGTTCATGTTAGAACATGAGTTCATGGAACTATGTAGGTAGCACTTAATTTCTATTGAGGTCAGCTTAGCTATCTTTCATTCTTATTTTCATCTCTCTCATCACTTTTTTCATTCTCATATGTTGTGTTTTATATGGCTTTCTAAGCCAATACACCATCACATGTACTTTTACACCCACTCACTTTAACCTATTTATTGGATTGTATCCTTGAGCTATTTTGCTTGCCAATTACCTATGCTTGGGCACAACATTTGAATAATGTCAGAAGCAAATCAGACTTACAAGGAAAAAACCATTCAAAATTATCCTTAATGGGGCACAACTATCTTATCATGATCAAATCTACTCTACTAGGGCACTTCTTATTATCTTCTCTTTAGAGAGCCAATTCTAGTGGTGATTCCCTTCTTGAAGTAGAAAATTATCTATTTACCTCTAATTCCAAGCTCTCCATACTAATGCCCATGATGAAAATATTTAGTGTGCAACTTCTCTCGATATTGACTAATGTCATAAGTGTGCATCTTATAGTCTCAAATTGGGTAAATTTTAAGTGTGTCTCTTACATTTGTGGACTATCTAATTCCCATTCCCACAATCTAATGGGGCCCCTTGTACCTCTAATTATATCTTGATCATTGATGGTAATCATGTGTGTAAGCATTAGCTAATTTGGATGTGATATACTCCATGGGTTAATTTCTCACTTTCTCTCTCTTTTCAAGAGTCTATTCTTCTCTTCATCCTCTTGAGGGGGCATCATGGGTCATTACCAATTTCTTCTTGATAACTCTTTTCTTTTAAAATGTGCTGCTTCACTTGAATGTCTTGTTAAGACTTCTTAAATAGGGGTAGAATTTATACATCCAATTCCTAACACCATTTATGTTGAAATTGTCAATCTTACTTGAATTGCACTCAAATGCATAATTTTGTCTAAAAACACTAAAACACATTAAAAACTTTGAACATGACATTTACAAGTGCCCATTTAGGTAGAATTATCCCTAAATATGATAATGAATTTTATGTGATACCTAACTTTGATCAGTTTATTTTGAGTCAAAATGATGATTTCGCTTTTTTGTGCTTTGGATCACTCTTTTCTTCTAACTCATTGGTACATGTCATGTACCTTTATTATTTTGTATTGATATCATCTTAATTAGAAATATATTTCCAATGCATCTAACATCACCTTCCAATGCTCCTCGAGTCAAATTAAGACCTAGTAATAGGACTTTCTGACCATTTTGATTGATTGAGGGCCAATTTCCAAATAATTGCACACATGTTGATTAACCTTGTTTAAGGCTAATTGATCCAAATCAAGATCTTAACTGAATTTTCAAGGAGAGTTGTTGAATATTTCTTTCTATAAATTGATTTTTATTAACCACATCATCAAAATACATCATCATATGAGATGGCATCCATAAGCCATAAATGCATAAAATATCAAGATTATGGGTCTCCCATACCTCTTTAAGACCCTTCATGCCTCTTAAATGCCTCTCTATCCCAAATAATTATGAGGTATATTTATAGATTTAATTATATAATTGGATTAATTCATGGCCACACATCTCAATCTTGAGATGGATGGTCATGGTTAATCCTAATCAATCTAAAAAATATATAAATAGAGAGACCATGAACATCATTTTTAAGCTTGATTTATGCAATGTTATAATGTTGAATCGTATCCATAATAATTTTCATTTGAGCATTGATCTTATTTTCTATGCAAGCTTTATTGATAGGCTAGTTTAGGGATTTCAAATCATAAGCTTAGGTTTTACAAGGAGTTCTTGAGACATTAGAAGAGTTGGCCACCATTATTCTTAAAGACAATATATCTTGATCAAGGGAGAACATGCTTTTGAGACACATTGGTATGTTGGATCCATTTGGGAAGGTAATATGGTGTTGCTTTCTTTCTTATGCTTCTTGATATCCTTTATAATTCCCACATGAATAGATATGCTTAATTTGGTTTATTCTTATGCATTCTTATTTTGATTTATTGGACTAATGTTTGACTAATAATGTTATGTAATCATATTTATACATGTAATCTAACATTTAGAAGTCATCATCTTCAGTGAACTCCCTCTACACTTTTTCCCTATAGCTTGACTTGTATTCATCTTCCTTAACCAGCTCCTTCTCTTCTTGAATGGAACTTGTGCTTTCTCTAGTGTTTTCTTCTTCTCCTTCTTCTTCTACTAGGGGTTCTTCATTAGACTTCTCCCCTTGGTTCGTGTCCTCTGTTTCCATGATGCTAGTTTTACCATCTTGTATATGGAGGGGTTTTTCCTAAAAAATTTCCCCCTCGTCCACTTCTTTTTCTTGTTGTGTCTCTTTGGCATGAACCTCCTCGGTACTAGCCTTACTTTCATCTTTCCCTAGTGGGGTCTCTACTACCTTCTCTGTTTGTTATTTTGAGGTGCTAGAATCACCTTCTTTATTTTTAGGTGCCCCTTCAGAACTAGGGTTCACCTATTGTGTAGCTTCCTCTACCAGGCTGGAGTAGGTTCTAGGCACCTCTTCGGTTGCCTTCTCCTTTCTAGGTTCCATGCAACTGGTAACCTTCTCCTCTTTCTCTTTATTCATTATGTCCCTTTCTACCTAGGCTACCTTTTATTCATTTTCTTTCCTTTTAGCCTTTTCTTCTTTGGCCTACGCTTTGCATTTCTTCTCTTCTACCTTTACCTCCTCATCCTCCACTTGATCAATCTTAGATTGGGTCATGCCCTTGGCCCTCATGGCCTCTCATTTGTGGTGCATCTCTAGCACCACATCAATGTAATCTTGGTATAGGCCCATGTCCTCTCATTTGTGCTTCAAATATTTTTTATTTGTTGTACCTAAGGGTATTGATTTTTCAAACTCTTTTTCCTCGTCAGGATTCTCACCTATTCCTCCTTCCTTCTTCCCTTTTATCTCTTATGCCTTGCATTTATCCACTTATTTCCTGTACTCTTTGGCCACAACCATCTCAATGGCTTATTCTCATATCCTAGTTTTTATCATTTCTTCTCTTCATTCTTCCTACTCCTACACCTTTTACATATTAGCCTGACTGAGACCAAGTTTCTTCCATCTTCACATCTTTTTCTACAATTCAATCTAAGGGGATGGAAAGGGGGTCCATTCACTTGATAAGGAGTCATCTTCTTTGGGTATGATGTATACATCCCTCCCTATTATTTATTCCTCCATCTCCTCTTCCTCTTCCTCCTCTATGTCAGATAAGATTGTCCTAGGCACCACAGGAGGAACCTTCCATTTCTTTTTTTCCCTTACACTAGGGGAAGCCTTTGGCATGAATGGTATTTAATTATTTATGGATTATAAAGGAGAGGATTCTTATTATAATGTGATATTGAGCCTTATTCACACCTTTATCTCTTCCAATGTCTCCCCCTTCTTCTTGGGAGACTTCTTCTTCTCTATTGGTGCCAAAGTTCCTTCATCAATGATCTAGATTGGGGGTCTTCACTCTACTTAGCATTGAGGCCCTTTTTTCATGGATTCATCTCATAATATAATCTATGGATGTGGTCATATATGGTTTCCTCCTAAAGGGGGGGATATTTGTGCTATCTGATTCATCCTCTTAATCTTTAGTGGCCTTCCCATCTGCATGAGTGAACTGGTGCCTCATATTATGCCTCTTCATATCCAATTATTTTACTAAAATGTCTAACTATTGTGCATTAGGGATCTGATGTAGCATGTCCTAGAGTTATCTTGTTGATAAGGTGTATGGGAGCTTTATCCACTCTAGCATGTTGCCATCAACTAGCAAAAAGTGCACTATGCAATAATGTTACATTACAACAAAGGTTACCATTTTGAACATACTCTAAGGGAGCACCTAAGTGATGCACCATTATATTTCAAAGGCCTCTATATACTTCTCACACCACCCCACGATGTGATTCTTATATTTGGCACTAAAAGAGGGAGGGCTCATGAAGTCTTTGTACTTCTGTGTTGGGGAGTTGTTATGCTATAGATGGACCCAAAAGTTGTGTTCATCCTCATATGAAATCCCAATCTCTTTCATGATAATGAGAATGAGAATGGATCCTCACCTAAATGTCCCTTTTTCCTTATGACACTCCTATGTATTCTTTACAAATTCATCAATGATGAATTTGGAAATATTGAACTATACACCTATGCCATGTGATAAGTATTGCAAAGGTATGCCTTAGTCACATTGATCCATCAACTACCTAGGAATATCTTAGAGATTATAAGGTATTCCATTACCCTCATGTCAAGGTCCTTACACTCCTTGATATGGAATGCAAAACCTCTTTTGAAATACTAGGATGTGGGATACATACTCTACCTCTTCATCATCATCCATCATCTAATGGATGTCCTTATCAATGTCTTAAAGCCTAGTTATTCTCTTTATCAATTGCATCAAAATCTTTATGCACCTTATTATAAATTAAATTTCATTATTGTGGACATGCAAGAGTATGATTTGAACCAATTCCTCTAGCTTCTTGAAGCATGGCAACTCATAAATCTGAGTTGCATCAAAATCCATCAATTGTCTCAAATCAAGATGTCAAATAGGGCATCACCTTGCATTATCTTCCATCCCATATCTACCATCCAATCTTTCATAAGGTCTTGAAAATGATTGGATGTGCAGTGGTTATATTCTTTTAACAAGAATATGTGCACAAAGGGTGCCAATCTTCCCCTATCATGACCTCTAAAGGTAATTACATTACTTGGTAGGATATTTTAGTGAGTTTTTTGGTGTCCACATGTGCCATGCTTACTACTTCTACCCATTGCATCATTGTTTTTGTGATGGCCACTTTATGTGTTATATGCACACATGTTGGGTCTTGTTATGCCTTCTCAAAGATCTATACCTTTTGTTTCTTCACCATCTTGAACATGTTAGTGTTGAAACATGGTAGGTACAATTTACCAAAGCCTCGAATGGTGATGGCACTTCTATAGTCATGGTATTTGTGATTTTTCCCTTGGCTCTTGAGCTTTATTGGCCTTTAATGGTGGCTTGGGCATCAATTAACTCTTACAACTATCTAGTTTATATTGAATCCTTTCTCCACACTTCTCAAATCACTCTTACTATGAATGCAATCCTTCTTATTATGTAATTATTCACTCTTAGTGCTTGAAAGTGCTCAAGTTCTCACTGGTATAGGGTTTTTACACTTCAAATCTCTGGTTTTCTCTTAGGTTCACTCTTAGTATTAAGTTAGTATATTATACCATTTCCTTATCTACTGTCATTTATACCACAAGCCTAACTGTAATATTTTATGCATCATTATATCTCTAGTGTAATTGCCTCCTATGATTCCCTCATGTTCTTATTTTAATATAGAGTCCCTTTCATATTCTAGAGGACACCAATGTAGGACTTCATCTTTACATAGTTTTTACATCTCTTCTTCAATGAGATGAAAGGGGGCAATGTGAGCCACAAGTTGATTCTTATCCTATTTTGACATGGTTTTGGGCACAAACCTAGATGTTAAGAAAGCATAAATCTTTTCCAAGTCTTCAAGGATGTGCTAGACTATATACAATTGCACATCTGACATGTCATCCTCAGTTGGTGCCATTACATCACCATAATTTATGCAAGACAAATTATCTGGCCCTATGTTTTTCTTTCTAAGTTTAATAATAATAGGGAACTATAAATCCTAGAATAGGACTATCCATTTGCATATGTGCCGATGTAATATATGCTTGTTCATGAGGTACTTGAGCACCTCATGATCAGTGAAAAAGATGAACGGGGCCACCAACATATATTGCCTAAATTTTCTTAATAGATAGACCATTACTGGTATCTCGCACTTGGTGGTGGTGCAATTCTATTATACTTGCATCAATTTCCTACTTGTCAAGGAAATGAGGTGGTCCATCTTGACCTCACTTGGTTACACCAATATGGTGCTAATTACGAAGCTTGAAGCATCGACATGGATGTGGAAAGGAGTAGTCCAGTTTAGGAATGAAAAAATTGGTGCACTAGCCAAATCCAACTTCAATGTTTCAAAATCCTCCTCTTGCACCTCACCCTCATGAAATAGGACATATTTATAAAATATTTCCTTTAGATACACTGTGATCTTTTTTTAGATATGTATAAACTTTATGTAGTATCCATAATGACCTAGAAAGACACATATGTATTTCTATGTTGAAGGTGTTTAGAGCTAAATTATGATGGCTATCTTCACATGTTCAACAAGAAAACCATACTTAAAGATGATTTTCCTAGGTAATTTTATAAAAGGGGTTATGAATAAGCACTTATTTAGGTTTAATGATAGTTGGAGCTGCCTGCATCTCTCAAAACTAGGCACAATGCCTCATCTATGTGCGATTCAGTCTCCTTGATTCCACTTCCTCTTCTAGCTGCACTTTCATTTCTAGTGTGATTATCTATTTTGGTCAATTTATTATTCTTCATCTTTATTTGGCCTATCTTACCCCATATAAATATCTTACACTAGCCCTATAGTGCTTCATCTTCTCTTCTAGTTCTCTTCTACATGGTTAGATTATGCATCTTCACATTCTTTCTTGTACCCAACCATGTTGAGTGTCTTCACCATCTTTGGTCTATGGCATATGATTAATTAGTGTGCCTCATTATAAATTTAATGCAAAGGTTTATTTTATGCTTATGTAATTTTTTATTTTGTTCAAAAATCTTCAAGCTCTGGTAACTTTGTCATGCCCAAAAACATATGCATTTGGCCTTAGGTGCTAAGAAAGCAAATGGGCTCAACTTAGTCAACTAGTATTATGGATGGAAGTGATAGATTACTTTGTTCTTAGGCCTCCAAGAGCCATATAACATTCACCTTGTGTACATGGATCTTGGGCATCTCTTACTTACATCTGGAAAGTTTTAGGTGGCCACCACTTAGATGTTTGGCCTCTTACACTTAAAGGGCACAAGTGCTCGACTCATCTAATTGGAATTATACATGAAAGGCCAAAAATAATCACTAGAGCTAGGTTATATTCATGTGCCCATAAATTAGGTGTCATGGCCTCATATGCTTAGAAAGTGAAAGTGCTTGATTCACCCAACTATAATTATACATGAAGTGCTAATAGATAAGTCCTTATGGATGCCATACACTGCTTAATGCCTCTTTACATTATAAAAGGAATAAAAGAAAAATAAAAAGAATGTTTTGGCTTAACCCAAATTATATTCTGGTCAATTCAACTTCAAACCAACTACTAACCAAGAATTTAGTGTTATTATGGTACAAGCACAATCTTATTGTTGATACAACTTTAATCAATGTCCATTAAAATGCCCTAAGAACATTTCACTTTATAACATGCACAAATTATATGTGCCTATCTCTGAGATATGGTGAATGACGTAGTGGCCCATCCACCTTATTTATAATTTTCCTAGTTTCTTAAGTTACTTTAATTCATAGAGCAACACCAATTCTCCTTAAATCAACTCCTTGCATTTGATGTTC
Organism: Torreya grandis; assembly: GCA_037957365.1. Classification (NCBI taxonomy): domain Eukaryota; kingdom Viridiplantae; phylum Streptophyta; class Pinopsida; order Cupressales; family Taxaceae; genus Torreya; species Torreya grandis. Next base: position 2,431,134 of record JARHVA010002493.1, on the reverse strand, counting down.
TTATCATGCCAAATCTTCTAGCATGCCTTTTCAATTTGCTAACTTCATCTTGTTTGGACGCACTTTTCGTCTAAGTACTCCAAGTCTTCTAACCTTGTGTTTAAAGATCCATGGTCAACTAAGAGACCAATCCATGTAATGAATAATGATGTCACCATAGATTCCATAGGGATAATTTCTTCAGTGCCAAACAATAGTTAGAATGGTGTAGCCTTGTTTGGGAATTTATATGTCATGTGATATCCCCATAATATCAGTGGAATGCAATCATCCCAATCTTTGTGAACATCATTGCATATCTTTGTCAACTATATTCCTAGGATCTTGTTGAAAGCTTTAACTATGCCATTTGCCTAAGGATGATATAGGATGGTCTTGTTGTACAATACCATGTATTTAGTTAAGAGGATGCACACCATATCATTGATGAAATGAGTACCCCTACCACTAGTCAAACTTAATGGGTAGCCATATCAACTTATTATGTTATCCCAAATGAAGTGCATGTATATTGTAACTATACATTATTTTGTCAGCATGACCTTAGCCTACTTAGTGAAATAGTTAGTGGTTACCAAAATATACCTTACACCTATGTGCCATGCTGCAAGAGTTATTGATCCAACAAAATAAATGGCCCATTTCTTGAATGGTGCTTGGGCTAGATTGAGGATAAGAGGGATCTCATCTTGGTGGCTGGGATTCCTGGTATGATTTCATATGTCAAATGCCTTGGCTCACTCTTTTGTGTTTTGGAATAGGCTTGACCACCATAAGCATAACTACAATATCTTATGCATCATTATATCTCCAGTGTAATGGCCTCCTATGATTCCCTCATATGTTTCTTATAATATGGAGTCCCTTTCATATTATAAAACACACCAATTTAGGACTTAATCTTTACTTAGTTTGTACATATCTTCTTCAATGAGCTAGAAGGGGACAATGCAAACCATAATTTGATTCTTCTCTTGTTTTGACATGGTTTGGGGCACAAACCTATATGTTAATAAAGTGGAAATATTTGCCAAGTCCTTAGGGATGTACTAAACTCTGTATAATTACACATCTGGCATGTCATGCTCAATTAGTGTCATCACATCACCATAATTTATGTGGGATAAATGGTTTATCCCCAAGTTTTTATTTTTAAGTTTAACAATAATAAAGAACTATAACTCCTAGAAGATGACTATTCTTCTACATATGTGCCTATGTAAGATAGGCTTGTTCATGAGGTAATTGATCACCTCATGATTAGTGAAAAAGATAAATGGGGTCACTAATATATATTGCCTAAATTTTCTTAATGCATAAACCATTGCTAGTAAGTCCTACTCGATGGTGGCATAATTCTGTTCTACTTGCATCAATTTCCTACTAGTGAAGGAGATGGTGTGGTCTATCTTTCCCTCACCTGGTTACACAAATATGGTGCCAATTTTGTAGCTTGAATCATCAACATGGATGAGGAAAGGAGTAGTCTAGTTTAGGAATTGAAAAATTGGTGTGCTAGCCAACTTCAACTTCAATGTTTCAAAATCCTCCTCTTGCACCTCACCCCAATGGAATGGGCATATTCATAAAAGAGATCCTCTAGAGGCACTATAATCTTTGCATAGATATGTATAAGCTTATTATAGTATCCATAATGGCCTAGAAAGGCACGAATGTATTTCTATGTTGAAGGTGTGTAGAGATAAATTATGATGGCTATCTTCACAAAGTCAATAAGCAAACCATCCTTGCAAATGATTTTCACAAGAAATGTTCCAAAGGAGGTTATGAAGAAGCACTTATTTAGGTTTAATAATATCTAGAGTTGCCTACATCTCTGAAACATGAGGCACAAATTATCATAGTGGTCCTTTACTAGGCCATACAAAGTCCAGTCCTCGAGATAGACTTGGAAGAACTTATGGATGAATTCATTGAAAGAAGTAATCACCACTCTAGAGAATACAACTAGCACATTCTAGATCCCAAAGGGCATCAAATTATAGGTAAATTAACCAAATTTAGTTTCAAAGCTTTTGTTGGGATTATCCTCTTCCACAATCTATACCTAATGGTAGCCCAAGAAACCATTAGTGAAAATATAGATTATGTAACATGTGATGCTATCTAGAACCTCATCAGTGAATAGAGTTAGGAATGGGTTGGTGATGAAGGTTGAATTTAAAAGTATATATTCAACATAGATCCATATGCACCCATCTTTATTGATGATTATGACCATCTAGCTCACCCATTTGAAGTCTTGTATAGGGTAGATGACACTAGTGGCTAGCATTCCATCAATCTCCATTTTCACCTTAGCACAAAGATTGGGATTCATCCTATATGAGTGATTCTTGTTAGGCCTCATGCCATCCATTAGCCTGATGCTCATTTTACCAAGGGAAGGTTAGGTGTCCTTCATATCCTAATAACTATGAGGGAATAAGTATTGAAACTGCTTCAAGAGGTCTATGATTCTATTGAGTTGTGGAGCTAAAAGCTTCACTAATGAGCTAATGTGGAGGTTTTTGGGCTTACACAGTAACCAGCATCGGTTAGAACCAACCGGCATTAGTTAGGGGTTGACCAGCATCAGTCATCTTCAGACTGACACCGACTTCTGTGCATTTTTAGAATTGCTATTTTTAGGAGAACAAATTTGAGCCTTTGATTTAAGAGGTGGATATAAGAGTGGTGAATGCATGGATCATGAACCCTAGTGTTTTAGTATTCTATATAGTAGGGTTAGATCCTCATAGCATGTACAATTTAGTAATTGAGTTGATTGTAATTGATTAAGAGAGAGAGAGAAATCTTGAGGGAGAATTACTGTACATCTGCAAGGTGTGAGGAGAGAGAGATTTCTTCATTGTATTTCCTTTCGGAAGAGTTTAATATAGATAGGTTGTTTCTTGTATCTCCTATTATTTGTTGTTTCTGATTTCTAGTTACTTATTACTTCTAGTTTCAATTCCGTGTTTAGTTTCTTATACAAAAGTAATCAATTGTACTCTAAGATCCTAAAAACTAGTATCAGAGTGTGTTAGTGTTTGTTGATTATAGAATTCACTCACAGGGGTTTCTGATTGAGTGGGAGCAAAGCAATGGTAGAAGAAAGTAAACTAAGAATGGAGAAATTTAATGGCAAGAATTATCAATTATGGAGGATGTAGATTGAAGATTATCTATATCAGAATGATCTATATTTACCATTGGGTGGGGTTTCAAGGAAGCCCACATATATGGAAGATGAAGAATGGAATATTCTTGATAGAAAGGCTCTTGGATCTATAATATTGAGCCTGACAGCTTCTGTGTTTTCTAACTTATCACAAGCAAAGACAACTATAGATTTAATGGATACTTTGGCAAATTTATATGAAAAACCCTCAACTTCGAATAATATATATCTTATGAAGCAATTATTTAACTTATAAATGGAAGAAGGTGGATCTGTATCTAGTCATCTTAATGATTTCCATATAATAGTAAATCATTTAAATTCAATCAAAATAGTTTTTGATAATGAAATTAAGGCTCTCTTAATCTTATGATCTTTACCTGAAAGTTGGCATAGTTTGGTAATGGCAGTTAGTAGTACTGCATCTGCTTCAAATATCTTGAAAGTTGATGATGTTGTTAGTGTAATCTTGAATGAAGAAATTCACAGGAAAAACACAGGGAAAACATCAGGTAATGCTTTAAGTGTTCAAAGTAGGGGAAGGCAAAGAGAGAATGGCAAGCAAGGGAAATCAAGGTCAAAGATGGGAAGTAGATCTAAATCTAGAAATGGAAGAATAACCTAATGGAATTGTGGAAAGAAAGGGCATGCAAAGAAAGATTGTTGGTTGAAGGATAACAAAGAAAAATAGCATGAAGGTAATAAATAAGCAAAATTTGCAAGTATTTTTGCATAGGATGCTCTTATATTTTCTTTGGATAATAAAGTAGAGTCATGGGTTTTAGATTCTAGTGCCTCTTTCCATGCAACCCCAAATAGAGAATTTTTCAATGATTATGTCCATGGAGATTTTAGAAAAGTTTATTTAGGGGATGATGAGCCTTGTAAAATTGTTGGCAAAGGAAAAGTGCAGCTGAAATTACAGAATGGCAACACATGGGTGTTGAAGGATGTCATGCATGTACCCATCCTGAAGAGGAATCTGATTTCTACAGGAAAGTTGGGTGATGAGGGTTGCACAGTAACTCTCACAGCTTAATCTTGGAAAGTTTCTAAGGGTGCACTTGTATTAGCAAAAGGTAAGAGAGTAGGTACACTTTAGCTATCTACTTGTATTATTGATTATTCTCCTTCTATTTTATCTACTTTAGATGTAGATGTAAAGTTGTGGCACTATAGGCTTGGTCACATGAGTGAGAAGGGAATGAATGTTCTTAAGTCAAAAGGTAAGCTTTCATATTTGAAAAGCATAGATCTAGATTTCTGTGAGCATTGTATTTTTGGGAAACATAAGAAAGTGGGGTTTCTCAAAACTGGGTCAACAAAGAAGAAGCACATGTTGGAGCTTGTTCACATAGACGTGTGGGGACCAGCTCAAGTAGCTTCTATTAGAGGATCACAGTAGTTTCTTTCATTGATGATGCTAAAATAAAGGTATGGGTTTATTTCATAAAGAGTAAATTTGATGTTTTTGACACATTTAAGAAATGGAAAGCTTTGGTTGAGAATGAAACAAGTTTGAGATTGAAGTGCCTTAGATCTGACAATGGTTGTGAGTACTGTAGAAATAAATTCAATAGTTATTATTCTATGAGTGGAATATGCATGAAAAGGATGGTTCTAAGGACACCTCAATAAAATGGAGTTGCTGAAAGGATGAATAGAACAATAATGGAGCGTGCATGGAGTATGAGGTTGCATGCTAGTTTGCCCTTACAGTTTTGGGTAGAAGTTGTAGATTCTACAGTTTACCTGATTAACAGAGGACCTTCTACTACACTGGATGGTGGAATTCTAGAAGAGGTTTAGATAGGTAAAAAGGTAGATCTTTCATTTCTCAGAGTTTTTGGTTCTGAAGCTTTTGTGCACATTGATAAAGAAAATAGAAAGAAGCTGGATGCTAAATCTATGCGGTGCACTTTCATTGGTTATGGTTTTAGAGATTTTAGATTCTGGTTGTGGAATTTAAAAACTAACAAAATTATTAGAAGCCATGATGTATTTTTTAATGAGAAGGTGATGTACAGTGATCATCTCAAGAGGTTGAATAATTTTGAGCAGGGCAATCTTGATTTAGAAGAGGTTATGATCCAAAATGAGCTCACGGATAGAAAATCATCACTCACAAAAAAACACAGAGATCGACATCAGTCAGGTGGAAATCAATGTCGATCACATGGAGACTGATGTCAGTAAGGTGGAAATCAGCATCGATCAAGAGGAATTGACATCAGTCGGGTGTAAACTGACATCGATCAGAGATGACTGGGATCGGTCACTGTCAAAAAAAAATTGGGCAGACAACAAGCTGTAAATGAATCTCAAATGCCCATAAGGAGGTCTGAAAGGGTAAGTAAACCTCCAATTCATTATTCCCCTTCTTTATATTACTTATTTCTCACTAATGGTGGAGAACCATATAGTTTTGATGAGGCAATGTAGGTAGAATCTAGGAAATAGTGGGAGCATGGCATGCATGAGGAAATTGATTTCTTAGAAGATAACCTTACGTGGGATTTGGTTGAGTTGCCAGCCAGAAAGAAAGCACTGAAAAACAAATGGGTATACAAGTTAAAAGAAGGAGAGAATAAACAAATGAGACATAAGTCCAGGTTGGTAGTAAAGGGATTTGCACAGAAACCAGGTATTGATTTTGGTGAAATTTTTTCTCCTGTAGTAAAGATGACTTCTATTTGGACTGTATTGTCTTTGGATGCTATTAAGGATTTGCATCTTGAGTAGCTTGATGTTAAGACAACATTTCTTCATGGAGATTTGGATGAAGAGATATATATGGATCAGCCAGAAGGTTTTGAGGTCAAAGGTAAGGAGAAACTTGTGTGCAAGTTGAAGAAAAGCTTATATGGTCTTAAGCAAGCTCTAAGGTAATGGTATTTGAGGTTTGACAGGTTTATGATAGATCATGGATTTAGTGAATGTCAATTTGACCATTGTGTTTATTTTAATAGATTGGATAATGGTAGTTATATTATCTTGTTACTGTATGTAGATGATATACTTATTGCAGGTTCACACATGCAGGAAATTACTGAGCTTAAGGTAAAATTAGCTCACACATTTGCCATGAAGGATTTAGGAGCAGCAAAAAAAATCCTTGACATGAGTATTAAGAGATATAGGAAAAATCACAGTTTGATTTTGTCTCAAGAGGATTATGTGAATAAGGTGTTGGAGAGTTTCAATATGTAGGATACAAAATTGGTAAGCACACCTATGGCTGGACACCTCAAGTTGAGCAAAGAACAGTGTCCTAAATCACACGATGAGGTTGAGTACATGAGTAGATTTCCATATGCTTCAGTAGTTGGGAGCTTGATGTATGTAATGGTATGTACTAGACTAGATATTGCCCAAGCAGTGGGAGTTGTTAGCAAGTTTATGGCCAATCTAGGAAAGGAACACTAGAAAGCAGTTCAGTGGATTCTCAAATATCTGAGAGGGACCAGTAGTAGGCATTTATGCTATGGAGGGTCAAAAAATTCTCTACATGGGTATGTAGATTTGGATATGGTAGGTGACTTGGATGGTAGGAGAAGCACCACAGGATATGTGTTCACTTTTGGTGGAATGGCGGTTCACTGGATTTCAAAGTTGTAGAAGGTTATTGCCTTGTCTACTACAGAGGCAGAATACATTGCAGTCACAGAGGCTAGCAAGGAAATGATTTGGATGACTCAGTTTATGGAAGATTTGGGAAAGGAGAAAGAGAGTTTCAGATTGTACAGTGATAGTCAAAGTGCAATTCATTTGGCAAAGAATTTAGCCTTTCATTCAAGAACCAAACATATACAGCTTAGGTACCACTTCATTAGATAGGTATTGGAGGATGGACAGTTAAAGCTGGAAAAGATCCATATGGATAAGAACCCTGTTGATATGTTAACAAATATGGTAACAAAGGAGAAGTTGAATCTTCATTCAACTTTTGTTAGTATTCAAGATTGAACTTGAAGAGGGAGAAACAAGACAGAGATGTTTAGAGGATGTTGTTGTATAGGTACAAGTGCATCTATTTATCTCTAAGTGGGAGATTATTGAGTTGTGGAGCTAAAAGATTCACTAATGAGCTAATGTGGAGGTTGTTGGGCTTACACAGTAACTGTCATTAGTTAGAACTAACTGACATTGGTTAGGGGTCAATCAGCTTCAGTTAGGGGTCAACCGGCATCAATCATCTTCAGACTGACACCGACTTCTGTGCATTTTCAAAATTTCTATTTTTAGGAGAACAGATTTGAGCCTTTGATTTAAGAGGTGGATCTAAGGGTGTAAAATGCATGGCTCATGAACCCTAGTGTTGTAGTATTCTATATAGTAGGGTTAGATCCTCATAGCATGCACAATTCAGTAATTGAGTTGATTGTAATTGATTGAGAGAGAGAGAGAGAACTGTTGAGGGATAATTACTCTACATCTACGAGGTGTGAGGAGAGAGAGATTTCTTCATTGTATTTCCTTCAGGAAGAGTTTGATATAGATTGGTTGTTTCTTGTATCTCTTATTATTTCTTGTTTCTGATTTCTAGTTATTTATTACTTCTGGTTTCAATTCTATGTTTAGTTACTTATACAAAAGTAATCAATTGTACTCTAAGATCCTAACAGATTCACCCCATCTCTACCTTAAACTAGTAGGTGCCTATAGTGGTAATATTTGGCTCATTTTCTGTATTGATGTCTACTTTAGTAGTCTTGGTTGGCATGTGGTAGAGTTCATTCCTATCCTTATGAGAGTCTTCAACTTTCCTTGTCCCCTTATTTTCATCAATTCAAAGATGAGTTAGATCTTCTTCACCTAGGGTGTTGCTTTCCACATGGTGCATGAGTTTTTTTAATTTATATTAGATATTTTCAATTTCACTCCTTCCAAGTTTCATCATCCACCTCACTAGAGTCACTATTGGCCACCTTTTCTTCAAAAATATTAGCAGTGCAATTCATTTCTCCCCAAACATGTCTCTAAGGTGCTCTTCTAGGATGGCAATGTCCTCAAATACTTCCCTATAAATGACTTGAAGTGGATCTAGTAGCTCTAATCTCTATGAAGAGAAGGAGAAGGTGTGCAAGAACCTCTCCTTGAGTACCTCCTAGCCTCCTATCTCTCAATTCATTTCATTTACCACATACCACACTTGCACTCATGTTTTTAAGTTCTTATAGAAAACATGAACCCATATGTTTTTGGTCATGTTTTCATCATAGATAGTCCAAGTTTTTTCACACAAATATGCATACATGATTAGATTAGAATCACCTAAGTAAGTAGGTATGTCTAAGTCCTCACTACTCTTTCCAAACCTAGTACATATTAATACCTTCACATCTTCCCATGTTGGTAAACTAGGCCTTTACATTACCCACAAATGAGTAGTAGTGTTATTTAGGGTATGCACTAGTGCACCCATTCTATCTATTTCCTTAAGAATGTATGCTTCAATCTCATGGACATAGTTCTCTATGGACTAGTTCCCTCCATATTTTGGGAATGCTACAAGCTTTCCTTTACTTAACTAGAACACCATTTTCCCTACCCTTTTAGCATAAGAAACCTATATCTTATAAGTATAATTAACCTTGATCAATGCCATTTTGGCTAGCCTTGGCTTAGTTTCCCACATTAGGCATCACCTTCAGCTAGTAACTTCATAAGCCTCTTCAACCCATCATTCATAAGATACATAAATTATATTAGATGTTGATTGTCCATCCTCCCATTCGAGCACTCCTTGGTAACTTGGGTTAATATTCTCAACACCCTATGTTATGATGTTATAAATTTGGTTTACCTCATCTTTGAGATGAACACTTTCTACATAGGGAGGCCCTTTATCACTTGATAGGGTTATAACCACCCTCTCTCTACCATTCTCAAAAGTCATGTAGCACTTCTTGAAGTACATGTCTGCATTATTGGTGTAGCACCATAACTTCCCTAATAGCATTGGATATTTATCATGCTTTTCCAACTCAATCTCCTAAAATTTGGTTCATAATTCATCACCCATAATATATAAAACAATGCCCTTTAAGATTCTGATAGGTTGCACTCAGGTTTTGTTGTTAACAAAAAGCATATGAGGGGAGGACCTTAAGGGTTTCCATCCCATCTTTTTCTAGGAGGTTTTTTTTATAATATTTACCTTAGTTCCTATGTCAATAAGGACCTCATAAACAAACCATCCATCAATGGTGGCATTTATTAGTAGTTCTTGGTCATATTCTACATTTTAAGTATGACTTACTTCATGTGACTTCTCTATATGCAGTGAAAAAACTTCAATCCTCTAAAGTATAACCTCCTCCTCTGGTATCTTCCCTATGTGCTTTAAAATCAATTTTTTTATAAAGGGGAACATACCTTTAGATTATAGGTGGTACATGATCTTGGTCAACTCCTATACATCAGCCTCCTAGCTATCTTATTTCCTACACAAGGTGTTTGCCTATGCCTCTAGATCTTTGGCCATTTGGTGCTCTCCATAAAAATTTTGTATCACATTCATTGATTGTTGTAGTTTTTCATTCTATCACATTAGGTCAAGGCAGGGTGAAACATTTGGATCAAGTAACATTATGCACTCAACATAGCTTAACTCACCATATTCCAAGTGTAGTTCTTTTATTAGTATAGTAGGTGGTTGTGTGATGAACCCACTCTGATTCATGGTCTTCACATTAGGTGGATCCTTATGAGTTTTTAATGGTTTGGGAACCCATTTCCCATCCTTTTTCTTTCACCTAACCATGGAAACACCCTTATGTGCACTAGGCTAACCTTGTGTCAGCTTTTTGTATAAGACTAGGCAATCCTTGACCACATGTGATCCCCAATAATACCCACATGTTAGGTGTGTGGGGAAGTCACACTGGTAATTCTTAGTCAACCTACACTTGTAACATGATCATGGTGGGAATATTCCTCCACTACATCTTCCACCTTGCCCATGCTTTCCTTTTTAATTCCCATAGCCAATACTTTATTAGCCATAGCCTCTATTTCCTTGGCCTTTCTACCCTTTAACTATGGTCATTACCTGTCATGTGCCTCTATCCATATATTGGTGCATCTCATTAATGACTTAATAATACACTATTGAATGAATATAGGCATTATACATCTTATAATAGATAGTAGTGTTCACTTGACTAGTGTATTACAATAGGGGATAGTTTTGAGAGTTATGAAACCAATGGAAAACATCATAGATAAAAAGCAAGGTGCAAAAATTTCATCATGGGAAATTATTCTTGTTATACCCCTCCATCTCAAATTTAATACACCACAATCCACTACAAGGGTCATGCACTGAACTAGTAGTCAGCTTCTATAGCTAGGAAGACATTGATATGATATGCACCTCTATAAATGCATTAATCTTAGTGTCAACACTACTTACTACTTCAGCCTAGAGTACAACTTCAAGCACTTCACACGGGTCCATGATGGTCTTCATGAACATCGCTCTCCTAAAAGGTACTAGTAGGACCCCAAAAAACCATTATGTGTGTTGGGAGGGGTGGATATCATATGGAAGCTTAGAAAGGAGGGTCTTAAACCATGTATCATACAAGTGTACACTCTTGGATAGTCCTTGGTTGATTTCCTTGAACACTTGGATGCTATTTTGCTCAAACTTAGGAATATAAAATTACTTTAAGAAAGCCTCATTCAATATATCATATTCAACCATAGCCTAGTTTAGATCAGACTTTTGATAATAGGTATGGGCACAATCCATCAAAGTGGTCACAAACTAAGTCACCTTTCACTTTGATTGGGTGATACCCTGAGCATGCCATTGAATTTCACACTTGATAACATGCTTTGTGGCATTTTTATGCCATGATACTTGGTCAAGTTCATCACCATTTCATAACAAATCTACTGAGGGGGTGGTGTTGGAGTCTGAGTGTTTATCCCCCCAGTGATGTCTATGTCAAAGGTGGTGTTCTAATGCCTCTAGATGTAGGGTTTATCACTGACCTTTTTGGTTTAAGTTAAGTCATCTAGCTTTATGGTGAAATACTACTCACTTGTGGTACTGGGCCACTTCCTATATGTTATTGCCTAGTTGGTGTAGTTATCATCCTCTGAATGAGAATGTTTATTCTTTAGTTCTAGATTCCTAGGTTGGTACTCACTGGTTTCATGGTATTCTTATTCAATCCTTTTTAAGGAATCGCTTGTTCAATCATAAAGTCTTGGTTCAAAGTTTGAAGTCTATCAAAGTCAATGTTGATAATAGGGTCAGTTATCATTCTTATATCTTCTAGTGAACAATCTAGTGCATGAGCTTATGCTTCAAGTTCAAAGGGGGTAGGTGCTTCCAGTGCATCTTCTTTCACCACATCTTATAGTAACCCAATGTATTTTCCACCTAAATATTGAGCTCAACCTCTTGTTTCCTCCTCTCTTTCATCATGCTATTGCAACTCAAGGGATCCTTCCCCATGTCCTTCCTAATTGCTACGGATCCTCTCAACACTTTTACATTCTAAATCCTCTTTCATCTTTTGCCTTCACTTTTTATAGTTATACCTTTAGATCTATTAGGTGTCAGGTTGTTCACCTCTTTCAATTGTGCCTCACCTACACTTCCCCTTATCACCTTTTATACTTGCTTATATGCACAAGGATTTTAGCCTTCCATTCTTATGGTTTCAATATCATAATCCACCAGAAATTTATTTATTTTAGTGTTGAGAACTCTTATGAATGTTCCCCTTGGTTTAAAAAATAAATCATACTCTGCTTCTTTAGGATAAGAGAAGGTCAACATTACAAATAACAACACATAGTTGTTAAGCATGCCACTTCACCACTTGTCTACAATGTGTGTCCAAACATCATCTAGGCTTTCAAGTCTCTCTAGGTGCTCCGTTTTCCACTTGAAGCATTAGATATATCTATGTCTTCTAGACGTGGTATAGGCAACCAACCACTAGTACACATGTTTAGGTAGTTCGTAAAAGAACACCTCATATAGAGCATCATACAGGTTGGCTTGAATATATTCTCTTGTCTTATATCATTGGTATGTTGAATGATTCTGCATGAAACTATCTTCTACTTGCTCTAGCCAACATTTGATGTTTTTGAGTAAAATTTGGAGCATCACTCTATTGCACCATTGTAGCAAAAAAATTCAACATAGGTCCCTACAATGTAACCAAAATGTTGTAGACACATTTCCTCACTTAGTTCATGTGCTTAGTCATGCACTTTGCTATCAATCCAAGTTAGTTCTATACTTAGTAAAAATATGCATAGGCATAGTAAAAGTCTATGGTATACAACATTTAAATGTACTACTATGTTGGCATCAATTTCACACAAGGTGAAAGCCTTTTGCACTCACCTAAAGCATATCAATGAATGGATCAGGGCTTGTATTAGGCTAGTTGAAATATGACACAACTTTAGTCTCAATGCAGCTTATTCATTTATGAGATGGGCTTGGGTGGCCTATCAATTCATGCCAACTTCAATAAGATCAAGAGGTGCAAGCCTGTTTAAGGGCACAAGTCTTTTGGTGCAAGTTCACATTTGGCTAGATTTAGATCTTAATAGAACAAGCCATAGGGGTAGTGAGTCAAAAAAAAATTAACACTTAGTTGAATCAAGGGCATGGCTTAGGCTCATGTTCTCATTCTTCAAGTTAATGCTCTAAGCATAGTGGTTAAGATCTCAATGCATTTTAGTTTCAACACTTAGATAATTTTACAAGTATATCAAAGTTGCTATATGTCACATCAATGCCATTAGTAACTTGGAATAGTCCTTTAAATCACAATACATTAGACTAATTAAAACTCATCATTATTCATATATAGCTTATGTCATAAACATACAATAGTGCTAAACTATATGAAAATAATCAACAACCATGTGAATATTCAATGACATTTTTGTTAATTCAAAGTTCATCAACACAGAGTAGAGCTTGTATAAAATAGATAACTCACTCATCTAAGGTCTAATACAATATTAATGGCTCATAGGCAGGATTAAGAGATACATGGCAATTTTCCAAAGTGTTCGTGTCGGTTTTTAACACAAAATGCATGTATAAACCTAAAACTAATCCTATAGAGCTTCATTTCATTAATGTTACCTCTCCTATCTCCAAGTTCAAGCTTATTTTTATAGATAGAGGAACATCTTCTTACCAGGTCAAATGGTCACACACTAGGTGATAAGTTATCATTGGGGGTCATTATGCCATCAGATCCACTACTCTAATAGCCATGCTCTCCAACTACCATGTGCAAGCACTCAATGAGATTCTCCTTCAAATCCATGTGCTAAGCAACTACCTTCTAGCTAGTGCAAGATCCACGAAGATCCTCCCAACTTGTGCCAAAAGTATAAAAATAACAATTGTCACCAATAATTTCATCATGTTGAGATCTGTTAAGTTAGCATAGTCCAATAAATAGCACAAAAAGGGTCCTAACACTAACACAATGATTTATCTATTCAATCCATTCAACTTTTCCCTAACATGGTAGGTGGTTCTTAAAAATTAAGTGAAATTGTTTTTGTTTAATTTCCTTTTTAATTGTCTAAGAAGTTTGGTCACCTTTTCCATTACCATCTTATGAGGAAATTAAATGAAATGAAAATGCACAATTTTTCATGGTTAATGAAAAATAAATAAATAATAAAGTCCCGTATTCATGAACCATAAACCTTTAATAGCTCTCCATTGTTTGAACCATAAATTGTGTTATGCCAATGCCCACATTGAAAAATTTGGCCCTCTCCTATTGTAGGTTGGATACCTTCCAATGGAATGGATTTTTTATATCATATATATTCAATTTCATATCCAATTATTATAAAACAAACAATATTGTTAAAGGAAAAACTATCCAATGTTATATGCAATTGGTATGATAGAAATCCCAACGACACTCGATGTATACAATTATCTATGTTACTCTTGATTTATTTATACATTATTTCCACTGTAAAATTTATGATGTTATGTTTAAAATAATAAAAGATGAATAATGGTAAAATAAATTTTTTATAATAAAAATAAAACTTACAAAATATAAAGAAATCTCTACATATTTAATGTCAAGTTGTGTTAGTTTTATTTATAAATCTATTTATTACCTTGGTTTGTTATTATTTTAGTTATTGTATTTTTAAAAAAAGAGAATACAAACAAAATAAAAATTAAAAGAATATTTATAATAAAATTTAAATTACTTTTTAAATTGTTCTTATGGATACCCCATGTGAATATGTACATTGTATTTAATTGAATCCCTAAAAGAGTTGGATTCTATGTGTGTTTTTCATTTTTTCTTAGCATTGATAACTTTGTAGTAAAAATAATAGATGTCTTCTTCCATAGTGTGATATTAATCTTTGTCTAAAGAGAAAGGGAAATTGGTTGATTCTATTTTGTGTTCCAAATTGTTAAGAAGTGTCTAAATTTTATTGATTTCTATTTTATATTTGAAAAAAAATAGTTTTTAAACATAATGTATTTTCTATTAGTATCCTTTAGCCATCATTACTTTCTATGCTTCTTTATTTTTAAAAAATTATGGACACCTATATAGTAAGTCATGGACGTAGAGGATGGTTAAAGAAAAAGTACATTGGGTTCGCATTAATAAACATTGAAAGATCAAAGTTTATCATCATAAAATTTTATAATAAAAAACATTAATCAATATCAACAAATAGGGAGTATAATCTCCATGGTGAGAGATGGGGAATTACTTAAGATACTATCGACCATTATCCATAAATGGACCAATGTAATGTGTATATGTAATGGATTCTCTATATTAATTATGCATTGAAAAAAAATGATATATGGATGCTTAACATGTGGGAATCTAAAAAACACATAGTGCATACAATTATCTCCCCAACCCTTGGTTTATTTACAAATTATTAATTATGGGCATTACATTATATTTCACTACTATTTTATGCGATACTATTTTCATAGTTTCAAATATACAACTATAATTTGATTTCACACATTTTTGGTGACTATGGTAGGATAGGGATTCTTTTGTTCAAATGATGTTTCCTCTTTTATTTAATCTCGTTGTAACTTAATTTAATTTTGTCTTTTTATTTATAAAATTTGGTAATAATAATGGATTTTTCAGTTGAAATTATGTTAAAAAACTAAATTTTAATAATGTCTAATTCTAATTTTAAAATACTACTGCTAAAAATTTAAGACCCTTTTAATTTCCATAAGAATCAATTAAAGGATACCATGTGTAGGAATGTTCTAGCAATCATATCCATTCCTTTGATTTTATGTTACAATAGTATTACTAATTTAAAGTTCACCAAAATGCTACCCATGGCAAGGCCTCTTTGTTCCATCATATCTCTTTATAAATTTTTTTTGGGACTTCCCATGCATATTGTCATTAGATTAGACTCTCTAGTGCACCCATGTGTCACTAGGTTTACTCCTAATCTTATTTTCCACTTTAAAAAAAATATTTGGAGTCACCAATATTATGCCTCACACCCCAACATTGACCCACCTCACCTAAAAATCCTAGTGTTGAATCTAAAACATCAATGCAATTCCTCAACTAGTGCGAACATAACTCAAACAAGCCAAACTCACCCCAAGTTGAATCCAACATGCATCACTCATCTCAACTTTTGTAACCTTCATGAACCCAAAATTTTTCATTAGATGACCATCTTCCTTAGTCAAGGAGATCCTTAAACCACCTAAATAGTGCCTTACACAACTTCCCTACTTGAGGGTTTCTCACCCCTCATAAATCCTCTACTTAATTTGATAACAACTTCCACGCCAGTGTGGCTTCACTTAAATCCAACACATGGGAATTGTATCACATGCCATGACATAGCAATTGCATAAAAAATTAATTAATCCACTAAATGTACTATCCTTTTCTTCAGTCACCATAATGAAATGACACAAGTTCAACTATTCCCATCTCTTGGGAGGTTTCCATATTACTTAGTGAATTATTGCACCTACCAAGTTTTTGAGCTCACATTCACAATGCCTCCTACTCTACTGCATGTTTCCAATATCACTTTTTATACCCCAAATATATCTTGGGTATTTAATTGGGTATTTTATTAGGTATCAAGTATTAAATATATAGTCAAGTAACATATATAGAGTCAAGATTAGATATGGGTATTCAAGATCAATAGATGGATTGAGTATTTTAACAAGAACGGAATACTAAAATAGCTATGGAAATAGGGATAGGTAGGTAGGGCATACTCATCAAGTAGGTAGGGAAAGAAGGATAAGTAGGTATCACATGATCAAGTTAAATAAGGTAGTTAGGGCATAGTCAATATCATGAAATAGCTTGGGTATTTAGGTAGGGCATACTCAAGATCAAGATATGTCTCGGATATTAAATTGGGCAGGGAATACTCAAGTACATAAAGTAGGTAGGTCATACTCAAGTAGGTAAATTAGGTATGGATTAATCAATTTTATAAATCTATTACATAGCTAACATGATTCAAAACTTCATTTCTCATTCTATCAATCAGGAAGTAAACTTCCCTTCCCAATAACAGAAGCTAAGTAGGTAGGGCATAAAAAGTAGGTAAGGAAATAATATATGAAAGATATAGATCAAAAAGCAAACTTTATTTGATATATATAATAATCTATTCTAAAAATGGAAAATAGGTATGACAAGATCAAAGCTATATATCAGTAAGGAAGCTTTCCTTCCCTTATCTTTGTAGGTAGGGTAAGAACAAATCTATCTATCAAGAAGGAAAATTCCCTTGATGGGAATTCCTTAATCTAGAATAAAATCAAATATAGATACCAAGAAAGCAAACTTACCTTGATAGTTGTACCATACTCTGTTGTTATAAATAGAGAAATAAATCTTACAACACAAAGGAAAGCTTCTTCGATAAGCCTCAACTACATTTAAGTAGACTCTATAGGGATTAACATTGGAAGAGATTGAAGATAAGTTGAATTTTTCATAGAATAAAGTCACTAAAGTAAAGATATTCCAAATTAACTTTAGGAATACTAAAGTTGAACAGGCATGGCTAATGGGATAAATTAGCAAGTTACATAGATGTCCATTCTTGAACATGGATATTATTGGATACTAGCATGATGTTAGTATAAATTATCTTTAATAATTGGAGGATAGGAAGAAATCCAATGATTTAACTTCCAATTCATCTCAATCTACCACTTTAGTGCTTATGAAGACAAGTAATTCCATGTAGTCATCCTAACAAACCTTAGTTGTTAAAGTCTAATTTTACATGTAATCATGCATATAGGATTAATCTATGTAATTATATTTTACTTACACTTGGAATATGAATGTAAAAGTTAGTTTGGGATATTTTTAAGCATGCACATGTTGTATTTAATTATACAAGAAAACTTAATTTTGATGTAGTTGTAATTAATTGTAAGTATGCCCACATGCAATTTTGAGACTAAAATTAGAATAGAAGTTATAATTTATTTTGTAACTATGAGTTTGCATGAACTTGTAGGATGAGGTGACCCCTCCCTAAGTGTGTGTGTGTGTGTGTGTGTGTGTCTATATATATATATATATATATATATATATATATATATATATATATATATATATATATATATATATATATATATATATATATATGCATACATATATATATATATATACATACATACATACATATATATATATATATACATATATATACATATATATAGACACACATTCAATCACTCATTTGAAAGGGTCAAAAAAATTATCAATATAAGAAGAGATCATTTTGATTGTCATGGAACTTTGTGGATGTACTTTCCTTCCATCTCTATGTAATTAAGGTTTTATTTATTTGGGTTATTTTAAATCAATAATTTGAAGTGTGCAAAAGCTATGGATAATTTTTTTTTTAATCATTGATATATGTTGATTTTAGACGTGAAACATCAATTGAATAATTAGTAAGTATAATTGATTTTGAGTAATTAGTTGATTATATTAATTTTTTTATGTGTGTAGGAGTGTTTCTTCATGATATAGCCTTAAATGTGTGATCTAATACTGCCCTAGATACCTTTTTGGTTTGAGTTGTAATATCTTGAATAAGGGTGTGTAATAACTACTCTAAAATGAGAAACCTTCAGTTGAGAGCCTTAAGTTTCCTATACTATTTTCATCCTAGATTTATTAATTATGTTTCCCTATGAGTGTGTAACAATTAAAAATAGCAAGCATTAGTTATTGAAACACTTGTCCGCAAACAAACCAGCCCAGGAAGTGACTCATTGAAAACATAGAGCCTTCTTTTCTACTCTACCCTTCACTCCTTTTGAATTTTTTTTGACTAAGACATACCCACTTTGGAATATTCTCCACCCATACAATCCAACTATGTTTTGATTTCTTTAATAAGATTCAGTTTGCTACAAGAATGCCTAGTTAACAAACTGCATTCTCATCATATTATTCCACCACTAGGATGTTTAACCCACACCTAAAAATTGTTCCGTAAAGTGGATTTTACCTTCATTGATATCCTAAAATGTTAGAGGATACCTCATTAAATTTAAGGATGTGAACAAGACTCACATCAATAGGAGTGGCTAAGGATGATGAGGGAGTGATTAGGGATGATTATGGATAATGAGGGAATGATTAGGGATGATGGAGGATGAGGAATGATGAGGAGGGAATTATTAGGGTTTATGATAGATAATGAGTGATTAGATATAATAAGGGATAATTAAGGATGATGGAGTGACTAGGGATAGTGAGAAATGATGAGGGTTGATGATGGAGCGATTAGGGATGATGAATAATTATTAAAAGTGACATATTATATGATTATGGATGATGAGGTCTTATGAATGAATTATTAGGGATGATGAGGGATAATAAGGGATGATGATGGTGTGACTAGGGATGGTGAGGGGTGATTAAATATGATGAGATAGTGATTATGGATAATTAGGGGTGATGAGGGTTGATGAGGGTATTATTAGGGATAATTAAGGTAGATGAGAGAGTGATTAGGGATGATTAAGGATAATGAGGTATGACTAGGTATAATTAAGGAATGATTAGGGATGATGAGGGTTGATGAGGGATTGATTATCAATAATGAGGGATGATGAGAATCAATAAGGGAGTGATTACAGATGATTAATGATAATAAGGGATGATGAAGTAGTGAATAAGGATGTTAAGGGGTAATAAGGTCCAATGAGGGAGTGATTAGGGATGTTGAGGGTCAATAAGGAAGTGATTACGAATGGTGATGTGAAATTAGCGATGATGATGGTGTGATTATGAATGATGAAAGATGATAAGGGGAAATTAGGGATAATAAAGGAGTGATTGGGGATGATAAGGGATGATGAGTGAAATGGGGAATAGTGAGGGAGTGATTTGGGATGATTAAGGATGATGAGAGTTAATGAATGTATGATTAGGAATAGTGAGGGCCATTGATGGAGTGATTAGGGATATTAGGGATGATGTAAGAGTGACTAGATATGATGAGGGATGATGAGGGTTCATGAGGGTCCATGAGGGATTGATTAGGGATGATGAGAGAATGATTAGGGATGATGAGGGATAATGAAAGATGATATGGGGATGACTAGGGATAATGAATGATGAGAAGGACCAATGACAATGTCAATAGGGAAGAAGAGGGATAATGATGGATGATGAAATTCAATGAGAGAGGGATGAAAGATGATGATAAATGATGAGGGAGTGATTACAAAGATGAATGACAATTTATACACTTGAAACCCCTATTTTTATATGGTTTAGGGAGAGGGAGATAGTGACATGAGTGATTTTTATATGAGCCTAATAAAATAAGGTTCAAAATCACTCTGCTTTACCCAAAATAGTAGTGGTAGTGGTAGTGTCTTATGTGCATTTGGAATGCTAGAAGATGACTTTATTTTATGTGACTTTGAAATAATGCATGAGATTGTATTTGAAGCATGAATTTATCAACCCATTTGTCTGACATTTGTTTCAGAGTGAATGGTATCTTTTTAGGATGAATTTTGAATGGTGTTTTTTTTTCATTCTATTTTGAATGGAGTGTACTAGGGTGACTAGCTACATTCATGTTTGGTATGATTTACCATATAATTCCTACTATTATATGTCATGTATGAGTGACTACATACATACATGTATAATAGGTATGTGTTATATTTAATGTATTAGTGACCATATCATGACTATAAGTATGATACAAGTCATATGCTAAAAGGTAGTCAGTTATGCATATCAATAGACCCATTAATTGAAAATCCCAAAAAATATTTAGGAGTTTATCCTATATTTTCCTTCAAGAATTTTGGTCAATCATCCCTAGTCACTCCTTTATCTATATAGGTGACAATTACCCCTCCCCTTTCTATATATAGGTGATAACACCTCCTTTCCTATTTTTAAGCATCCCTTGATAATTCCCCTCATTTATCCTTTGACTTAATAATTCCCCTCTAATAATTTTCAAGCATGATAATCCCCCCTCTCCTTTCAAGATTTGTCTTGGGTAAGATATATATGACTATAATTAGATACAGCTATTAAAATTTAAGATATGGCTTAGTTATTCAATGAGCTAGTGCATACTTAGTTAGGTAGGGAAAGAAGGATAGGTAGTTTGGGCATATTAAGTAGGTGAAATAGGTAGGGAATAATCAAGTAAAATAAGGTAATTAGGGAATTCTCAAGATTAAGATATGGATCAGGTATATAATCAAGTAGTTCATACTCAAGTAGGTAGAGTAGGTAGGGCATACTCAATTAGGTAAAGTAGGGGGCATACTCAATGGTATAGATCTATTACATATGTAACATAATTCAAAATTATTTTTCTCATTCTATCTTCCAATCTCAAAATTTTGAATACTAAGTATTGACCAAAATAGATATTAAAAAACTAACTTCTAAATTCTCACTCCTACAATTATGAAATCGATTTTAGAAGATGTAGAGTGGCCCTAATTTTTTATATTTACTAAACTAGATGTAATGAGTTTACATTTAATTTATAATAAATTTTATATTCTTATTACATTAAATGGAGACTTTTTTTATTTATTTTACTAAATATATACTCAAACTAACACAAGAAAATAGTAAAAAAGTATTTATTATCAAAGGGTGTATTCCCTTTGTACTGCATACACTCTTTTACACTCTTTCCTTCCAAAATTTTAAAATATTTGTATTTCCCTCTAATTTACATGCCTTTCAAAGGGCGTATACCATCTCCAAAGGGCATTCACATTTTACAAAGGCACTTATATCAAAGGGAATACACCCTTTTAACTTCTAAATCTTTGACTTTTCTATTTTCCCTCTAAAAGTGTTTTATGTTTAGGCTTGGGGAGGTCCGAACCTAACCTAAAACTGATCATGGAGCAACCCACATGATTTTTATGAAATTTTAGATTATTTTTCATCTTTTTCAACACATATAATTAATATTTTTTTATTATTTAAAATATATATACATATATATGGGTTTGTATATGGGAAAGCATAGTTTTTAAATATATAACTTTTTTAATATTAGACTATTTTTTAATTATTACCTAATTTCTACACAAGATAATTCATTATGGACTATATAATCATTAAAAATACCTTTATAAAATTTTGAACACTAATTTAAACTTTATAAAACTTATATCTCAACAATCTACACATCATCGACTATGCTTTAAAAAAAAGGATTTTCATGAAGTTAAGGTCAAAAATTTATGTTTGTACACTTTCAGTTTCAGTTTTCTAACTATCTTGATTTGTAAAATTATTTTTAATATATATATATATATATATATATATATATATATATATATATATATATATATATGACTTTTCATATGAAAGTTCATTTGTTTACTCAAAAAAATGTGTTCATACACATGCAGTCTCCTTATATTTTCATAAATAAGTGTCAATATATTGTCATAAATGAAGCCATTTTTCACACTTTTTATCAGACTAAATATTTAAAAAAGAATATTTATAAACTAAATTCAAAATTACACAATTCACATTCTTGCATCATTCTCAAATTCATTTTCCAAGCGTCTCTAAAATTATCTCCAAATTAAACTATTATTATTTTTATAAAAAAGTGTTATTTTAAGTACCATTTATCCCCCATTATCCTACATCTACTCATAACATAACTCAATATGTTTGAGACCCATGGAGTAGGTCGATAACATTGACCACTTGTGTGAAAGTAACATAGAATTCAAAAGTCCTATCGACAATGAGTAAAGGGAATTGTTGATAATAATTTGGAGGCCACATCTATAGTAGGACCAAAAATAGGTGGAAAACACACTTACAAGGGAATTACCATTAATTTCTCGTCACACATAACACTATTATCATGATGTGGAGTTCTTAATTTTATGAATTATATAGATGTGTGATATTATGTATTTTAAACTATAAGTTTAGTCATGTCTACAGGATTTTATGAAAATATAATGTGCATCACCTCATATATGGTGTGGAATCCATTTGGGAATTCCATGACCTCCTCAAGTACATGGACTTGTAGGACTTTAGATTTTAGTTTGATGAGTTTTGATGTCCATAGATGCATGCAACAATGAATTATAACTTATGCTTGAGGTCACATTCATATAAAAAAAATAGGGATGTGAGTCCATTTTTAAGAAGGCTGCATAGAAACATTATGGATATATAATGTGACTAAACTTCTATAAGTATCCATATGATGGTTTATTTATATATTGAGGAGGCTTGAGACTTTATAACTAAAGGTGAAATTTAATTGTGACCTATGAGGTCTGTTGGACTCATTATGGCCATTTGTGATATAATACATTTCATTCAAATTTTATAGGTGGATCATTATTATTAACTAAGGTTAATAATTTAAGTGTATGATTAATTTTAAATAAGACTATATGATGACATAATTCATGACCCTTAATGTAATGGGGATTTTATATCTTATTTTCATTATGGATAAAGATACTATATGGGTTTTGCGGAGAACTAAAATAGTCTTGATTTTTTGTTCATTATGGATAAAGACACTATATGGGTTTTGGTAGAACTATAATAGCCTTGATAGTATTTGTGTAGTGGGCACGAGTTGATATATAATAAAATTAGGGAGTTGATGCTAACACATTAGGGGCTAATTATTACATCTTGATTCCTCACTAAGTAAATTGTCTAATTATCCATTGATATTTATAGTTGACAAATTTGATTTGAATTATTTTTTACTAGGATTTAAGATATATATTGTTATAAGATAGTTGAATATTACTTAGGATACATTATTACATTAATATGAGTTAGTTATAATGTATATGTTTACATTATGATCATATTGATTCATTATTTCAGCTATATTTTTATATGTATGTATATCATATTGATATGGTATAACTACCTACTTGTTGTGAGGTTGGCATAGAAGAACTCATCCCTTAGAGTGTGATGGAGGGAGAGAATCATCAAAGAGAGTGACATAGATGGAGATGTCAGAAGATGATAGAGAAATTGGCTAGAACCCTACACACACCACATTAGCTAATACATGTTAAAATACATAATATAAAGGTTAGCATAGTGTTTTTAGTATTTCTTGCATTAGATAGTTATTTGCTCATGATTTTCTAGCATAGTTTAATGGTTTTATGGAATTTATTTTATGTGATTAATGCATGTGATCATTAAATGCTAGTAGAAACATGATTTGCATAGTTAAATTAAATTTAGGTTATTTATTTATGAATTTATCATTAAAATCTTATGACATTTGGAGATGATAATTTAATTATTGAAATTATTGATTAGTTTTAAAATAAATAAAATTTAGGAATTTCCAATAAAGCAAAAAAAATGGGAAAAAGAAAATCAATTAAATAAAAAATAAAAAGGAAAGAAATAGAATGGTCTAAATTTAAGAAAAACAAAAAATAGATATTCATTAAAATAATGATAAAAACCAAAAAAAACATTGGTGAAAGGAAAAATATTAAAAATTCATTCACCCTTTTCATATAGAATGAAAAAGAATATATACATGGAAAGAAGGGAGGCATATATACATAGAGGGGAAGGAGGAAAAAAGGATGTAGGGAGAAAAGAAGAAGAAAGATAAGAAATCCAATAAAGGAATAGAAAGAAATTCTAGGTAGGCAAAGCCTTAAAATTGTGTTATTATCAAACATAGATGTTTAGCAATCTATATGTTTATATACAATGGACTGTATATTTTGGGTTTGGATAGTTTTAAAAATTTGGCCTGCATGCCCATTATATATTTATAAACCCATAATGGTTTGTATATGAAACATATAGTCTTTCTTATAAAAAAAACTTGAATTCATATAAACCAAAATATATTTATACAAATAGTTTGAGTATGGTGATTCACATAGTAGAATATTTATTTTATTGTATATGATTATAATATTATGGCTATGGAGATTTATATATACATAGATATCCACATTTATAGCATATATACCACAATTTTCATATGTTACATAATTAAATAAAATATGATATACCATATATACTATGACTATCACAATTATATTTTACTATATCTGAAATAATATATTATACTATGTATACATATATCAATGTATAAAAATGTTTTCTATATGATTATCAGAGTTACATATGTTACATAATAATTGATATGTTTTCTATACTTATATTTATTTTATTATCATTATCATTATGAACATATAAGGATAGTAAGCAAATTAAATAATTATGTACAGAGAATCAAAATACGGTGAAATAACCTATTCATATAACAATCAATAGAAGTGGAAAGTATAACAACTTAGATATTTTATGCATAGATATTTTGGACTACGTATTAGGTGTCAACCTACTATTAATGAATAAGTTTATTATGTTAAATAAAACTAGGTGATCTAAGCAGAAAAAGAAAATAGTAATGATAGGATACCATCCCTTTATTTTTCTATTCACCATGTGTGATATTCATTAAATTATAGTTTTAGAGGCTTGATGTCTTATATACTTTCCATGATATTTTAGGTGATGATCCACTAGCCATGTCATTTCCTTAATAAGGAATTGAATTGTTGTATTTTTTGGCCTAGTCATGTAAGTCGTAGCATATTAATTATCTAAGATATCATGTGGTTTGATAATAAGAACAAAAAATCACACTCCTATTGATTAAGCTGCATTAAAATCTTGTATAGTTGATATATTTTTCATAACCCTATACTAGCAATCATCAATGTTTTTATCATAACCCTATACTATATATATATATATCACCATATGCTTACTATTTCACTATTATTTTCATTAAGGCATCTCAGAACGTGGAATAGTTCTCTATCATTGCATTACTTAGATCATTATTTATTTGTGGGTTTTATATACATGTTTTTAGCTTATCATAGAAAGCTATATATATATATATATATATATATATATATAACACTTATAAATGTACTTCGAGGATGTGTGCTAATAAGAATGACTTATACATAAGTATATATAAAAATGAATAGAGTTTTTGTAATGGGGATAAATGAAATTTATCTTGTGATAAGATGTGGGATGGTAGGCTTAAATGGATTTAAGGAACTACGAATGTTGGTAGTCATATCCAAATGATGAATTTTATTAGGGTATAACCTCAACTTGATATATATGGTTTTATATTAATATTCCAATATTAAAATTGATAGTTAATCTATTCTAACAAAGGATTCTTGAAAACCTTATTTTAAATGTAAAAGACTGTAGGCATCTATTTGTAGTTTTAATATCTCTAAACCTTAATATATATTTGAATAAAGCATGTGGGAATAAATAACTCAACATAGTATTTCATTATCTTGTGATAGCTTTACGATATGCATGGGGATTCCTTATCATATTTAGTAATTGAAACAAAAACCATTGTGTGGATATAACACTATAATGAGCTATGTATTTATGAATAATGGCATATTAAACATGAATATAGGTATACATGAGTCTATTAACATATACATGTATGTAGAGGTGTGTTATTTTAAATATAGTTCTATTAGTGGTTTAAAAATATATTTTGTATAATAAAACCTTGTGTATGCAAGCATACAACCCCTGAGAGTATGAAAAATTCTAGAATTTATTATTATATTTTCTTTGGTATGATTAATTCCTTGAATAAAATCCTATGTTTCCATGTATTTATGATTAATTTATTTGATTAGTTGTGATACTTATTATTTATGCTTAAAAATATTAGACTATGATAATATGGGTTATCATAGGGTGTAGTATATTTGAAAAAGACTTATATTAATTAGAAAATATAGTTAAATTAGTATTTTACCTAGATGGTATAAACTGTAGTCATTATTTCTATTATGGGATAGATAATAATGTGAGATTCATTCATATATTTGATGGAATAAATGTATGTTTTTATATTATCTTATGTTTAGCATGTTATGTGTGATGGTTGTTAGTAGGATTTAAATTATATGAATCTATTGGTTATATTATATTAACTAAATCTTGCCATTCTGATACTGAGTAAGTAGTGAGATGGACTTCACTAGCTTACTAGAATCACAATGTCATATGAAGGTAATCTGATCAAATGGTGTGTATGAATTTTGACTAATCCATAGATCATTTATTATTTAAAAACTATGATTATAATTTACATTTTTTTATGGTATATTGCAATAGAATAGATTTTTATTGTGCACCCCATGTTTAGCTTTAGAAGTCATTTAGCACATGGGTACTAGCTTGTCTCTTTAGATTATTTCACCATCACTATCTACTCATCTATGATGAGAGCTCCATTCCATGATGGAATTAGTAAGGGGGATTTTTGATCCATGATTGATATGGAAAAACACTTAGATGATGCCCTCCCTCTCCACAATAGTGTTATTTTTGAGATGACACTTGAGATTGCCATAGATAGTAGAGTTTGGGAAACTATGATCTGGGGACTCATGTATCTTATATATGTACATTATATTATATTGTACTTATTATTAAAATATTATCATGAAAAGCTATAATTACTTACTTATTGTATATTGACAGTAGTGGTTGTAGGCATGTATCAGTCATTTATGGTTGATTGTAATTACTTTATATATTTGTATTATGATGTGTTTCTTATGATGATAGTGATTATATATGTATGATGTATTAGAATTCATTAAATTAATCACACTTAGAGTATTTTATATGAACACTAGTTAGATTCTCATGGTATAATCTATTTATAGTATTTATGTTTAAATTTAAAAAATCATGTCTTTCTTGGTATATCCTAGTGGGGATGTTATATGTGGTATTAAAACTATGGCTCAAACTCTAAAACCTAATGAGTCCACTAATGTTTTCATATCCTTATATGATAAAAAGAAGGATGGTATAAAGTAGAGTTTCTAGAGAGGGTATGTCAAATGCCAATGATAGTAACCCTCTATTTGATCCTAGTTGATTTCCCATTGAGAAATCAACAAATATGGATCAAATTATTATAGCCATGAATGAGAATAGGGATCAAATTATAGCTCTAGAGAAAATAGTTCATATCCATGATGAGGAATAACACTAGGATGTACTTGAAGAGCATCTCACTGAGCAAGAAAATCATCAAAATGTTAGAGCTTAGGTAGCTATAGAATTGGATAGAGACATGAAAAAGGTGACCCCACCTAATTTAGATGAAACTACTCTAAGTGATGTAACTGAGGCATGCCTGACTAAGATAGATAACTATTTCAAAATTCGAACCTACTTTGAGGTCACTAAGGTAGTTTGGGGAGCATACCAAATGGTTGGAGAGGTATTTATGTGGTGTGCCAATAAGCTTATGGAAATGAATCTTAACTCAACCACCACTAATTGGGATCACCTTGAATAATTATTCAGTTCAGAGTGGCTCCCATAGCTTTATTTTTATCAAAATTTCACATATTTTTAGAATCTGAAGCAAGGAGACTTATTGATGAATGACTATTATGAGAAGTTCACCAAAATTTTGAATTACGTACCTTGATATCAAGGAGATGAGAGGTTGAAGATCAAAAAGAGTTTATCATGGGATTGAAACCTCAAATTGGTGGAGTGGTGGATGTTCATGGACCTTCTACCATGAACCAAGTCTTCAAGAAGGTAATTAATTAGGAACAAAAGTTGAAGTCTATATCATAGTCTAGGGAAAAGTTTAAGAAAAAGTTTGGAAATTATAAATCAACATTAAATAAGAAGAATTGGAAACATAGGAGAGGAGACTCCAAGAATTAGTTCAAAATTTAGAATTCCAAGTTCAACAATGGTTCAGGTAATAAGAAATAGGTCAATGGATCTAAAGGCAATTGCAATAGAAACCAACAAACTGATAGGAAAGGACCACTTTAAAGTTGTTTTATTTGTAGATATAACCATTATGTTCATGATTTCCCTTAATACAAGTCAAATGGAAAGGGTCCTAATCCCTAGTAGGATAGGTTTTAACATTGGATTCATTTAATAGTCAACAATTGACATGTTGAATTTCAAGCATTACCCATAGAGTTGTCATGTACTTTATTTGACCATCTAGTTTTCATTTTGATAGATACGAGATCCAAAAAATGTTTTGTAGCTAATAAAATGCTTAGTAAGTTAACTAGAAGATCTATATTAATGACAAATGCATGGTTATTATAATATGGGAATGACTTAAAAGTCATGGTTGACAAGTGTTTAGCTGAAAAAGAGATTAGGTTGCCCAAATTCATAATAGTTGTGGATCTATGTGTAGCACCACTAGGGTCATATGATGTGATATTAAGAGTCAACTAGATTGTAAAACATAATGCCAAGTTTGAATGATACTTGAATAAGGTTAAGTGTCGAGATGATCTTGGAAATTAGACACAAAATCAGGGAAAAAAATGAGAGTTGAGGCTTAGGTAGATTTCTAAAATGAAACTCAAGGGGGCTCAAGGAAAAGGGTGCAAATCATTTATCATAAAGTTAAATGAAATGGAGGAATCTAAGGAACCATATCTTAAAGATTACCCATTTCTTATAGATTTTCATGATGTGTTTCTAGAAGAATTTCTAGGATTACCTCCTAGATGTAAGTTCAATTTTTCTATCGACATCATACCTATTTCAAAACCATAGTCTAAGGGACCATATAGGATTACAACCACTAATTTGATTGAATTAAAGGCTCAAGTCTAGGA
This sequence comes from Torreya grandis, assembly GCA_037957365.1. NCBI lineage: Eukaryota > Viridiplantae > Streptophyta > Pinopsida > Cupressales > Taxaceae > Torreya > Torreya grandis. Next base: position 2,401,657 of record JARHVA010002493.1, on the reverse strand, counting down.
GTTTCTAGTAAAGGGGTTGATCAATCCTAGTGTTTTCCCATGGGGTGCACCATTTGTCTTTGTCAAGAAGAAGGATGGTATTCTTTTAATTTACATTGATTATATAATGTTGAACAATGCAAATATCAAAAATAGGTATTTGATACCTTGTATAGATAATATTTTTTATCAAATGTGGGGATAAATAGTATTTTATAAAATTAATCTTAAAGTAGGATACCATAAGTTGAGGATTTAGGGTGAGGATATTCTAAAAATAATGTTCATAACTCATTATAGGAACTACAAGTTCACAGTGTTACTATCTGGGCTAACTAATTCTCCAACAACATTCATGAATCTCATCGATAGTGTGTTTAGATATTATCTTAGTCACTTTTTTTTGGTTTTTCTGGATGACATTCTTATATACTCAAATAATGAACAGGAACACTGTCAGCATCTAGAACTAGTTCTACAATGGTTATGAAAGCACAAGCTATATGGCAAGTTGTCTAAGTTTGTATTTTTACAAGAGGGAGTCTAATATTTAGGATATGTTATCTTTTTATATGGTTTCTCAATAGATTCAAGAAATATAAGATCTATTATGGAATCATTGATGCCAAATAATGTGCATGAGATAAGAAGTTTCATGGGGTTGGCAGGGTATTATAGGAAGTTCATTATAAATTTTTCCAAGACAGCCAATCTAATTACATATTTATAATATAAGAGCCAAAGTTTTTTTTGGATAGATAAGTGTGAAGTAACTTTTTATGAATTGAAAATAAGGCTTGCTTCCACAATAGTGTTAAGAGTTCCTAACCTAAATAGTTAATTTTTAGTGATCATGGATGTATTAGGGGATGGACTAGAAGGAATATTTATGAATGATGGTGTATTAGTGTCTTATGAATCAAGAAAACTAAATCCTTATATGGTGAACTATGCCCTTCATGATTTGGAACTAAAAATAATTGTGCATGTTTTTCAAGTGTGGTAGCATTACTTATTGGGAAAACCATTTGAGCTCAAGATGGATAACTTGGAACTCAATTACATTTTCACCCAACTAAATTTGAATGCTCATTAGAGATGATAGCTTTAATTTTTATCTAATTATTCTTTTGACATCAACTATATCAAAGATAAGGAAAATAGAGTAGTCAATGCCCTAAGTTGCATAAGGCACATAACAGCCATAGTTACTATCAGGAGTACTTTAAGAGATTGAGTGATTAAATTCTCACCAAGAGATGAATTTTATGATTAGGTAAAAAAAGCATTGTCTAATAATGCTTAGAATACTTAGTATAAAGGATTTAGATTGAAGAGTGATGGTATTTTGTATTATATTGGAAGAATGTATATGTTAGATCAAGAGAATCTGCAGAGCATAGTCTTAAAATAACTACACAATGCCCCATATTTAGTACATCTAGGAGTAACCAAGATCATAGAAAAGATTATACCACTATATTTATATAAGGGAATCAAGAAAAATATATCAGACTATGTGTCATGTTGTCTTGAATGTCAATCAATGAAAGGTAAACATTTGTATCTAGTTAGATTGTTAAATATACATGATATATCATAATGGAGGTGGTCGGTAATCAGTATGGACTTTATCCAAAGTTTATTGATGTCACAAAACCAAACATGATATGATCTTGGTAGTTATTAATAAACTAACCAAAATGATTCATTTTATACCAGGAAATTTGATAGATGGTGCACCTAACCTTGTGAAGAGGCTTGTAACATAAGTGTTTAAGTTAGATGTATTTTTAGAGAAGATCATTTCAGATCATGATTTGAAGATGACTTATAGATTTTGAATAAATCTAAATTCAGAGTTGAGTACACAACTAAATTTTAGCACTGCATATCAGCTAGAGACTGACAGACAAACTGAGAGAGTTAATCAAGTGTTAGAGGATCTTATTTGCATGTATTTCATAGACCAATAATATAAGTGGAAATATTATTGTTCATTGGTTAAGTTTGCATATTAAAACTCATACCAATCAGCTTTAAGAATGACACCATTTATGGCACTATATGAAAGAAGGTGAAGGAAACTAATCAGTTGAGATAGGTTAGAGGACAAGGTAGTCTTTGGACTTGAGATGATTTCAAAAATGGAAGGGAAATTTAGATTAATCAGGTAGAGATTGGTTAATGCCAATTATAGATAGAAGAGTTATGTTGATCTAAAGAGGAAAGATAGGTAGTTTTTAGTAGGTGACAAAGTGTTCTTAAAGATTAAGCTGTAGAAAAGCTCGATTATGAATTCAGTGAAACTATCATCAATATATGTGGGACCCTTTGAGGTATTAAAAGTGGTATAGGATTATATTTCCACCAGCCCTATCTCTATTACATAATGTCTTCCATGTGTTTTATCTTTAAAAGTATGTAACTGATCCTATGCATGTGTTGGATGGGAATGTTTTTCAAGTTCTAGATCTTGGGGTGGTCATGGTAGAAGAAATTAGGGTAGTTGACACTCACAAACTTAGTTTGCATAATAAAGAGATGTCACAGTGCAAGGTCCAGTGGGACCAATACTTTGAGGATAGTGCTACTTGGGATGACTATGATGAGTTCTATAAGAGATTTCAATATTTATTTACTTGATTAAATTCTATTATATTATGTTATTTTTTTTGCTAAAAGATATTCTTAATTCAAAACTTATGTTTGAATAAGATTCATCTAGGGTGATGACTAACTTTAGTGGGGGAGGATGTTACATCTCAATTCCTCACTAATTAAACTATCTGATTATCTATGGATATTTATAGTTGACAAATTTTATTTGCATTATTATTTACTAAGCTTTGAATATATATTGTTATGAGATAGTTGGATATTGCTAAGGATAGATGATTACATTTCTATGAATTAGTTGTAGTGTATATGTTTACATTACAATCATTTTAATTTTTTATTTCATTTGCATTTGATGATGTATGTATATCATGTTGATATGGTCTAACTACATGTATGTTGTGAGGTTAACACAAGAGAACTCATCCCTCAGAGTGTGATGAAGTGAGATCATCATTGGAGAGGGGACATAAATAGAGATGTTGGAGGATGATATAAAAATCAGATAGAACCCTACACACACCACATTAGCTAGTACATATTAAAATGTTTAATATAATGGTTAACATAGTGTGTTTATTACTGCCTATATTAGATATATGTTTTCTCATGATTTACTATCATAGTTTAATGGTTTTATGGAACTAATTTTTCATGATTGGCATGTGTGATCATTAAATGCTTGTAAAAACCTGATTTTTATAGTTAAATTAAATATGGGTTATTGATTTATGAATTTATTATTAAATCCTTATGGCATTTGGAGATGCTAATTTAATTAATGAAATTATTGATTCGTATTAAAATAAATAAAATTTATGAATTTATAATAAAATAGAAAAAATGGGAAAGAGAAAAGAAAATATGATCCAGACACAACTTCAGGCAATGATCCGAGCAACACTTCAGGCAACAATTCGGGTGACGGTCCTACCCCAATTGGTGGCAAAACTTCTGAGAGCCATAACTTTTACACCATAGCTCCGTTTGAATCTCCATTTGAACTGTTGAAAAGTTAAGAATTAGAGGAACACTGTGAGATGGCACATAACTCCACTTGGTGGGTTTTGACCCCTAAAAACTAAATGGAAGTGCCCCAAATTTAAATTTTAGTAGTGCAGTCTAAAAATAGTAATTTCTTAAATTATGTATTATTGTAATTCATGGAAGTCAAACCATTTCATCTCCCTCAAGATTGGTGACCTTCCACATCCTCCTCCTTCCTTCAAAAATAGGTATAAATAGATATGTATCCTAAATAGGAAAATAGACATCTCTTCCCAGAGATAGGCATATGTTGTATCTACAATTTTGAGCAATAAAACATCTCTTCTCATAGATAACATTATTATTTGTGTGTTCTTGAAGTATTCTTCAACCAATACTTTTGATTTTTGGATCAAAATAGAAAAACAATAAAAAAATAAAAATAAATAGAATGGTATAGATTTAATAAAAACAAAAAATATATATTCATTAAAATAAAGGAAAAATCATTGGTGAAATGAATTTTTTTAAAAATCCATTCACCTTTTTCATATAGAATAAGAAATAATATATACAAGGAAAGAAGGGAAGCATATATACATAGAGGAGAATAAAAAAAGGACGTGGGGAGAAAATAATAATAAAGATAAGCAATCCAATAGAGGAATAGCAAGAAATTATAGGTAGGCAAAGTCTTAAAATTATGTTATTTTCAAACATAGATATTTAACAATCTGTATGTTTATATACAATGGATTGTATATTTTAATTTTGGATAGTTTTAAACATTTGGACTATATACCAAATAGAGAGTTATATACCAATAATGGTTTGCATTTGAAACAGAAAGAATTTCTTATAAAAAATCTTGAATCCATATTAACCAAAATATATTCATACAAACACTCTGAGTGTGGCAATTCACATAGTAGAATATTTATTTTACTATATATGATTATAATATTATGATTATGGTGATTTATATATACATATATATCCATAATTATACCTCATATACCACAAGTTGCATATGTTACACGATTACATGAAATATAATATACATTATATACTATGATTATTAGAGCTATATTTTACTATATCTAAAATAATATGCTATACTGTGTATAGATATATCATCATATGGACATGTTTTCTATATTATTATCAGAGTTACATATGTTAAATAATATATTATTTGTTTTATATATGTTTTCTAGACTTAGCTTTCTCAAATTATCATTATCATTATGAACATATAAGGATAATAAGTGAGTTGAATAATTCTATATAGACAATTAAAACTTAGTAAAATAACTTATTCATAGAGAATTCAATGGAAGAGGAAAGGGTAATGAATTAGATATTTTATGCACATAAATTTTAAACTGCCTATTAGGCATCGACACACTAGTAATAAATTAGTTTCTTATGGTGAATAAAACTAGTCAATCTAAACAGAAAAAAGAAATAATAATGATAGGTTAGCATCCCTTGATTATTCTATTAAACGCATGTGATATTCATTATTATTGATTTTAGAAGCTTGATGTCTTATATACTTTCCATGATATTCTAGGTGGCAATGCACCAGTCAGTTTATTTTAGTAAGGAATTGAATTATTCTGATTTTGAGCCTAGTTGTGTAAATCATAGCATAATAATGATCTAATATATCGTGTGGTTGGATAATAATAATAGATACTTAGACTCCCATTGATTACACTATTGTATAATCTTTTATAGTCAGTATATTTATGATGACCTTATATTAGCTATATGTATATATGTCATTGTATACTTACTGTTTCACTATTGCTATCATTAAGGCATCTCAAATCATGACATAATTCTCTATCATTGAATTATTTAGATCATTATTTCATTATGGGTTATATATACATGTTCTTAGCTTATCATATAAATTATGAGGAATGTAACACCTAGGGTGAATGAATGTTTATCTTTGACTATGTCTTAGGGATTTAATTGAAAGAATGTTTATAAGAATTTGTATACACCTAGTTTAATATATAAATCTTATAAATGCACTTCAGGGATGTGTGTCAATATGAATGACTTATAAATAAGTATATACAAAAATAAATAGAGTTTTACAATAGGGATCAATGGAATTGATCTTGTGATAAGATGTGGGATGGTAGGCTTAACTAGATTTAAGAAACTATGAATGTTGGTAGTCATAGCTAGAAGATGAATTATATATATATATATATGTATATATATATATATATATGTATATATATATATATATATATATATATATATATATATATATATAATCTCAGGTTGATCTAGATAGTTGTATATTAATATTCCAATGTTAATATTGATAATTGATCGATTCTAACAAAGGATTGTTGAAAAACTTATTAAGAAAGTAAAAGACTGTAGGTGTTTATTTACAACTTTATAGTATCTCAAAATATTAATATAACTTTGAATGAGGCATGTGGGCATAAATAATTCAATGTAGTATTTCATTATCTTGTAATACATTTATGATATACATCAAGATTACTTATCATATTTTCTAAGCGAAATAAAAACCGTTGAATGGATATAACACTATAACAAGCTACGTATTTTTGAATAATGGTATGCTAAACATGAATATAGGTATGCATGAGTCTATTAATATATACATGTATGTAGAGGTGTGTTATTATAACTATATTTCCATTGGTGGTTTAAAACTATATTTTATATTATAAAACCTTGTGTATGCTAGCATACAATCCTTGAGAGTATAATAAATGTTACAATGGATTATTATATGCTCTTTGTAATGACTAATTTCTTGAATAGAATCATATGCTTCCATGGATATATGACTACTTTATTTGATTGGTTGTTATACTTAGTAGTTATCCTTAAAAATACTAGACTATGATAATATGGGTTATCTTAGGGTGTAGTATATTTGGAAAATACTTATAGTAATTAGAAATTATAGTTAAATATGTATTTTATCCAGATAGTATAAACTATAGTCATTATTTATATTATGGGATAGATAATAATATACGATTCATTCATATGTTTGATGGTATAAATATATGCTATTAGATTATCATGTGCTTAGCATGTTATGTGTGATGGTTGCTAGTAAGATGTAAATTGTATGATTTTATTGGTTATATTATGTTAACCAAATCTCAAATTTTTGATACTAAGTAGTTAGATGGACTTCACTAGCTTACTAGAATCATAATATTAGATGAAGGTAATCTGATCAAGTGATGTATATGAAGTTTGACTTATCTATAGATCATTTATTATTTAAAAACTTTGGATAAATTAATGTTTAGTGATAAATTGTCATTTATGAGTATGATTTATATATTTGTGTGATATCTTGTAATAGAATGAGTTTCCATGACATATTGCATGTTTAATTTTAGAAATGATATAGTAGACAGGTACTAGATTATCTCTCTGAATTCTCATGCCATCGGTATCTACTCATTCATGAAGGGATGGATAATACCTAATGGGATTAATATAGGGTATTGTTATTTCATGGTTGGTATGGAAAAAGTATTAGATGATGCTCTTCCTCCCCATAGTAGTACTATTTTTGAGATGACACTTGAGATTGCCACAGATACTAGAGTTTGGAAAACTATGTTCCGAGGAGTCATGTTTCTTATATATGTACATTGTATTATATTGTACTTATTATTGAAACATTATCATGAAGATTTGTAATTAATTATTTATTGTATATTAACACTAGTGGATGTAGGCATGTATTTGCAGTAGCTAGTTAATTTTAATTACTTTTTATATATGTATTATGATGTGTTTCTTATAGTGATAGTGATCAGAGATGTATGATGTAGTATACGTCATTATAGTTATCACACTTCGAGTATTTTATATGAACATTGGTTAGATTCTCATGGTATAATCTATTTATATTATACATGTTTAAATTTAAAAAAAAAATCATGTATTTATAGGTAGATCCTAGTGGAGATGTTACATTAATGGTTAAGGTGTTGTAATTTTAGTTTTTATATGTTTATCCTAACCTTAAAGTGACATAGGAGGAGGAGTCCTTTATGGTCCTATAACCCATAGGTCTTAGGATCATAACTTAGTATATATGATGAACCAAGACTAACTCAGTAACCCATCCATATTAATTTGAAAGGATTAATTATGGATGAGGGCCCAATATCATTGTTACGTATTAGTGTGAATATTTGTGCATATATTTGTTAATAAATGGGCTCATATGATTTGTGTAAGCACAATTAAATATTTAACTTCTAAAAAATATTATGAACTTGGGTTTATCACTAAACACCTGACTTAAATCTTATAATATTAGAAACTTTGGACCTATCACCAAATGTCCCAATCTAAAAATATGAAATCTTAAATTGGCCACCTCCAACAATAAGCCATGATCTAGGCAACAATTTAGGTGACAATTCGGGTGACAGTTCCACCCCAATTGATGACAAAACTTCTGGGAGCCATAACTTTTGCACCGTAGCTCCAATTGACTCACCGTTTGAACCGTTGGAAATATAAGAATGAGGGTAACATCGTGAGATGGAATTTAGATTTGATAAATGAATTTTGATCCTAGAAAACCCAATGGAAGTGCCCCAAATTTCAATTTTAGTAGTGCAATCTAAATATAGTAAGTTTCTAAAAATAGTAATTCCTCAAATTTTGTATTGTTTTAAATCTTGGAAGTCAAACGAATTAATCTCCCTCAAGATTGGTGACCTTCCACATCCTCCCCATGCTTTCAAAATGTGTATAAATGAAGAGGTGACCTGAAATGTGAAGACAGACATCTCTTCCCAGATATAAGCTTATATTTGTATTGCGATCTTGTGTAATACTACCTATATTCTTAGATAATTCATTGTTACTATGTTATTTATATGCTATTGAAATATTTATGAACTAAAACTTTTGAGTTTTGGATCAAGCCACCAACAGAAAAGTTGGATATTTGATTTGATACTTGCATTAGGCAAGGGAGGCTACCTTGAAATTTCTTTTGATGGTCAGGTATAAGATTGGATTTAGTAGCTTTCCCAAAAATGTTATGGAACCACAAATCCTATTCCTAAAAGTGGAATGCTCTATGAAATTTTTTTTGAGATGTTGTGTCAGTCAGTGGGCTCTTTGTATATGTGAATCACCTGGAAAGCCAAGATCTATAGATTGAAACCACCTGGAAAGCTAAACTCTGTACAGTACAACCACTTCCTAAAAATTATCATGACTCTAATTTTCAATCCATCAAACTAAGAATTACAAGGAAAGACAAAGAAACAATCACCATGTTGAAAAGTTGTAAGACCTATTTCAATGAAGCTGGTGGCTTATCATGGAATTTGTGTAGTTGGTTCCTAGCTAACATTAACATATTTTTTCAATAATCCAATCAACTTATATACCATCTAATTTATATGAAACCACAATTTTAGGATGGTATTGATAACAACTTGTAACCACTCTTAAAGTCAATTATCATAGTACATAAAGGATTTGACAAGAAGACTTTTCAAGCAACTTAATAAACTAAATAGTATATTATTTGATAATATTATATAGAAATTTAAAGTTATATAAATATTGGTATCTTTTTCATATTTTAATATACACTAGATTATAATTTTTGAGTAAATATATATATTTTCATTTTATTTGATTAATTTTTTATCAAATATTTAAAAAGTTCTGTATTTTGATAAATGACCTACAAACCATCATCCTCACCAATTAAATATTTCTTAAACCTTGACATTTAATTGAGTAAATTAAGATACTTGTATTAATAAGTAAAATCAATTACTAAATAATAATAATTTTATTATTCATAAAATTAAAATAATATATTTTTTTTAATTTTATAAATATTTAATTATATTAATTTAATACATAAAATTAATAATAATAATAATAATAATAATAATTCTTTTAATACACCGTAACCCATCAATTCCATAATTTTTTGCATGTCATTATTAAATTATGTTTTCCATAATAATAATGTTTTGTGTGGAAGGTTTTTTTTAAAGTGGCCAACAACTTTTCAATTTTTACATCTTTAAAATCTCTATTTATTTATACTATTTGTTTGGTTGTTACTTCATATTTTATATTTATTTTTTATTATATAAGGAAAAAAACAAGGGTTTGGACCCTTAAGAAATATAAAAAAACCCCAGAGGCATCAACAAAAAAGAGCCTCAAAATAGTTATAACATAGCCTGCTTAACTTGCATAAACAACAAGGACAGGATAACCAGCCTAAAGACAATATGTATGAAGAAGTAGAGAATAAACAACATAAAAGAAACCAAAACTAAGGAGAAATATTTTCCAATATTTTAGCTAGAGATTCAGTAAATTCATCCAATTTTTTGAAATTCTCATCTTTATCCTCCATGGCTTTAGTATCAAGATCCTATAAAATAAAAAGATTAAGTAACATAATACGCCTGAGCATAGTGGAAATTGAGTGTTCTAGTTTCTTTACACAACCCCTTAGGGAAACAATGTCATTACTATAATTAACACCTTCTTCCATCTCATCAATAGCTTCCTCCACAAACATCCTTCCCCCTTCATCAACATCATCCTTAGAATCATGAATAGTACGACTAGAAACATCAGTCTATTTGTTCCCATTCTTACCCTCTACATCTTCAAAAACCTCCTGGACTTCAATAACCTTGGCCTCATCCCCCTAGGTGGATTCTTCAAAAGCACTCTCTAAATAATCAATAAGTTTAGCTTTTGGTGTAGGTTTTCTGACTATCCTCCCTAACCTCTTAACCCCAAAGGACAATCCTTCCTTCTTATCCTTGACAGATAGATTAGTTTTACTGCCAGGTCCCACAAGAGTACTACGAAGATTTTTGGGGATCCCCTCAACATCCCACACAGTTTCCTCTTCCACCTCCCTAATTTTCCTCTTTCTTATCTTCACACTACTTTTATAAACTAGAGTGTGGATAGTGGTCACCATGGTATTCTCCTCATTAGACAGAGAAAAGGAAACCCTTTTCATTTTATGAGAAGCAGGGGAAGGGCAAGGCTCTTTAGAAATGGTAGTATCATCAAGGTTGGTAGAAATTTCACTGTTATGAGACTAAATAGGATTAGGTAGCTCGAAATCAAGGTGAAAATTATATAAGTAGAAAATAAGACCATGGTGTAGTGGAATGGGTTTCTTGGAGGGCTTATTAGCTGACTTAGATTTAACCCTAAAAATTGAATGCTCAAGGGAAGATAATAGATAGAATGGGAATCTAATATGAGCATTTCATCTAAAATGATTCAATAAAGGAAGATGATAATTGTAGAACCTGGTAAACCACCCCTCCAGAGTGAATTATTTCATGAGGAGGAAACATATATCATCCCACAGTTCTGGCATCTTGGCCCTTTCGAATCCTCCCTAGTAAGGAATCAATTCTTCACCTTCCCCAAGGAATAACTTCTAGTTAGAATGGTCTACCACTTTTTCTTTCCTTTTTAGCTTAGACCCCTTAATTGATGGGCTAGTTACCATATCAATAACTTTCTTTGAAACCTCAAACCGAATTCTCCCAACAGTGACTCTAAGATTATGACAAGACCTAGTGAATTGCTTAGATAGATTTTCATCATAGCCATTAAGCCATTCAAAAAAAGGTCTGATACCACCTTCCTTATAGTAATGCTAGACCACAGCTTTGTCCTTAAACTCATAACAAGAAATTGGATTCATTTTAATCCTATCTCCTCCAATTATAACCTTCCAAACAAAGACACAAAATCCCCCAAACCAGAGATTCATAGAGTTACTATGAAAGGAGAGATTAACAGTTTGACAAGGAATTATGATAATAAGTCTGCACATATTATCATTAATGAGAGCCACCTTTTGAAGGACCAATTGAAACCTACACTTCCCATGATCGAACATGATTATAAGGAAATATCTATAAATATAAGATAAACAACTCACCTTAACACATGGGAGTAATAAAATAGAGATGACATTGAGCAATCAAAGTATAAAAAACACGTACTTTGAGATACACATCAGCATATTTTAGCAAAATTGATAGAATAAGTTGGATTTCCTAAGATAATGACTCATCATTGACATGTCATCTCTTTTCAAATTAAATCCCTTATGTTTAAAGGGATGTTATTAATTTGGTTCTAACAACACCAATTTGAAAACTGTTGACCAAGGTCTACAAGAGCATCTACAACCCTATTTCCCTCTTTATATATATGAGAGATATCAACTCTAGGGATCCACTATATAAGGATCTATATATCCACTATAATGTCTTTCAATTTCACGCCACAAGTCAACACATTAGTAACAACATCAATAACAAGTTTGGAATCCCCATGAATGTAAAATTGCCTAATATCAAGTGAAATATCCAATTTCACCTCCCATAGAAGAGTAGAGGCTTCAACATAATTATTTATTTGAAAGTCTCCACTAGTATAGATAGCAACCATCCACCCCTTTTCATCCCTTATAATCCCACTACCACTAGCCTTACCATCTACCTTAGATGCCCCATCAAAATTTAGTTTGATCCATTCAGGCTTCAGGGGAATCCAATTGGTATTTAATCTCTACAAGTGTTTGGAATTATTATGAGTTAAGATTTGGTTTAGAATTCTCCACTTAATCACAATTTATTCCTCTTCTTGAGAAAGAGATTTTTTTGTAGTTTTGATGTGAGAGTTGGTCACAATTTCCATGAGGATATTAGAAAAGGAATGAAGAACTTGAGAAGTATCCCTAGTATCATCCCTAAAAATTCTATTATTACATTTTTTCCATACATTCCAACCAATAATAGGTAGTTTTTGGTTCCAAAGCTCAACAAGCCATGGATAAGAGAAGGAAGGACAATAGTTGGCAATGAATTCCTTAATATTAGAATAATAAACCCATTGAATGCTAAAATTCCTTAAAATAATATTCCAAATTTCTCTAGAAAAATCATAGTGGAAAATTAAGTGAGAGACTTTTTCCTCCTTCTCAAAGCATAGATAGCACCTATTAACCAAGGTGAATCCCCTCCTCTATAAGTTATCTTGAGTTAGGATTTATTTATGACAGTAGCCCACCAAAACATATTAATTTTAGGGATAAGTTTATGATTCCAAACTTTCCTCTTAAATCTCATTTTTATGCATATTAAGGATCAACGGGTGGTAAGCAAACTTAACAAAAATTTGACCTTTCTTATTTGGCCACCAATATAGTTCATCTTCCCTAGGAAAAAGAGGGATTTTAACCTCCAGCATCAAATGTTGGATAAACCGCATCCTAGGAGAGAGATCAGGGTGATGGGTATGGTAATCCAAAAGATTTTTCCAACTCCTAATACCATTGTTATTGTGAATATAATGACAGGCTTTATCCCAAAAAAAACTATGTAGTAATGCCAGCAATACCTCCATAATCACCTTGAGTAACTAGGGCCTTATCATTCAACCAAATGTATTCCCAGATGTTAATATAATTAACATTTCCCAGTTTCCATCTAAGCCCATGCTTGAGAAGACTTATAGACTTCAACATTTTATTCCATATAATAGATACCTATGGAAGCCCTTCCTGATGGAGAAAACTAAAGTGGTCAGTTCAATGAAGATACTTGGCTTGCATAATATCCCCCCACTCTTTATGGTTATGGATCAAATTTTAGTTTATTTTGGAAAGGAGGGCTTTATTCATATTCCTGATAAATCTAATGTTAAGACCTCCATGAGATATAGGAAGACAAACTTTCCCCCAATTAACCAAAGACATTCTCTATTTGTCTTCTACCCTAGTCCATAAGAATTTTATTGAATCTGCTCTAATTTGTCAGCAATAAACCTAGGCATTTTAAAAAGTGATAGGAAGTAAGTAGGAATACCTTGCAAAGAAGCACGTAAAAAGTGAAGCTTGCTTGCACTATTGACTAATTTCCCCTTCTAGCCAACCAACTTCTTCTGAGTTCTTTCCATAATTCCAATCCAAAAATCCATGAGACACCTCTTTGAATGTAAGGGGGAGGCCAAGGTAAATGACAGGAAGATCAACATCAGTACAAACATTAATATTAATGATTTTTCATCGAAGATCAATGGGAGTATTAAAAATATACACATTGCTCTTCTAAAAGTTTATGTTTTGACCAGAGGCTTTGGCATAGTCATTAAAAATATTCTTCCATCTATGAGCTTTGACCACAGAAGAGATACCAAAGAGGATGGTATCATACACAACTTGTTGCACAGACATAGCCAGAAGGGAAGAACCGGGTTTAATACCCACAATTTCTTTAGAGGTAATATTTTATATTTGTTAATAAATAATAATTTTTATAATTTTTTTCTTTAAAAATAAATAATAAATATGTTTTTTGGGTTTCAAATATAATATATTTATAATATAAAATTTGTAAAAATAATTTTAAGATGCACACATTAAGTAACTTATCAACTTTTATATTAATAAAATAAGTCACTTAAATTATAACATCCCCTAATTGAAATAAAATTCATTTTATATTAAATTTATAGACATGATAAGAATTAATATTATTTTATTAAATTTTTAAAAATTGCATTATGAATGTCATATTAATATGATTAAATATTAATATTTAAATTATTTAATTTAAATAATTTACCTAAATTGTGTTGACTCCCCTTGGTCCTAACCCACACTTCATTAATTTAAAATAAACTTCTTATTTTAGATTAATGACATCACCCTAGACAACTCACCTAGGACACATCACCTAGGACACCTCGCCTTGGACACCTCACCACTAAGACCATTTCCTACCCCATGACTCACCCTATGACTAAGTCCTTCATATCATAACTACCTAAGACCCATTCCAACCTTCTAACTAACCCTCGTGCTTATTAACTTCATCATTTAACCGTTCACCAATGGACTATGCAATTGGTGGATGGAGAACGAGCTTCTTATCCCTTTTAACCATTCTGCACCCACCGACATCAGTCAACTGTCGGCCGATGCCAGCAGGATCACCAATGTTGGCTACATAAACCAATGTCTAACATTGAGTTACGAGCTCTTGGACTCTTAGATGCACTCTTAGACAGACTTAGACTCTCTCTCTCTCTCTCTCGGCTTGGACTTGGTCATCACCAGGCATTAGACTTCAACTAATGCTCCCTTGGACACAAAGACTCTACGCAAATCACTCTAGGGTGAATTAGAACATGGCAGGGGGTCTTTAGTATCAAGTCACAATAGGTACAACCGTTCAACACCTTGGTTCTTCATCTCACCAGAGTTAAGTATTTCTTCTGCCCTTTCATTTCAGTAATTTAGAATGTATTAGTGATTAGTTTTTAGTTACTACTTCTAAATACCATCAACCAGACCTGAATCGACCTTCAACCAGACTAGACTCGACTTATTTTTGGAGAGGCTGAAAAGCCTTCCTCTCACCCTTACACTATTTGACAACCTAGCCTCTACCTTTGTCCTTCTGCGAACCTTTTTCATCTCCCTGCAACCCTGCACAGACCCTTTAAACCCACAAAGTCCCTCTACCGACTACAGATATTTTCTGAGACCCGTCCAAGGACCATTGCCCCTATCGACGTCGACAGCCTAACTGACATCGGCCATATTGACAAACTGACGCTGGCAAACTAACTAACGTCGGTGACTATGGAAGACCGACAACAGAATATAGGTATGCATTATCTCCATTTCTTTTGTTTAAGTCTTTCATTATTTCTTTATCTGATACTCTTTTATCAAAATGTGGATTGTCATCCCTCCAGGAAGTCTTTACACTTCTAGGACCAAGCATGTGCTTGGTAGTCCACTATATCTATCTCTAACATTTTTTTGTTTAAGTCTCTTTCTCTCTACAGGTGTCTTCCTCCATAGCCAAAGAGGAGCTCCTTCAATTATCTAGATACGGTGTGCAGCTTAATCTGGGTATGTACAAACCCCTGACCATTATCTTAGTTTCTTATTTCTTCTGAATATTAAATAGCAAAAACAAATAGAAACATTCTGACACGCTCAGTGGGACCCCTGGATTCTTCCTTGGGTTCATCATCCTTTTTCTTCTAAAAGGCAAACTTTTCATATAGGTGCATTAGATTTCTTCTTACATCCTTCTTCTTCTATCTCTTCAGTTTGAAAAGAAACCATAAGCACAAGTTAAAAAGAACCTCTTTCTTTTTCTTCTTGTCATTTCTTTTTGCATCTTAGAGTAGTGAAATTCATACTCTTAAACCTTTTCTCAACTTGTCTGCATCTGAACAAACATTTTAATTTGGGCTAAAAGTTGAATGCATTTCACTCCTACTTGAATGCATATTTATCTCATCTAATAATTAATCACGCATTATGAATAAATTGTAGTGCACTTATGTTACACAACCTGACCACTTTCACAATCAAACATCTAAACATACCTGAGACAAGGCCCAACTAGGATTTCACCACCTAGTAGATACCTTACCCTTCATGGCGATCCTACTTGGACTTCACAACCAAGAGGAGGACCCACTCTGTTCTCAAGTAGATTATAAACTCTAGGAGAAGTATATATTGGCTAAGCGGCCCAGCTCAGCTCTGGGTTCGTGAAGTGAGGGGAGCAAGCCCCTAGCACCAAGCCACGTATGAAACCTAATACAAACTTTTGAGCGCCAAAACCAACCCAAAACCAGCTTTAGACTACCTCTTTTAGTACCCGTTCTAAAAGCCAAACTTCCAACATATTCTTCTAAGGCATAAGCCACCATGACTTTAAAACTTTATTCTTAGGAATTTAACGTTTAGAGGTTGCTTGCCTTCATCTACTTTTCTATTTTTATTTGGTTTTTTGAGCTAGTAAGGACGCATTATTTTGAGTTCTTAAACAACTCAGAGCTTTCTTTTTCTTCCAAATTTTTTTAGTTTTCTGAGTTTCTGGAAACACACAGACACCGATATCAATTTTTCCACCGACGTTGGCAAATTTTATTCACCGACATCAGTTTTTCCACCGATGTCAGCAACTTTTCCTCACCGACATCAGTTTTTCAACTGACGTCGGTCACTGTCAACAAACTTTTTTTGAAAATAGTAAGCTAAAACCTAACCTTTTTGCTGTCAAATACAAATTCTGACCACTTTTGGTTTTCTGAAGCTGAAGAAAATAGTTTCTGAAACTTAGACCCTTTTCACCTTGGATGGATTTGACACATACAAGCCAAATCTCTTATCGACCACACAAGGCAACAACCACTTCCACACTCGCCTTTCATATCAAGTCACCAAATGGAGTATATTTCAGATATTGAGCATACTCCTATCCAGCCTAGCCCTGACCAACATCCAATTGCTCTCAAAGGGGATCAAAACTTTGAGAAACTCCTTGACCACAATGTCAAGGCTCTCCAACACTATGTCGCGAGAATCCAAACGTGAGATCCTTCAGGTACCCCTGTTTATGGGATGCTAACTACCTTGGCTGAAGCAACAATGACAACATCCACTACCTAGACCATTGCCTCAACCATTCAAGCCACTACATCAACTAATAACCCAACCATGGCCAATGTCCAAGATTTGACCTCCCCATCTATTTTTAGACCTACCTCCATCAGAGTTTTTGTACCCTCTCAACCACAAACAATTCAACCAAGTTTTACACCATACCAAAACTTGATTGTCTTGAATCCACACACTCTTGCACTTATAAACATGAGAGTGACTACCTATTCTTTTACCAATGCCACTATTTAATCACTTTTGGTGGTATCTAGTCAAGTTGTGCCCTCTAGCTTCATGGCGCATGCCCCCTTGACCTCAACATTAGTCCCTATGATGAACTACCAATATGATGCACCTATGCAAGCACAACCAAGTACGTCATATGCCCCTCCTAACACCTTTCAGGTACCTTACAACTTGGGGGGTGCTCTACCTGCCAATCCATCAGTAGATCTAATCAAGATGCTGATGGATAAGATGTCTAACCTTGAAACATCCATTTCTGGTTCAAGCAATGTTCTTTCATATGAACAAATATGCAACGAACCCATTCACCCTTTGGTGCCCATTCGACCATATCCTAACCAGTGGGAACTCCCCAGATTTAATCACTTTCAGAGTAAAGAGGACCCACAACAACACTTACGAGCATTTAGACACGTTTGTTACCTCATATCACATGATGATGCGTTACTGCTTTGCACGTTCCCCATGTCAGTTTCAGGGGCCGCCCTTGACTGGTATAGCTCTATTACCAGTCATTCTCTCTTTTCTTTCACTCAACTCACCCAACTATTTCTCGACCACTTTTCAATCAACATCACTAATAAGTTCTCCATTATAGACCTCTATTCTATTAAACAATTTGATGATGAACCCATAGCTGACTTCGTTGCCCGTTGGAGAGGTTTGATTAACCAACTCTCCTTTTCATTACCTCAAACTGAGCTCATTGAGCTCTTTTCACGAGCATGTTCCAAGCACATCTCATCTACCTTATGGGTTCAAACATTATGCACATTTGACGAAGCTTTCACTATGGCCAAAAAGCTTAAACTCCATGCGATCGAAGAGGATAAAGTCAAATTGCGTAGTAACACAAAATCCAATGATCCTTCTTCATCCAAACCTTCTTCTTCATATTCCAATTCCAAAGGATTGGCAAACACTATGGTCCTTAGACCATCATCTTCAACAACAACCAACCAATCTCAGCCTTCCACATCAGACTACATCAAAAGACAATTCCAACAACGGCATGTACATCATCAATATAATCTAATAGGAGAGTCATACGCTTCCGTGTTGGATAAACTCATCAAGCAGGGAGTCCTCAATCTCCGTCAAATCTAACCACCTCAATTCGACCCCTCAAAAGCCATCCCTACATGGTATAGGGAAAATGACTTCTATAATTATCATCGTGTCAAGGGTCATGACACAAACAACTACAAAACATTCAAGAACATCATTCAAGACATGTTGGACAAGGGGGATCTTGTTTTGGATAACCCAAATGCACTGGCTAACCAAAACATGGATGTCTTTAGACAACCATTCCCTAACCATCCCCCCAGTCAGCATAACATTCAGACCATAGCCAATGACCTTTAAGAGCATAATATACGCACGGTCAACATGGTTTCTAGCCAACCTCTCCCAAAGTTTAAAGAGGTTAATCAACCTATTTATCCACCATAGGTAGAAGAGCCTTCTTCTCCTATTTGTCCACCATAGGTAGAAGATCCTTCTTCTCCTATTTGTCCACCATAGGTAGAAGAGCCTTCTTCTCTTATTTTTCCACCACAGGTAGAAGAGCCTTCTTCTCTTATTTGTCCACCACAGGTAGAAGATCCTTCTTCTCCTATTTGTCCACCACAGGTAGAAGAGCCTTCTTTTCCTATTTGTCCACCACAAGTAGAAGAAATCTCTTCTCCTATTTGTCTATCATAGGTAGAAGAGCCTTCTTCTCCTATTTGTCCTCTACTGATGGAGGATAATCCTTCATCTAGCCCCCTTTCACATATAAGAGAGTCCACTTTGACTTCTCCCATATTAGAGGATGCCTTGATGGCACCAATGTCGGCTGCCTAACCCTCATCCTTCTTATCATCATTAGGGGATCATACTTTCCCCATTATTTGACCACATGCAGAAGCCATAACCATCCCATGCCTCTCAAACCTCACTCACCCACAAGTGAAGGTAGACTTGAACCTCACCTCGCCCAATAGTAGTACTTGCACTAAACTAAAGAAGGCTACTAAACCACATCGGAGATATCCTCTCCCAGCATCACCATTGCCCTCTATTTTGGGCCCACACCCTTACACCTTAATAGGAGTGTTTCCTACTCCAACACCTCATAGAGGCAAATTGCCTCCATTACTCTCTCAACTTAACACAAACATACTTCCTCCAAAACATCCAACACCTCTCAACAACAAAGTGTCATCTACACATGTGACCACACCACCCATGAAAAAGGTGACATGATAAACTCCCCAAACAACCCCTAAAAATAAGTTGTCAACACCTACTACAACAAAAAGCACAAAGCCATTAAGGGGATCCTATGCTTTGATGTTATGCCAATTGTTACAGTCATCTATCATCACCCTTCCACCTATTAAACCATGCCAACCTCTCGGACCAAAACCATCTTGGTTCGATGACACTAAAATCTATTGGTATCATCACACACCGAGACATGATACTGAGCATTGTTGTGCCCTTAAGGCTGTCATTCATCAACACCTGAAAAATGACACCCCTCACATTGAGGCTTCTTCTAACCATTCTTTTGACAAAAATTTGATATTATCCCATGCCTCCCAAACCTCTTCACCTAAATCGGGCTCCCCATACAAGACTATGGTCCTTTTACCACCATCCACTCCTTTATTCAAAATAAACACTGTTCATGTGGCCACTAGGCCCCAAACCGTGAAGAATAAAGGAAAATACCAGACTTCTACACCTTTGACATATCCATTATTCGTCAAGACCTCTCAACCAACACAATCCAAGATTTCTATCTTGGACATGTCTTGACCAACATCACTGGGGGAAATTCTTCCTAACCTCTCTAGTCCACATGACATTTGGTATAAGCGACTTGTGGACTACTTGACATACTTTATCATACCTCCCAATCTCTCTAGCAATGGATGGTGGGCTTTTATCAAAATCACTTCTCGCTACACCATGCTGGGGGGACATCTCTAAAAATGAGGTCAAGACGGCCTCCTTATCCCATGCCTAACAAACACTGAGACTTCCCATGTCATCAAACAAGTCCATGACAGGACTTGTGGGGGACATTTCAGTGGTAACTCGATTGCCAAGCACATCCACCACCTGGGCTATTATTGGCCCACTATCAACTAAGACTGCAACAACTATGTTCGGTGTTGTACCAAATGCAAACAACATACTAACCAACATCATACTAACTGAATTCACGACCAACATTGACCAAAACCTACCTACAACAATGACCAACATGTGACCAATTTGGAATGAAGCAAATGGGGCAAGTTTGCTCCTAATTGACTCGAACCTTACATCGACACACAAGCATGGATTAGGGACTTATCGTCTGTCTTCTATCAAAGGCCGGTCAAAACCTAAGCCTCTTAATGCCTTACGTCTATGACCATTTTACTATTAATCAAGTAATCATTCACTTGACATTTAACTTGAGCTCGTCTCTTGAGCAACCCCCATCATTGTCATTCCTATTCCTTTCAACCCTTTTTTCAAGCATGAATGCTTTGTCCTAATAAAAGGGAAACTCTTAAACCTCTATAGTCAAGTCCATGACCAAAAGTCTAGTCAAAAATAAAAACATACAACTGGGATGCCTATTCAAAGGTCATAAACTATAAATGTAGACTATTCCCTTGAAGGATAGCTACATCATTGCTATAATAAAATAGACTGCTCCCTTGAAGGACATCTATTCACAGACATCCAAATATACAACAAGCAGAACATAGACCACTCCCTTTAAGGATGGCTATGCCTAAATTTTGATACATACATAGCACAACATAATCATAACACACAACAATATCCCCAAGTGGACTTCCCACATTGATCAGTCCCACAAAAAAAAACTGACAAATTATTACATCATGGTCTTTTCTATAGTTGTTCTCAGGGTCACCTATAAAAGGGGCAAAGCTATCCCTGCTAAAAAGGGTTACCCCATCCTTACATATCACATAATCATACCTATTACCCAAACATACTCAAGGGATTTCGAGCTCACTTAATGTCAAGTGATTTGACTACTTCTCTAACACAACCTGTGGTCAATGATGTAATGCATGAACGGGGCTTTTGTTTTCAAAAACCTTATCTATGCCATCATTATAGTCCTTGTCAATGAAAGAGCAATACGCCTTTCACTTTTTTACACATCTTGGTCACATACAACCAAATCATTAACCAACAAAACCAAATCAAACCTTTTTCAGACCACTAACATGACTTAGCCCATTCACACTAGTTTCTATGGAAAACAATACACATGGAAACTATCAACCACACACAACCAATGTTATAGAATACACCATCACACAATATGGAAAAGGCTATAACATCATCTACAATTCATTTTTAGTATACACCATCACCAATATGGAAAATTGCTAGGGATGAAAGACCACATCACCAATGTTACAGAAAACACCATCACATAATATGGAAAAAGTTGTAACATCATCATATCTTCATCACAAGCATGTACCATCACACATATGGGAAATGTTGACATCTCTAACCTGACCAACTTTCAACCACTTAGACCCTTTTTTTGAACTACATTAGTCTGATGCCCCTTACAACCAGGGCTATATAGGTAGCACTCACTCTTCTAAGGTTAGCTCAGCCATTCCCCCATTTGTCTCCCTAATGACGATGGCCATTTCATTCATCCATCTACCTGACAGACCAAGCATCTAACCTTTAACCAAATCATGACCAATCAACCAGCCCTGACATTATAGAAGTCACCTTGACTTCTCATGGGGCACACTGGAGATCACATATATCTCCCTAACAACACTAAATAACCTTTGAGCTGACTTATATCTCCACCTGACTCGACACAAGACCTTGGAGATCACAATTATCTCCTCAGACCACAACCACTTTTGAGACAACTTTGCCTTGGTTTTTTTGATTACATACACTACCTCACAAATAGTTAGCAAAATTGTCCACGACCCTCACACCTATTAACGGATCACGCTCCAAGTTGATCCCTAATACTTGTGACATTTTTCGTGTTTTCCAAGAGCACTTCCTAAGCCCAGGATACTTGGAACATGACAACCATTGGAGCTACAACTTTGATCGTTTAACCCAATTAGCTACGACTAAAAGCTGGGGACTAGTTATTTCAATTTTAGCACTCCTCGACCTTTGATTGTGATAATTTGACCTATCTATCATGTGAAGTGGTGTATGTGCAATCCCAACTATTATAGTGTTCACACTCAAACTTCACCATAACCCATCCACTACCTGTCAAATCAGCACCCGACATCAGGTTACCTTCCCTCGACTCCCACTTTGAGGGGGGAATACCTCATCCCACACCTGGGGTAACCTACTCCTATTTTTGGTCTTGCAATTCATTAGAATAACCAACAGGACAAAAAAGGCCATATCCCATACTTGGGGCAACTAACACCTTATTTTTCTCTTGCAGTTCATCAAGAACAACCAACAAGACAAAAAGGGGCAAATGTAGACACCTAAATTGTGTCGACTCCCCTTGGTCCTAACCCACACTTCATTAATTTAAAATAAACTTCTTATTTTAGATTAATGACATCACCCTAGACAACTCACCTAGGACACATCACCTAAGACACCTCGCCTTGGACACCTCACCACTAAGACCATTTCCTACCCCATGACTCACCCTATGACTAAGTCCTTCATATCATAACTACCTAAGACCCATTCCAACCTTCTAACTAACCCTCGTGCTTATTAACTTCATCATTTAACCGTTCACCAATGGACTATGCACTTGGTGGATGGAGAATGAGCTTCTTATCCCTTTTACCCATTCTGCACCCACCGACATCAGTCAACTGTCGACCGATGCCAGCAGGATCACCAATGTCGGCTACATAAACCAATGTCTAACATTGAGTTATGGGCTCTTGGACTCTTAGATGCACTCTTAGACAGACTTAGACTCTCTCTCTCTCTCTCTCCCGGCTCGGACTTGGTCATCACCAGGTATTAAAATTCAACTAACGCTCCCTTGGACACAAAGACTCTACGCAAATCACTCTAGGGTGAATTAGAACATGGCAGGGGGTCTTTAGTATCAAGTCACAATAGGTACAACCGTTCAACACCTTGGTTCTTCATCTCACTAGAGCTAAGTATTTCTTTTGCCCTTTCATTTCAGTAATTTAGAATGTATTAGTGATTAGTTTTTAGTTACTACTTCTAAATACCATCAACCAGACTAGACCTGACCTGACCTTCAACCAGACTAGACCCGACTTCTTTTTGGAGAGGCTGAAAAGCCTTCCTCTCACCCTTACCCTATTTGACAACCTAGCCTCTACCTTTGTCCTTCTGCAAACCTTTTTCATCTCCCTTCAACCCTGCACAGACCCTTTAAACCCATAGAGTCCCTCTGCCGACTACAGACGTTCTATGAGACCCGTCCAAGGACCATTGCCCCTACCGATGTCGGTAGCCTAACCGACATCGGCCATATTGACAAACCGATGTCGGTAGACTAATCGATGCCAGCGACTGTGGAAGACCGACAGTAGAATATAGGTACACATTATCTCCATTTCTTTTGTTTAAGTCTTTCATTATTTCTTTATCTGATACTCTTTTATCAAAATGTGGACTGTCATCCCTCCAAGAAGTCTTTACACTTCTATGACCGAGCATGTGCTTGGCAGTCCACTATATCTGTCTCTAACATTTTGCTGTTTAAGTCTCTTTCTCTCTACAGGTGTCTTCCTCCACAGCCAAAGAGGAGCTCCTTCAATCATCTGGATACGGTGCACAACTTAATCTGGGTAGGTACAAACCCCTAACCATTATCTTAGTTTCTTAATTCTTTTGAATATTAAATAGCAAAAATGAATAGAAATAATAAGTCACTTAAATTATAACATCCCCTAATTGAAATAAAAGTCATTTTATATTAAATTTATAGACATGATAAGAATTAATATTTATTTTATTAAATTTTTAAAAATTGCATTCTGAATGTCATATTAATATGATTAAATATTAATATTTTTATTATTTAATTAAAATAATTTACCTTTAATATTTATTAATTCTTATATCAGTTTTCCATCATCTTTAATATTATCAAAATTATATTTTTCTTAATTGTTATCTATGAGGATCATTTACATAGTTCTTTAATGTCACCTTCTTTGTACCATAGCATATACTATTCTTTACATACCTTATTGATTTAAGTTGTTCTACCCTCCCTTACCCAATCACTTTTGATCTTAGTTCCAATCCATTGCTACTTTGGGCACTTCTAGATATTAGATTCAGATGAAGTTTCAAGAGTTGATTTAATATTTCATAGTGAGGTAGTATCCTTAGGTAGTATGATTGTTACATCCCTATTTTACCCTGAGTATTATAAATTTTGAATCTATGGATTATTATGATTAGCATTTGATTGTTAGTGCTTTGATTGAGCATTATGACATATACTAGTTATGGGATAGTGATATACTGATTAGTTTACATTATAGATTAATTATGTGAAAGTTGTACTTTCATATTTCTATATATTGTGGATATATATTTGTTAGTTATGCATCATTAGTTGATATATATGATAGCTTAGACTAATTGCCTACTTGTTGTGAGGTGGATATAGGATTGATCCTTCCCTCAGAGCATGATGGAGGGAGAGCATCATCAAAAATAATGGCATAGATGAGATGATTGGAGATGACAGAGGAATTGTTAGTAACCTAATACACACACCACATTAGAATAGCATGTTTAAACTCTCTATTTGATCTAGATAATTAGTTTGTTTTGAGTGCTTATATATTCTACTATGATCATGTTTTTGGTTGATACTTATGATAATCTAATTGTGTGATCTTATGTATGATTATAGTGTATAGATTTACTCATATAAAGTTATCTTATGATAAATATTATCAGTTCTTATACTAAACAAGATTTTCTAACATAGTGATAGGTCTAAATGACATTCAATAAATATCATTATCTTGATTTGGTGTCTTTTCATATAAGAATTTGTATTAATGTAAAAAATTTAATAGTAGAATACTAGATATATATAAATATAGATAATACATATACCCTGGTATTTAGTTAAAGGAGTTATGTTGAATTAATTATTAATTGGTTTATTATCTTTTATAGAGATAATTACTAGTTATATTAAATCAAGGAAATTCAACTATTATAATAATGTTAACTTAAGGTGTTAAATTCTATGCATAGAATACCATGACTATTAAGGGTCTAAATTTATCATTTATATAATGACTTAAGTGAACTTAGTGAATAACTAGGCCTTAAACATAAGTATTAGCATGCATGATTTTTGAAATAAATCAAGCTTAAAGTTAAGAGGATAATATGATATTAAAAACAAAAAATAAGATTAAGAAGTGTTGGTAAATGATTTAAATAAAAGATAATTATGCATGATGGAAAAGAAAAGGAATATATTAACATGCACAGATTTAGAGAAAAGAATAAAAATCAAGAGAAGTTTTTGAAGAAAAATAAATAGAAAAGCGATGACTTGGCATGAAGTGAATCAAAAAGAAGATATTTTAAAGGAGAAAATGAAAATAGATGATGAATTATGAATGGTGGAAAAAATTTTGAAAAGAGGAGATTATAATAAGGTAGTGATTTTGGAAGGGAAGAAAATATTAAAAAGAGATACGGTGACGACAAGTAGGAGAGCAAAAATACAATGAAGGAAAATACAACAAAGTCAAAAGATAGAAAAAGGATGCAGAGAAGATTTCATAAAGGATAAAAGAGAAGTACAGAGAGAGAGAAAGAGAGAGTAGAGGAGTAAAGTGACTGGTTTAAAAGGTTAGTATTGTTTTATGATCCTTAAATATTTGGATGCTAGAAAAAAGTTGATCTAGTAAGATACAGAAATTTAATTGTTTTAGTATAAAAATACATACTTAGATGTGTTTACAAATAAAATTCTAAGTTGATAAATATATATAAATAAATATATAGATAGAATGAAACAATATTTGTTATCCAAAATAAAATAAATATCTCTATAAAATAGTCAAATTGCTTCTATTTTCTAGTAAAGACTTGTATACTGGGTGATTTGTAAATTGGTCAAATTATTAGCATGGTATTTATGATTATCTCTGCATAATGAAGTTTTTATGTAGTAGAGGTCAATCTTAACTTTTAATACAATATCCACAAGTCGCTAAAATTTATTTTTGTTAAAACTTAGAAAAAGTGATCCATAATAGATAAGACATTCCACAAATAGAAAAATACAATAGTTATTAAGGTAATCCCTAGAAATATTTTCAAAACTATATTACTATGCTAGGGAATAGAAGCGAGGAATTTTAAATATTGGTAGTTTCATATTACCTTGAGTTTATCACAACTTATTTAGGTGACCCGAACATAAGATGCCTCAGACATAAAAGTATTGTGTTATTCTTTTATTAAGTTGGTTTGATTTAGATGCCTTTTAATAAAGTGAATGATTTGCATAGTTTTATATGTCTTCTTTTAAACAAAGGATGCCTAACAAAATAAACTATCAAGAATTTAAGTAAGAATCCTATGAATGTTTTTGATATAATTTAAGAATATAGTAGATAATTCCTTTTCAGTGTGAATAAAAATGTCTTAAATAATTATATAGAATCAAAATGTCTTAAATAATTATATGGGTATATTGAGACTTTCGTGAGGGTTTTAAGATATAATGGGGCTTGTTGAAATGGGGATCATTGAAATATTTAACACTTGGAAAAATATAATAATCCAAGAATATTATTGAGGTGAGGTATTTGTGATGTTTATTTCAATCACATGAAATTGATAATGAATCCATGCATATAACATTCATATGTGTCTTACTAAATTAATATGAACACTTGTGAAAATAATTGAGTGTGTTTCAAAGTTATTTGGTGTAAATATATTAATATAGTGATTATTTTAACTAAGCCTAGACTTTGAAATATTATGAAACTAGCCACATTTTTGTGAACATAGTTTCTAAAACATAATGATTGACATAAAATTGGAAAGAAAATGAAAAACTAGGACTTCCTAATAGTTTTCTCTTGACATTGTGACTGTTTATTTATGTTTAAATAGTTGTGAACTATGATATTATGGGTGTCATAAAATGTATTATTTTTAAATTAATTATAATAATTAGATAATTCTAATTTAGACATATATTATATCTGGATGGTATAAGCTATAGTGGCTATTCTTGTTATTTATAAGTTGTGGTGATTTATTCATATGTTTGACGGATTAAATGTATGCATTTGTGATTAGTTTTGTTCTTATCCTATTTTTATATGTGTTAATAGTAATAATTTATGTGAATCATTAATTTAAATAATGTGTTATATTTAACCGATCCTACATTTATAATTCCAAATAAGTAGCAAGATAGACTTCACTAGCTTGGTTAGCATTATGAATGCAAGATTGAGGTAATCCAATCAAATGGTGTGTATGAAATTGACTGATCCTTATGATCATATGTTATTTGAAAACTTTAGATAGATTAATGTTAGATAGATATTGTCATTTAATATGTTTGATTTACATTTTTGTATGATATCATGTTAAAACTATATTTTATTTATGATACACATCATGTACTAGAAATCTTACAACACATGGGCTACTAGCATGTCTCTTTGGATTCCTGCACCATTACTATCTACTTATCTATGAAAGGAGGGACATTTCTTGATGGAGGACTATGCGGGGAATAGATGGTGTGGAAAAGTTCTCAAATGATGCTTTCCCTCCCCATTGTATTACTTACTTGGATACTACACTTGAGATTATTAGAGATACACAAGTTGGTTTGACTCAAGCTCCATAGAGCATAGTATCTATTTATTGTATTTAGTTTAAATATCTGATGGAAATGTAATTGAATTATTTTTTTACTCCAATAGCAGTCATTGTATTATTGGACCAGCCATGACTATATTCTAATGTGATTACTTTCCTTGTTGTTATGTTCTGTTATGTTGCATATGGTGTTAATGATTGGAATTGTTATTATTCTAAGTTTTTGATAGTGTAATATGCTTGGTTAAGTTTGTTAAAAATCACTAATTAGATTCTCATGGTGTAATTTAATACAAGAATGAATGTTAAGTAATTTTTTTTAAAATTACTATATTATTTTAGTACAATCCATGTGAGGTTGTTACAATTATAGTGATTTGGCAATTGTATTCTTCATTATTTTCATGTTTTATCTCATTTTTTATGCTACTAATTATAATCACATTTGGAAAAATTAATATCATTAATCTATGCCATTGTTTCATTATTATATCTATCTTTTTTGTAAATTAGGAGTAACCATGTTTTTATCCACATTGTTGCATCCTTATGTTATATTGTACCATTATCTTAATTCACAACCTTACTGATACCTAATCAAATTATTTAAATGTAAGGTGGAACTATAGTGACTTGAGGTCTCATTTGGTACTATGTAGGCATCACTCAATTCATGTTGAGGTCAACGAGAAGTCACCCCTTTCTTATGTTCTTGATGTTTTGTGACCAATTTAAGTTCGAGCTCTCTCACCATTTTGCAAACATGTTTAATATTCGCTCTCAATATTTTTCAAGTTAAACCATTATATATCTTGTCATTATACATTGAGTTGAGATGATTAAAAAATTCCAAAAACACTTGAAACTTTTAAAAATACTAAAAATCACAAAATCATGAAAATTGGCTTAGAATTTTTATGTGAGATATCAAGCCATCAAAATTTTATAGGATGGGCCATATTATCTATTCAAATTAATTTATATACCACCTTGGTATTTTTCATCCCATTTCTAGTAGAATTACATTGGTCTAAGGTCTGCATGAACTTTGTAGGTAGCACTTTGATACAAGGGGTATCTCAGGTTAGCTTGATCATGCCTTCTTTTATTTTTGGAAAAATTCATTACCTTAAAGATTTTGGAACTCAAAGATATTTCATAATAACCACTTGTCCTTTATTTTCCCCATCTATATTGGCCTTATCAATGTTCTCTTATCATTTTATGAGTTTATATATTGAGCATTGTGCATTCAACTCTAATGCATTAATGACCACGTAAAGTTAATTACACTCTCACCAATTTATGAGTAACCATTTTCAATGCTCTCACCATTCGGTGAGTTGTTTACTCTATCACCATTTTATGAGTTCATTCTCATTCTAAACCATAGATGTAATAGACACTATGAATTACCAATTTGATGCATTTGTGGATACTTGTCTCTTATCTTTTAGTGTGTTTTTATCCTAAACCATACTCTCACACTTACATGATTTATTTATGTTGATGATTTCATGATTATGAATGTCATCCCTCTCTTTTTATCCACACTCATCATTTTATGAGACCATTCCCATATTCCTCTACACAATAATCATGTTTCTTTATCATCAATTTTCTTCTATCCCATTTCATAGAAAAACTACTTTTATCCTGAAGTTCATATTGGATCATGTGTTAATGAGACTTTGTAGGCAACGTCCACTTGCCTAGTACATTTAGAGTTAGCTTAACTACCCCTTTTCTTCTATTACCCCCCTTTTTTGTTTTATTTCATTGTCTCTTATAGCCTAGGGGCAATTTTTATCATCTTTTTTGTGTCATTGTTCCCTATAGCTTAGGGAAAACCATATTCCTTTCATTCCTATGTTGTTTTATCTGTGGCATTACTACCTAGACTAGAGGTCACCCTATTACCAAAAGTAACACCTCTACTACACATATACAAACAATATGTATTTTATTTGTATTAACATTATGATTACCACTGTTTGTCTTTTTTATTTATTTGTTTAGAATTGTTTGATTATTACACTTTTTTGGTTTGGATTGTTTATTTCTTTTGTTTGTGTTGTTTTATTTGCGTACAACCATGTTTAATTTTGTTTATTGGTGTTTTGTTTATTTATTTCTATTTATTGGTGTTATATTGTGTATTTATTTTTGTTTATTAGTATTTTGTTGTTCATTTATTTATTTATTTATTTATTAGTGTTTTATTTTTTGTTATTATTTGTGTTTGTTTATTTCATTGTTTGTTTGTCTTGTTTTATTTTTCTTTACCTTTTTGCCTTGTTGGTTCTCAATTGTCATAGGATCCTTATGTTTTTTAGACCTACATCTTAATTACCCATATCTTGTATTTAAGTTATAAATTAGTGTGCATTCATAAATTTAGTTTATTGTAGTGTATTCACTTAGGATTTGATTGTTCATATCTTATGTCTATGTGATTTATATTTGCATTTAAACTAAGTTTATCATTATATGAATACACATTATTATTATAGTTGTTTATAAACATGATATATAATATCCCAAGCTACATCAAAAATTAGTTCAATAGAACTTACTATTTCACTCTAATTTTGCTATTATTTAGAAGAAGGTAGTAAAACTAGAAATACGAGGTGTGGTAGAAATATTGATAAAAGTACATGCATTAGATTAGAATATTGTGAATATCTCCTCTTTAGATTGGGAGGAAGACTTGAAAATAAGAAAGCACTAAAGCAAATTTACTAGTTAGACAAGTAGCTAGGTGGATTGCCTACCTATGGCTAGATCTTGAAAGCTTGAGCTTCTTAAAGGGCTATCAATCCACCATTTTAAAATAATTAAGTTGATAAAATAGAAAGGAAGTACTTGCATCAATAATCAAAAGGTAGTGAAACTAATAACAAGAATTACTTGATAAAGAGATTTGATATAAATGATGTAATTAGTGATAATTTGATTAGTGTTAGCGCTAACAGGTCGAGGTATGGTTCAAAAAATTAGGCACAAGTTTATGGTTAGGTAGAAGCACAAGAAAAATGGTTTGATTAGGTGTAGGTAGTAAAAGGAAGATTTTTGGTTTTAGGTGTGATAGTGAACCATCAGTGGTCAGATGACCATCGATGGTTAGGTAGCCTTCAACAATTGGGCTAACTGTCAATAATTGGGCTAATTGTCAGTGGTTGGAATATTCGTCAGTGATTATTTAAAGGTGAATTAAGTCCAATATTCTAGGTATGAATGTTGAGAGGTGGGTGAGATTTGTATTAATTTCAAAGTGGAAATATGACAAATAAATACAATTATAGATTATTGTCTTACCAAGAATGTGGATTGGATGGATAGTTAAAGAAGATTGCTTGATGTAGAAGCTTATCATAATTTTGATAGAGTGACAGTGTTTAGAGTAGTGATGATAAGTTGGGCTTGCCAGATTACTGAAGCACCTGATGATGATTAACCTAAAAAAGAGATTCTGGATACTAGATCTCTTGATAATAATTGCCAATGGATTTTCCCTTGTAGCGCTTCTCTTCTTATAGGCAATGTCAAGAGGCTAAAGTGGGAGTGTAACTAGGGATTCTAATTATAACTCATTCATGCAATTCTTCATGAAAGGATTTGGATAACTTATATTTATAGAGGCTAAGTGATAGTTTGCATGGTGATTGATATGTTAAGTTCTATTTGGTTGAGCCTGATCATCGATAGTTAGGATAACCATCGATGGTTAGATTGACCATCGATGGTAGAGGCTAAGAGGTAAAAATAGGTAAAAAGGGATAGTTCAATTCATCTAGGTTAAATTGGTAAAAATGGATTTAGGCATGGGTAAATGGTCTGCAGGGGGTCTAGGGGTTTGTGACATTCACAATTGCATGAGTAGATTTTTGATGTCTACATTTAACCCTTTTTATTGTATGGCTTGAGTCGATAAGCTACAAAACAAAGATAGAATATGGGTATGGTAAAGGTCAAGGTTTCCCCAATAATGGGAGGAGGTGTTCCCCTTCAAACTAGGAAGTGATGAGGCAAAATGAAATCAGGTTAAGGTTTGATGAGTGGGAACTAGTAGCTAGTGAGTGAGATACAAGACCTATGCATAAAAAGTGACTAAATGTGATATTTTTAGATTTCACGAAGACTAAAGTTGCCAATGTTAATGAAAATAAGGTTTTTATAAATAATACAAGTGACTAATGTATTGCGATACTATTGTAGGCATGGTAGTGGGATACACTTGTTAGTCTCCAAGGTAGATTTAAGTGTTTCAGTGGGTATCCAAAGTAGGAAGTGATCCCAAGAAAACACCAAATGGGTTAATGTGTAATGGGTATCCAAGGTAGGAAGTGATATGAAAAAGACACAAATTATCTAGTTTTTACACTAGGTGATGCAAAAATAGTGAACATGGCAAGGTCAGTTAGTGTAGTCAAATTGACCCACGTAAAGTCATCGTAAAACATGTGAATAGTTTGGTAAAAATGATCGATGTCATGGTAGATGTGGGAAAATGGGTGAGTTGGGGTGTGGTCGAGCTGACTCCATATGTACTAGGAAAGTAGACATTACCTACATAGTTTAGGGGATATAGGATCCCACACAAACTTCTAACTAAATTTAGTTCTTGCTTGGAAAGGTAGTGATAAGGTAGTGATTAGGTGAGCACTTACAAAAGTTAATTAGATTATTTGGGCTATGTACTGAATGCACCAAGTGTGATAGTCTTGATTACAATGGCCAGCATTAAGGTGGACATGGTTAAATAGGCTAATCAGAGAAGGGTACTCTTGAAAAAGTCAAGTGTTGGTATGTTAAGTGGAGATGAGGTGATCTCGTAAGAGGGTACCAGTTAGGTGGGTGCTAGTGAAAAAATAAAATAAAAAATGTGGGACCTTAACCGTTGATGGTCAAAGTTATGAAGGGTCAACCATCGATAGTCAACCTGACCATTGAGGATCAAGGGGAAACCTAAAAAGATAGAATATAAAAAGTGAAAGTGAAAAATCATTTTCATCTTTTAATATTTTTACCTTCAGAATTTTTTCTCTAGCATTTTTATACTAAGTTCTGACTAAATTAGGGAGTGGTGATTGTTTTAGCTAGTATTTGTTGAGCTAGTGTTTGTTGAGATGGAGGGTGGATGAGGGCACGATCAAGCGGATGGACATGAGCTTTAACCATGTCAATGATCATGGAATGAGGTAGGAGATGTTCTAAAATTTATAAGATAGTGTAATTATTTTTGTTTAAGATTTATTTGTAGAGAATGTGGGATGATTTGTTTAGGGTTTAAAACTGATTTGTTACCCTAGGTTTTGGGTTTTGTGTAATTAGGGAAATATTTTGGTGAAATTGATAGTGGGAAGGTGCGTAAGGTTGGGAATGGACTGTAGATTTGTTTTGGGTAGGTTAGTGTGGTAGGAAATAGTGATGGTAAAGTTTTTAGAGGTCTAGGGTTTGAAGGTCATGCCATTGGTGGACAAACATAGTGATAGTCAATGGTTGGACCCAACCATCGATGGTCAAACTTGAGGGCTAAAAGGGGGCATAGGGATCATCGATGATTTAAAGAACTATTGGTAGTCAAGGGTGTGCTTATAAAATGTTGAGAATTTTTTCAATGAATTATTGGAAAAAAAGTATTTTATATTGAAAGTTTGTATGTGTGATAGAGTAGATGTAATACTAGAAATTGTTTGAATAGTATAAAGAGGTTTATAAGATATTGTATATAATAAGGAAAGTCAAAAATAGGTGTGATAGGATGAGATGTTTTTTTTAAAAATAGGTAATGGGTAGAATGAAGTGAGAGAAAATGTGAGGTGGGAGATATAATAGGCTAAGTTGGAATAGGTAGGGTAAAGTTATGTAGAAGAGGGAAATTATTTGTGAAAATAGTTTTGAATAGAAAGAGAGATTTATTATGTGTTAGAGGTAATATGGGGAAGGGGATGTGTTAGATGGGTATGAAATTTTGAAAAAAAAAATATAGGTATAGGTTGGTGCTTAGCTTAGTGTTCATACTAAGATGATTGGTTTTGTAGGCTCATAACCATATTTAGATGAAGGACCAAGTTCCCACACTATTTATGATGGTTCGAGATGTGATGACTACTAATGAGTGGAGACATATGGAGGTTATGGTCTTAGGCATGATGTGTCACTATCAATATGTACCATGATACCTATCTATGGTTATCGTGCTCATCAAGAGATGGGATCCCATGATAAACACCTTCTAGTTGCCTATCATGGAGATCACCATCCTATTGAAAGATGTGATTAGGATCATTAAAATACCTATCCAAAGAGATCTCATGTATCACATAAAGAGTGATGATTCAGATTACATGTGGACCTCCTATATGGTATAGACCTAGTTCACCCATAGTTCCATGCAAGTGGATTTAGGTATGGTTTATTGTATCAAAGGGCTCTTGAGGATAGGTGCTTGATGATGATGATGATGATGTCTTTGATGAGTTTTATGTTATCAGACTCTATGGGTGGCCAATTTCCATACTTGTTTCTTGGCATGTTAGTGGAGATGCTTCTAAGGAGGACTTTTTTTGGGTGGGTTCAGGTCTTACTTGTGAATATTTTTAGAGAGCTATGGGTATTTTGATCACATAGGTGCTACAGGATTAGTGTTGGATTTATGTTACATTATTGGGATTTTGAGCGCATTCTTGTATTGATACCTTTAGGACTACTAGAGGATACTCATGTATCGATCGATTATGTTATCAAATTCATGTAGTGGAGGAGAGTGGCAAAGAGGGACCAAGCATAGGCCTAGTTCATAGCTTTACAAGGGTAGGTGACCACTTTGTAGGCTTAGATTGGCTCCTTATAGGGATAGATTGGGGTTGGGATGGTAGGTCAGTATTAGGAGGGCCATCAAATTCAATGCCACATGCATAGTATCTAGTGACTATGCAAGAGCTTGGATATTATGAGGTGATGGTGCTTGATCATCTACCCCATGCCATGATATTTTTAGAGTATAGAGCTAGTTTGGGTGGTGGGGATACACTAGCTACTCCAAGGTAGTGGTCTGTTATAGTTGGGTAGATATGGATTCAAAGGGGATCACCATCAAGTACAAGTACAGGTCTAGATGGGGCCAATGGTAGTGGTGTCGGTGATTTGAGTGATCTAAGGGCCTAATTGATCTATGATGTATGTATATGATTTTTTATTCTGACCTGCATGCTGATGATATGAGATGTACATTTTGAGAGAGATACATATTTCTTATTGTATACCCATGAAAATGATTTTTATTGATGATTATAGATTTATGATTTTAGAGATATGATCCTAATTTATTTGATGATTTGTTGATGGTTATGATGGTTATGAGGATTATTGATGAATGTTTAGATTGATTATTGTTATGCTCATGATGGTGTGGACTTACCTAGCTAGTCATGTGGTGAGATAGTATTTGTTCACTTATGATTATGATGATATCGATGATATTTGTGATGATGTATATGCTAATGATTTAATGAGTATATGTTTCCTTATGTAGGTTTATACATGTGGTGAAGATCATTTATTGCTTTTTTATTTATATATGTCATGATGTTGATATGATATTGATGGATATGCTAATTTATTTTTGGTATTGTGGATGTGTTGATGCTATATGAATGTATAGTGCCTTGTCACATGATATGGATTAATTATGGATGGTGACATGTTATGATTACTTTGTTATGATGCATGGATTGATGTGATTTACTGATATGATTCTATGATTATAACCCATGTGATCTGTATATTTATGGTTTATGGCTTTACTTATTTCATAATGTTTGCATAGCATAGATGTGTGTTCGTTGAGATAGTTCATGATGATGTTTGTTTGATTTATTTTATTCATGGATGTGATAGAATATTTTGATTAGATGGATAAAATGGAAAATGATATGTGATATGATGTATTTAATTAATTATTTCATTGTTTTAAATGATATTCTTTATAATTTAATGTGATGTGACAATCGGTTAGTTGGATGCTCATGGTCTATCTATATATAGAGATAGATGAAGTATTTTATATTATGGATGATATTTATGTCATGGACATGATGTTTGTTTTACATGATGATAGAGGTAGAACATGAATACATGAAGTAAGTGAATAAAAAACTAGATATATAGGAGACTAAGCAGAATCATGAGGGGCACACCCATGAATAAGGAAATTAATGCCTTTTTATTGGTAAGGACTGACATAAAACCCAACGTTGGATTTTAGATTATTGAAGATAAGCCTTTCAAGTCATTTGCATTATCATGATTAATATTGATAATGAGGTATCTTGATTAGGATGTGTCAAGTAAGCTCATAGTCACATGCGTAAGTGATATGTGGAGGGAGAATGGGTGAAATTGGAACTATTTAGTAAGATTAGTATGCCTTTTCTATAGGCTTCCCAAATGGGTAGTATAGACAAGTCTATGTTTATATACAAAGTGTAGACTGATTGATTTGGGAAGTCTACTAAGGAGAGATGATTGTAACTTTTCTAAGATTATTGTTGATATGAGAGTCGATTGTAGTTTTAAAAACTATGTTGATTTTGCTAGAGGGTATTTTTTAATTTTGCTTTTGCTTTAGGGTTGGGGAAGCTGATCAATGTGGGAAGCTTCTAGAAATTTCTATTATTTAAAAAATATTTTTCTTATCCATCCTTCAAGAGAGTGGTCTAACTTTATGTTTGAAATGCTTTTGATAGTTGTTCTTGTAGGGAGCAGTCCACATTATGCTTTTGCAATTTCAAATGATTTTCAATAGTTATCATTCAAGGGAGAAATCTATGGATGCTAGGGGTAAGCCATGATTTGTTTTTAACTTCTGATACTACTCTTTCCTTTGATTGATTTTGCTTGACATAGACTTGTATATTTATGCTCAATGGATGACCTTTATGAGGGCAAAACCAAGCTGAAATAAAACTTCAATAGGTGAAAAAGATATAGGTAACAACAACCATAAGAATCCCTTATCAAAGAGAGGGGAAGTACTATGAGAATCATGCCTTGGGTAGAGCCATGGTATCCAAAGTTTAATATTAGGCTATGTTTGTGATGGATAATAACATGATTCAATTTTAGTTGGTTACCCATAAAAGAGGAAAATGAAATATGGTATGCAAGGGATGAACTTAAGTTAGACAAATGGTGATCTTGAACTTTCTTTTAACAATAAAAAGGATGTAGATATGAAACATTTAAAGGCTCAGGTTCTAGGTTTCCTTCGAGAGAGGATAACCAGTAAGTTTTGAATCCATACTTATGGGTTATGATGTAAGGTCTAAGAAAATTAAAAGCAAATTTCCCCTATTTGCTTTTCTCCATGTTTGTGACATGTTGATTTTCTTCAAGGACAATATCTCTAATAATAAATTCTTTCACTTTCAGGTGTTTGTTATAAGCTCAATTAATTTGCTCTTAATAAACATGAAGATGGGAAATAATGGTTAAATGACGTTCATCAAGTAGCTTGCATTGGGATAAACATTCTTGATGGTAATCATTTTCTGAAATGAGGTCACACAAAGATATGTGAAGAGAAGGTATTTGGATTTCAAAAGGCAAGATGGCCTCAACTCTGAAGATGAGATAAACAGGTGTAGCACTAGTGGGGGTTCAGATGGTAGTATGATATTCCCATAGGGCAAAGGGGATGTGTAAGTGCTAATCCTGACCTGAGGCATTGACCATTTTGGTAAACATATTATTAAGGGTTTTGTTAGAGGCTTCAGCTTATCCACTTGCTTATGGGTGATAAGGCAATGAAAAGATAATTTTAATACCAAATATGTCATAAATTCCTTGAACTTGTTTTTTGTTGAAATATTTACCATTGTCAATGATGATCTTATGGGGAACACCAAAATGACAGATGATATGATGGGTGATGAATTTGATAATCTTTTCAACTTTCATCAAGACAAGGGGAATAACCTCCACCCATTTGGTAAAATATTTAGTTGTGATAATGATAAAATGATGTCATTGTGAAGAATGGGGGTTGATTTCACCAATAAGGTCTAGACCCCATTGTGGGAAGGGCCAAAAATTTGTAGAAATGTAAAGACTATTGCTAGGTGTGTGATGTAAATTAGCATGTTATTGACATTTGACACACTTTTTCACATAATTAAAGCAATCTTGACTAAGGATAGGCCAGTAATAGCATAGGTGAAGGATATGCTTGGCCATAGTGAGGCCACTAAAGTGACCCCCATAGATACCATCATGTGTCTCTTTGATGGCATGAGAGGGTTTTGAACCATGGACGCAATGGAATAGGAGGCCATCCAAGCCTTGTTTGTACAAGATTCCTCCCATAATGGTATAATGAGAGGTGATTTGAATAAATGCTTGACATGCATTCCTAGAGAGGCTAGAGAGAACTATGCCAAGGTGAAGGTAGTCGAAGGTTTACTGGTAAAAAATGTCAAGCATAGTTTCCTCCACACTAAAAATGATTGGAATGTTTGATTTAGTGTAGGAAGGTTCAGTGAGGTGATGGACAATGATGGATAATTAATAACTTGAGGGTTTTCACATGATTTAAGAGGAAAGAGAAGCCATGGTATCAACAAACTTGTTGGTAGACTGAGGGGTGGTTTGGATATGGTAGTTTTCGAATGAGGTTAAGAGTTTTGTGATGAGTTGTCTATATAGCTACATTGTTTCATTTTTACACTGGTAAATGCCATTTACTTGGTTGATCACAAACTGGGATTACCTAAAGAAATTGATTTTTTTGACTCCTAGGGATAGGGTAGTTTGGAAACCTATTACTAGGGCTTTGTACTTGGCCACATTGTTGGTCCATTCAAAGTTGAGTTTAAAGGATAAGGGAAGTGTTTCACCAGTAAGGGGGACAAGGACAATACTAGCTTCCCCACCATGCTAACATTTGGAACCATTGAAAAATATGGTTGCCTAGCTGGTGAAATCTGCTTGAGATAGGCTTGTGATAGACTCATTTGGAAATTCAAGAGGGGGAGGTTGATTATTTCTTAGGGGTACCTTAGCTAGTTGGTCGATAATTACTTACCCCTTGATTGACTTCTATTAGAGGAACTCAAGCTCAAACTCAGCTAAAAGCTTGATCTACTTAGCCATACATTAGTTTTGGTTTGGTTTGGAGTGCATATATTTAAGGGGGTTGGTATTGGTTATGATAATTTTTTTATTGTTAAGAAGGTAGTGGTGAAGTTTGTGGCCACAAAGACTAGGGCCAAACATAGGTTATCGATATGTGCATACCAAGTATCATATTTGATAAGTGTATAACTAATATAATAGTTGGATTTCTCTTTGTGTTGTTTATCCTGATGGGTAAGCATCATCCCAAGGGAATGGTCTATGGTAGAGAAATAGAGGTAGAAAGGTTGGTCATACTTATGAGGTATAAGGACAAGTGGAGATATCAGGTATTATTTGAGTGTATCAAAGGCCTTTTGACAATCAACATTTAACTTGAAAGAGAAATCTTTTATCAAGAGGTGGTGGAAGAGTTGACATTGATCAAAGAGATAGAAGATGAAGTAATGAATGGATTGAAGTTTCCATTATAAGCTATGGATTTGTTTAAGATTTCTCAGAGGTAGTTTCTTAAGGATGGATTTAATTTTGCCCAGATCAATTTTGATTCCTTGAAGGGAAATGATGAAGCCAAAAAGTTTGCCTGACAAGACCCCAAAAATACATTTCTTGGGATTGAGGCAGATGTGATAATGTATAAGTCACTCAAAGATAATATTGAGACTGGATAAATGGTCTTTGTGAAGATTGGAATTCCCAAGAAGGTCATCCACATAGTCTTTGATGATTGTATGGATAAGGTCATGGAAAATATAGGTCATGACATATTGGTAGGTTGCACCAACATTCTTAAGCCCAAAGGGCATGACTCTATAATAGAAATCCTCCCATGGGGTGATAGAGGAAATTTTTGCTAATCTTTAGGGGCAATCAAAATCTGATTATAACCTAAGAATCCATCCACGAGTGATAAAATCTCATGGCTTGTTGTAAGATCAAAAAGTTGGTCAATGATAGGTAGAGGAAATTCATCCTTTGGGTAGGTGAGGTTGAGGTCATGAAAGTATACATAGATACATAGTACCCTTTTGGCTTTAGTGATAAGTACAATGTTTGAAACCCATTATGGATAATTAATGGGTTGAATAAAATTGACAGAAAGGAGGAATTGAATCTCTTTTTTGATAAGGAGGGCTATGTGAAGGTGCATTTGGTGAAGTTTCTAGTTGAAAAGTTTGGATCATGATTGGTTACAATAATGTGAGTTGTAATGGCTAGGTCAATACTAGGTATATCAGCATATGACCATGTGAATGTAATATTACAATTTTGGAGGAAGGTAAAGAAGTCATATAGTTCCTTAGAGGTGAGATTTTGGCCAAGTTTGATGATGTGGGGGTTTTTTGGGTGACTAAGGCAACATCCGTGGTAGATTCATTCAACATGTTTGAGGTTTTTGGAGGTAAATATTTGTGGATGGAGGAATTCAATGCACCAAGGTAGGTGAGAATAGCATCATCATCTTGACATTGAACAGTGTTAATGGTATGAAAGTCTTCTCCCATGAGTTTAGGATGGGTCAAAGGGATGTATATGGATGCCCTTTCCTTTTGATAAGTTAGGGGGTTGAGGGTAATCATGTTGAGAAAAAATGTTAGGTGAAATGATGCCCTCATCCTCACCCACAAGTGGAGGGGATGTTGGTGAGGAAGGGGTTTCTTCTTCAATAATGGTAGGGGTAGTTTGTTTAGCCTTCTTCTTATTAGGTAAAATGAATCTGGGGCCATACTTTTCATGAGGTTTTTGGGTTCCAATCAAGGTCAATGTGTGTGGGCCATGCTCATTTCATCCTAAGCCGAATCCCTTCTAGGCACACATATGAAGGTATAGCTTGATGAAGTTTGGGTTGTCAAAATAAGATAAGGTGGAGGTGAATGGTTAAGGTAGAGAGGGAGTGATGGTAGTGTTAAGTGGATTATCAATTCCCCCATTTATAAAGTGGGTTTGATAGCTTAGAGGCCCCAAGTGGGTAATGACTCCAATATTAGGGTCATAACCTAGTTGGTGGTTGAGTTTCCCATATTCTTAGGGAGTAAGGAGGAAATCAAGGGTGAGGAGATGGTATTATCCAAGGATGAGGTGTTAGAAGGTAGGTTCCATAGGATCAAGGATGGGTATCTAGTCTGTGAGGATAGACAAGCTAGTAGAGACCTTAGTGAAAGGGGAAGCAGTAATGGCTTTGACTTTCATGGGTAAGGGTTTCCTGGTGGTTGTTTACAATGATTTGGATAGAGGTAGAAAAATATCATTAGGTTGGTAGGTGATATTACACACTATAAAAGGGATAGGGTCAGCTTGTATGGTAACAACTTGACCTTCGTGTTCAAACTTGACACAACGATGGAGGGTAGAAGGTACACATCCCATGACATGAATCCAAGGTCTCTCAAGTAAAATATTGTACTATAATTCACCTTGGACTACATATAAGAGTTAAAGGAGTATGTGAGGTCTTAAATAAATATCGATGATGATGGTTCCCAAGGTAGTGATCATAGTGTCATTAAATTATCGAAAGACAACTAAAGTTTTGGACATGACATTATCTGATAGCTTAAGTTTCTCATAGGCATGGGAAGAGATGATGTTGATATTGGCTCTCACATCAATCATAACCTATTTGATGTGGGATATAAAAAAAAGAGGGTGGTCTGGGTCTTTGAGGTGGATATAAGGTATCTCTATGTCCTTGAAGGTAACAAGGGTGGAGATTTGGAGAGCAACAATGAAGGCCTCTATGGGCTGGGAATCCTCTAGTCTGACTTCAATGGTCTACATAGCCTCAATCATGGCCTAATGATGATGGGGTGAGGTGGAAATGATCTCATAAAAGATCATTTTAGCAAGGGTCTGGTGTAGTTGTTTAAGGATGCCCCTTTTGATAGATTAAGAGGGGTTAACCTTTGATGTGCCTAAGATAGTAACTTTGGGCTTAGCTATAAGAGTGGAGGTTTGGGTTTGGTTGGGTATAGGGTGATTTGGGGGGTATGTCCATGGAATGAACACTTTGGCCTTCTCTTTATCCTTTTTTTATGATCATGTGATCACATTAATGGTATGGATAGAGGGGGATGGTGTGATGGGGGGTTGGGTATATTCTCTGTCAATTTACGGTGAAAGTGGGGGATTAAGAATGTGTGGGAGGCCAATTTTTGGGTGTAATAGTGGAGGAATGGATGGAAGGTTTTATACCAAAAGATCATCCTCATCATAGAGATGGTGGATAATGACCTGGAGAGATTTACAATT
Organism: Torreya grandis; assembly: GCA_037957365.1. Classification (NCBI taxonomy): domain Eukaryota; kingdom Viridiplantae; phylum Streptophyta; class Pinopsida; order Cupressales; family Taxaceae; genus Torreya; species Torreya grandis. The sequence continues at coordinate 2,359,020 of JARHVA010002493.1, read as the reverse complement.
CTCTATTTCATGCCTAGGTTTGCCTGTGATAGGAACATATTTGGTGGTCATTGTACCAGGCTGGCTTTGAACCAAAAGGATCAAAAGGTTTGATGGGAGGTAATGTGAGGTAGCAGTTTTGTACTAACCTTTGAATAATGGTTGTATAGGATTCTTCTATAGGTAAGGAAGGTTTTGGGCTCTCATTTTTAGTTGGTAAGATGGGTGTGTGGCTAGTAATAGGTTGGGTGAGAGATGACTTAGGTAAGGTGGTCTGAGTGGATGGTTTTGGTCTAGGCACATTGGTAGTTGAGGAGGTTGAATTTGGTGGTCTGATTAGTTGTGATATGGGAATGACTAGTACATCATATAATAAATGCATTAGCATAATCAATGACAATGGGTGATATATGTTGAAAGGGGGTTTATTTTTTAGCAAAGTGGAAGGGTGGGGCCATATGATAGAGGGAAAAGTAGAGGGAGGTAGAATCTTAGTGATGTGTTCTTTCAATGCTTTCAAACTTTTGGTTGGTTTGGGTCGAGATCTAGGTATAGGCTTGGGTGAAGTTAAGTCTACTTTCAAAGATGGGTGAACCAAACTCTAAGTAGGGAAGACACCAAGATTTTTGAAAGGTTTTGTTGGTGAGGTGGTGCCTTTTTTGGTTAATTGAGAAGTTGAGGGGTTGTTAGAGGTTCAGATTAATTTAAGAGGTGGTGGAGAGATGATGGATTGGTTGGTTAGAGGTGTGTTAGATGGTTCAAATTTTTTGATGGAGGGAAGCCTTAACTATTGCCATAAAGTGGCTTGATCCATGTTTGGTTTTAAGGTGAATTCTTATTTCTATACTGATGTGGAAAAAGGTTTGTGTACTGGTCCTAATCCATGGGTAGTGGATACAACAGATAGACTTATAGGTTAGGTGGGATGCTTGGTAGGTTACTTGATCTCTTAAGGTGAGGGAAGCAAAGCTGACATAAATGGCTCATCCATATGATCCATAGGTAATAATGTTCCTCCTTTAGGGATAATATCCATATGAGAAACAATTTTTTGGGAAGTTGGTAGAGGTGGTGAATTAGGAATGTTGATTTGCCCAGAAGTACTAGTTGAGGTAGTATGTGATGATTCCAAAACTTTTATGAGGGTAGCTAGGGAGAGAGGAACTTCTTTGGTTTGGCTATCCAAAGGAGGGTAAGGTGACTCCATGACCTTAGTAAGTGAATCAGGGGAGGAATGGGTAGATTAGTTGATCGAGTCCTCATTTATAGGTGTAGTGTGAACCATGTTGACCATGTGATCATTATGAGAGAACTTGACCTGTGTGTCCTTGACTTTGATATGGGCATGGTTGGGAAAAGGTTTCTTGAAGATGTCAAGAGCTTGATCTTGAGGGGCATTGGGATTATCCAACATGAGTTCTCCTTTGTCAATACAACTCTAGATAATATACTTAAAAGTATTACATTAGTTAGCATCATGTCAAATTACCCAATGAAAAGTACAAAGATCATTCTCATTGTACCAAGTAGGTACTAGAAGAGAAAAATCAAATTGTTGGGGAGGTTTGATAGGTGGAAGTTGTATAAGGTTATATTTTAGTAGCTTCTCCAAAACTAAGGTGTAAGATTCTCTAAGTGGAATGAATTATTTTGGGTTGTTTCAATTTGGACTTCTTGCATTTGCATTGGAGGTAATGAGATAATTTTGTTGGTTGACATTAGGTGGAGGGGTATTTTTAAGGATAATGACATTTGTGGTTCCCCTAGTCTTGGTTCCATTTTTGGCTTGGTTACCTAGTTTGGAGGAATATGTCTCATTGGTCTTGAAGGTAGAGTTCTTGTTTTGTAACTTTAATTTACCCTCATCTATGGGCAAGTTTTCTATCTTATGTTCCATGGTAAAAGCCTCATCAAAGGTCCTAAATCTCTGGACATGAGTTTAGAAGATATATGTTTGGGACAAGCCCGAGTAAAAAGTTTTATAAGTTCAGGTTAAGGCAAGGAAAATGAAAGCTAATTAATCAAGCTTCTCTAACATGTGAAAAAATTGGTAGTGGACTCATCATCGATTTGTCTGATAGAATAGAGGTATGTGATATATAACTTCTTGGAAATGTTAATGGAAAAGTGATCCAAAAAAACTTGTGCTAGTTGGGTGAAAGAAAAGATGGAATGTTTGGTAAGGGCACTATACCAGTCAAGTGTTGGACCGGATAAAGACATGGGGAAGATTCAGAGGAAAATGGAATAATCATAATCAATCATGTAGCATGCATGAATAAAATATTTAAGGTGCTATTGGGGGTCCTCCTTGCTTTGAAATTTGGTAAATTTTAGAAACTCCCATTAAGGAGGGTAAGGTCTAATAGGAATATAAGGATGAATAAGTTCATTATAAATTTGATCCTAGGATAAGATGTTATGAGCTCTTGAAATAAATGAATCAAGGTTAGTCATTTTATCCATGAGAATTTTCATTAGGTCAGTTTGAGGTGGTGCACCAAAAGGATTGTAAGGCTGATATTATGATTGAGGTTGGGCAACATATTGGTAATTGCTTAGCAATGGAGAGGCTGACACATATTGGAATGTGGATGCTATAAGTTAGGTAGGGTAGGTGGATGATGGTGATTAGGTAGTGGGTATATACCCTTGTGGGTTAGGGACATATCTTGGGTTGGGTATGTAGAAACCCCTGTTTCCCTTGAATTTTGGAACTGAATATTTGTTTTTTGTTTTTTTTGTGTATTCTAATTTTTTTGGTGTTTTTGGCATGAAATAAAAAATGCAAAATTTTCAAGCTAATTTCAAATAAATAACAAATAGTAGTATGACTTATAACTAGCTAATCTAATATATTATTGTTCATTTCAAATGATTACAATAATGAATCTCTGTCATTCAACAAAATAATATAAATATTTTCTCTTAAAAAACTTGATTTTCCTAGAAAATTTGAGAATAACCCTAGATCTAGCATGGCTCAGGTTGCTGTGTCAAAAATGCAGTCACCGACGTCGGTTATTCTACTGTCGTTGATCGATATCCTGCCGACATCGATCTTTGTCGATTGGTCTACTCTACCAACATCGGTATAAAGTCGGCTGATGTCAGTCTCTGGGATGTTGATGTTGGTCTTTGAGCTCTCCACTGCGCTGTCTTGCCTGCTACAGAATGGTACAAATTTGCACAGATCTGTATGGATCTCTTATAGAAGAAAATAGAATATAGTGCGGCTTGTATGCTGGATCCCTGATCTGAATAAATATGGCCTAATACATAATATCTTAATCTAGATAATTACTGAATCAAAACCTAATGAAATAAATACCTATAAATCTCTGTGATAACTTTTGTATGAAGTTATCTCTCAAACTGGCAATAGATTGGCTGATCTCTCACAACCTCTGAATTACACACACTGAAGAGTGTACGTTCTCCAATGCAACTGGAATACTAGAAACCCTTGGCTCAGTCTTCTCAGAAAAATCTTTAGCAAAATTTGTCTTCAATATCAATAATCAATAATCATAATCATAATCATATGGCCTCCCTCCAATGAGAAACCCTTATATCCTCTAAAAGGTGTGCTTGCCCTAATTAGGGTTTCATAACTAAGAATTAGGGTTTCATACTTAAAATATGCTAAATAATTAATATTTAATTAAATCAATCAAATATTAATATCTCCCTCAATACATGTTTGAAAGAGCCCGAACGAAAGCCAACTGGAAAAATTTTGCTAGTTGAAGCCAAGCCAAGCTCCATCAAGACCCTCTATCCATCCCATCAGCCTATGAGGGTCACATAATATGATAATCATCATAAAAAAAGATCACGCTAAAAAGGGGACATTACAATCTGCCCTCCCTAAAATTGCTTGTCCCCAAGCAATCTTAGTAATAAGGTTAACATCACTCCACCTGGATCCCAAGGAAAAAGTTGTGTAATGTCCCTCATGTCACCAATCAACCCCTGTGATGCCGATAGAAGAAACCACTTTGTGAAACTCAAGCCAACTAAAAAATTGACTTTGTCAAAACTCAAGTCCCTGTCTAACTGACACTTGCACCCAAATGTACTGTGGATATGGCAACAGCCATAGGTACCTGAGTCACTCCCACCAAATCCAATCTCTAATGAACTGTCCTGGGTGTGTTGATACTATAGGCTATGTAACTTGCAACTACTAATTCCATCTACAAAATATGGTGCCAATCCATCCCATAATGGATGGTAAGACACTAGAGCTGATCTACACCTGTGTGAAATCAAATCTTCTATCTCTGGGTCAAAAGAAAAATAATGAACATACCCCATCGTATAATGTCGATAGGAACCCCCAAACTCTGCCGCTGGCTCACCATTACTAAATTGGGAATCAGTAGATGGCTCCAATCTCTGACTCCAAGTGGGTGTAAGCTAGATAGGACCCTAGGCAATTTGCTCAACAAACCCCACCTCAAAATCCCTGTGAGGTAGCATAGTAGAAAGGATCACTATAATCTCCCCACCCAATCTACAAATAGCACTAGTACCTCAGATGAGAACACCTTTTGTCACTTTATGTGAGTCTAAATGAACACCTAAAATATCCAAAAAATACTCCATGAATGATTCAGTGCAGTAAAAATTATATGAGGAAGCATCGACATACTCCCCTGCACACCACAACTGATCCCTCTGTAAAGGTGGCATGGCCAACTATACCACACTATCATATGTGTGAGAAGAATCTATCTAGAGACTCGACTCCACTGGTATCCCAAACTCATCAGGACCAAGTACTCCCACAACCTGAACATGTGTGTCAGCCCCAACAACATGTTCCTCAGCAACAACTGTGGGAATGTACTCACCACCAACCACCTCAATATACAAATGAACTGGGTCTGGGGCTGGTGAAGATCGTAAATGCTCCAACTCCACGGTCACCTCCTCTAACTAAAACTGTGACTCCTGTAAATCTCGCTGTAAGTTTTCACAAGTAGACCCTGTTGTGACTCCTTTCTATCTCTCCATGTTGGAGAGATTGAACTTTCCTTTTATGTTTTAAAGGTGATGTCTTGCATTGGCAGCCACTACTCTAGCTTCCTTGGCCCTTTGTGACCACATATCACATAAATTTTGTGTCCTTTCCACATCCTTCCAAGTCTGATATAACAAATTAGTATGCTCATGACCTATCTTTATCCCATCTTCCTTCACCACCATTTGTACTTTCAAATCCTCCCAAACCAAAGGCTTTTGTTCCAACTGTCCTTGGCTGCCATAGTCTGATTTTTCATGATGGGAAGGTGAAGTAGCAATATGATCATCCAAAGAATCCATACCCTTATTATCCATATCATTAGCATTCTCTATGCTGGCCCCTAATGTAGAAGTCTCAAGTGAAGCTTCTTGCAAAGATGATATAGACAAATCATTCCCCATGGCTGCCCTCATATCATCTTGTTTCTCCTTCTTTTTGTTTTGTGATGTGGACCCTTTAAAAATAGATGCCATATACCATGCTAGTTTGTCTTCTATTGTAAGATGTGAAATAAATTCATTCATCCTCCTCTGATTTTCAACCAACTGGTTCAAACTTTGTTTAAGCATCTCCATATCCTTGTCCCACTATTTCTGAGTCCTTGAAGTAATCATGGTTACTTAGCTGATTCAATGTCCAATCTACCCAACAAGATGGCAGGACAAAGCTCAGATACCACTATAGAAACCCTTGTTTCCCCTGAATTCTGGAATTGAATATTTCTTTTTGTTTTTTTTGTGTATTCTAATTTTTTTGGTGTTTTTGGCATGAAATAAAGAATGCAAAATTTGTAAGCTAATTTAAAATAAATAACAAATAGTAGTATGACTTATAACTGGCTAATCTAATATCTTATTGTTCATTTAAAATGATTACAATAATGAATCTCTGTCATGCAACAAAATAATATAAATATTGTCTCTTAAAAAAACTTGATTTTCCTAGCAAATCTGAGAATAACCCTAGATCTGGCATAGCTCAGGTTGCTGTGTCAAAAATAGAGTCACCGACGTTGGTTATTCTGCCATCATCAGTCGATATCCTACCAACATCGGTCTCTGTCAGTTGGTCTAATCTAGCGACGTCAGTATAAAGTCGGCCGATGTCAGTCTCTGTGATGCCAATGTCAGTTTTTGAGCTCCCCATTGCATTGTCCAACCTGTTGCAAAATGGTATGGATTTGCACGGATCTGTACGGATATCTTATAATAAAAAATAGAATATAGTGTGGCCTTTATGCTGGATGCCTGATCTAAAGAAATATGGCCTAATATAGAATATCTTAATCTGGATAATTACTGAATCAAAACCTAATGAAATAAATACCTGTAAATCTCTGTGATAACTTTTGTATGAAGTTATCTCTCAAACTGGCAATAGATCAGTTGATCTCTCACAACCTTTGAATTGCACACACTAAAGAGTGTACATTCTCCAATGCAACTGGAATACTAGAAACCCTTGGCTCAGTCTTCTCAAAAAAATCTTTAGCAAAATTTGTCTTCAATATCAATAATCGATAATCATAATCATAATCATATGGCCTCCCTCCAATGAGAAACCCTTATATCCTCTAAAAGGTGTGATTAACCTAATTAGGGTTTCATAACTAAGAATTAGGGTTTCATACTTAAAATATGCTAAATAATTAATATTTAATTAAATCAATCAAATATTAATATCTCCCTCAATACATGTCTGAAAGAGCCCGAATGAAAGCCAACTGGAAAAATTCTACTAATCGAAGCCAAGCCAAGCTCCATCAAGACCCTCTATCCATCCCATCAACCTACGAGGGTCACATAATAGGCTAATCATCATAACACAAGATCACGCTAAAAAAGGGACATTACAAGTACAATGGTTAAATACTAAGAAGTCCCTGTGGATTGGGCAGGATGGTAGTTGGGTTGGTGACAAGAGTGGGGGTAGTGACCTTCGAGCTAATGGGTTGTGAGGAGAAGGGATAGGCACCCTTAATCTTGATAAATATGTATTAATCAATGGGCTAGGTTTGATAGAGGGGGGTTGGATATGCTAGTGGTGGGTACCCCAGTTACAAGTGGGGCATGATGGGTTAACGGTTGGGTTGTCCCCAAGGTAGAGGAGTCATTAGTAGGGGTGGAAGGTGTAAGGGTAATAGTTGGTTGGATAGGTTGGTTCTTAGTCATAGTATCAAATGGGTTATTAGATGAATAATCTTGGGTGGTCAAAGGTTGGGTGGTGAATATGGAAATAGGGATACCCTCTGTAAGGCGGGATATCATTCCATAAGGAGGATCTTGAGTTGGAGTTGAAACTAGAATATGGTGAGAAGAGTTGTTAAGATAGTGCTGAAGATCCAGTCTAAAAAGGTGGTAAAATCCATGTCTCCTTAGGGAAATACTTGAGGGAAATTAGGGCTTCCCAATGGATGAGGTGAATCTTCTACCTCAAAGACGTACTCCATAGATGAGGAGGCAGAAGAGGTTGATTTAGGTGATGGGTTCTACTCTAATAGGTATCCTCACTACTGATGAGTGAGAACCATACAAATAAAGTGGAGAGAAAACAAGAAAATTCTCACCACTCAAAAAAAATAAGACATGAAAATCATCAAGGCAATCAAGACACACTATGAAGTACATCAAGCCTAGAGGTTAGTTTTAATCTCAATTTTAGCTTATGCCTTAGTTTATGAGAATGTGTGATAGAAGTTGGCTTTTAGATCAAGTACTATAGAAGCAGTTTATGGTTGGTTTCAAGTTATTTAGGTGCTCATTATAATCTATATTGGAATCAATATGTGTCTTGGTATTGGTGCCTACCCCCTCACTTCATAGTCCCATGATTATAAGGGTGATGGGTGCTTAGCTAATATATATTGATATCTAGAATTTATACTCAACCAAAGAGTTGAGTTGGTTTTCCTCTTGGTAATGACCTCCAAGTACGATTGCAAAGAATGGGTAAGGTGACTGCTAGGTGATGAAATCCTAGTTAGGCCTTGTCTCAAATTATTTTGATGTTTGATTGATGAAAGTGGTTTGGCTAGTGTGTGCAACAAAAGTGGTACTACGATAAGATTATTTTGCTTTAATTCAAAGTGAACTATTGTTAAAAGCAAGCAATAAATGTAGTTTATTTTAAGACCAAAATAAATTTTAGTTTCAATTATGGGCATAGATAGAGAGAAGAGCATACAAATTCAAAGAAAATATGAGTAAAGACTCTAGGTCCCATCGGGCATGCTAGAATATTTCACTTAAATTTCACTATTATTCAGAATAAGGTAGTAAAACTAGAAATATGGGTTGTGGTATAAATATTGATAAACGTGCACACATTGGATCAAAAGATTGTGTAGAGCTCCTCTTTGGCTTGGGAGGAAGGTTGTAAATAAGAAAGTACTAAAGAAAATTTATTGGTTAGACAAGTAGCTAGGTGGATTGCCTAGTTGTGGTTAGATCCCAAAAGTTTCAGCTTCCTTAGGGGTTGTCAATCCACCATTTTAAAATAATTAAGTTGATAAAATAGAAATAAAGTACTTGCATAAAAAATCAAAAGGTACTGAAACTGATAACAAGAATTTCTTGATAAAGAGATGTGCTAGAAATGATATAATTAGTGCTAAGCTGATTATTTTTAGTGCTAACAGGCTGAGGTATGGTTCAAAAAATTAGGCAAAAGTCCATGGTTAGGTAGAAGCATAGAAAAGATGGTCTGATTAGGTGTAGGTGGTAAAAGGGAGCTTGTTAGTTTTAGGTATGATAATGAATCATCAGTGGTCAAGATGGTCATCGGTTGTTAAAGGTAACCATCAGTGGTTAGATAACCATCGATGGTTAGGCTAATCATCGATGCTTGGGCTAACCATCGATGGTTTCCTTTAGGTGAATTAAAGATAATATTTTGGGTATGAATCCCAAGAGGTGGGTGAGATCTGTACTAATTTCAAAGTAGAAATATGACAAATAAATATGGACAATAGATGATTGTCTTATTGAGAAGGTGGATTGGATGGATAGTTGAATTAGATTTCTTGATGTAGAATTTGATCATACTTCTAACAGATTGATGGTGCTTTGAGTGGTGATGGAAATTTGGGCTTATCAAATTGTTGAAGTGTCTGATGACTATTGACATACAAAAGAGATTTTGGATACTAGAGCTCTTAATAATAATTATCGATAGATTTTCCTGTGCATCTCTCCTCTTCTTATATCCAAGGGCAAGAGGCTCAAGTGGGAGTGTAACTAGGGCTCCTAATTATAACTCATCCATGCAATGCCTCACAAAAGTATTTGGATGACTTATATTTAGAGAAGCTTAGTGATAGTTTACATGGTAATTGGTATGTTAAGTTCCAATCGATGGACCCTGACCATCAATAGTTAGGCTAACCATCAATACTTAGCCTGACCATTGGTGATCAAGGCTAAGAGGTTAAAATAGTTAAAAAGGGCTAGTTCAACTTAGCTAAGTTAAATTGATAAAAAGAGCTTCAGGCATGGGTAAATGGTCTCGAGGGGGTCTAGGGGTTTGTGACATTCAAAATTGCTTGAGTTTTTAGTGTGTACACTTACAAGCAATGGTGCCACAATAATTCTCATTATTTACACTTGAAAAATTATTGACCTACCTAACACTACCCAACTGTGGAATAATTAAATCACAAATGAATAGTAGTCCCTACTAATTAGGATGCACATCTCCATATTAGTAAGTATCCCAAATTCATGATTATCCTTTGTGTTGGCTTACTCTTACTCTGTGAGTATGGATTTGATATGTAATCCCCCTTTTCCATTTTTCACTACTAGGACAAAGGAGAATTGTATTACACTTCCATCCACCCTATTAAGGTAAAGCACTGTGCCATTGATTATAACAACTTTTGAGAAAATCGCTATTTTTTTATATATTTGCCCTAATGGAGCATTTTTATTATGCTAATGATTATAACCACTTTTAGGAAAATCATTATTTTTACCCCTACCCTACTAGGGCTCCTCATTATGCCAATGATTATAACTACCTTTGGGCAAGTCATTTTTTTAGCTGCCCTACTAGAGCACCTCACTGTGCTAATGATTATAACTACCTTTAAGCAAATCATTCTTTTCATCAGTCCTACTAGGGCATCTTACTATGCCACTAATTATAATCACCTTTGGACAAATTAGTATTCCCACCTCCATACCCTATATGTCACATTATTTCCTTCATTTTGAGGGACCGTTCATCGACCTTATTTGCCACTCACTCCCTTAAGGGGGTATCCATGGCTCATCCATCACCTTATGGGGCATTATCTAGGCATTAATGACTTTTTCATTCTTTTAGAAGACATTACTGTGCTTGTATCTTGTAATATCTTCCCAAATAAGAGCAAACTATAAACACCCCATTTGGACCACAATTGTGTTCCAATCAGACTTCAGATTGATTTCTACCAAATAGTGTAAATTATGCATAAGAATCACTAAATATCCCAATTTCATCTACACATTAGACATTAATGCTCAGAACCATGTTGAGGCACCCCTATTTAGGATATTATCATGTACATAATAATAACCTCTCATGAATTCATCTCCAATCAATTTGTGACCTAGCAAATTGATAGTTTGGCCTTTGGACCCATTAAGAGGGGCACTTGAACAATTCCTAAAGTGTAAAAATGATACACATAATGAATTAACTAATCAAATCAAATTAAGTGCTTAATTAAAAAAATTCTATGAAATTAGTGAAAATGAATTTTATAAAAAAGGAAATTCCAATAAAATTGAGGTCATGATAATGTCATTATCTTCAAATTCAAGGAATTAAACAATATCTTCCTTAAAACCTTAAGTTCAAAAATAGAGAGTCATGCTTAATAAATGGGATCTATATCCCAAATATTAACTGCTTGTCCCCTTCTTAACTCAACTAAGATTAATCTAAACTAAACTAAGATTATCACTAACCTAACTACAATTGAGTTAGATTTAATTTGGAAGGCTATAAATATAAAGCTTCACCCATTATTCAACAAGCTCTTTTAGTGTAATGTTATGATACAAAAATACTTTCAAGAAGACTCTTTTTTAGTGTTATAATGTTCATTTGTTGAGAGAGAGAAGCTTCAAATCTAAGCCAAATCCAAATCTAAGCCCAACATTACCAAGGTGATAAGGAGAGATGATGCAAAGAGCACCCTTGCAAAAGACTCTTTGAGTACATGATCGAGTACACTCCTCCATGGCCAACATACGACTCTTACTCTCAAGGAAGGTAAATATTATTTGTTTTATCTTCTCTTGATAGCTACTTATATTGTTCTCTTACTCTTTGAGTGTCTAGGCTTGAGGTGTTAGCTTTATTAGTTTGTTTTGTTTTGGTTTTCATCATACTAACATAATACTAAATCCCCTCTTGGATTCCTATTGATTAAATTCTTTTTACTTTCAATTCTACAACTCTAATTTAATTTCACATATTTTTGTGACTATAGTAGGATGGAGATTCTTTTTTTGAAATGGTGTTTCCTCTTTTCTTTAATATCCTTGCCACTTGATTTTAGTCTTGTCTTTTTGTTTATAAACTTTGGTAATAATAATGGAATTTTTAGTTGAAATTATGTTGAAACTCTAATTTTTAATACTATCAAATTATACTATTAAATTACTAGTGTTAAAAATTTAAGACCCGTATAATTTACATAAGCATCAATTAGAGGACCATGTGTATGCATCTTCTACCAATCATATCCATTCATTTGAATGCATCTTAAAAGTTAGTATTACTAATTTAAAGTTCACCAAATTTATCTCCATAGCAAGGCCTCTCTAGTACATCATCTCTCTTTATAACCCTTTCATTTATCCTTCCCAAGCATACTATCATGGGGATAGACTCTCTATTACACCCATACAAAACTGGGTCCATCCCCAAGCCTATTTATCACTTGAAAATCATTGTTTAGAGTCACCCAAACTATGTTTCACACCACAAAACTAACCCAACTCACCTAAACATCTGAGTGTTAAATTTACAACATCAACGTGAGTCCTCAACTTAGGTCAACATCACTCAAAAAAGTTGGATTCACCTTAAGTCACATCCCAACTTACATCACTCATATCAACTTTCATCACCTTCGTGAACCCCAAATCTTACATTGGATAACCATCATCCTTGGTTGGCAAGCTCCTTGAGCTTCCTAGATAGTGCCTTGCATAAGTTCCCTAGTTGAGGGTGTCTCACGCCTCAAAACTCCCTTAATCAACTTGGGGACACCCTCAACATCATGAATATTCTCTTCAATCCAAAGCATGAGAATGTCATCACATGCCATAACATAGTAGTTTTACATCACTTTCAACAAACCACTAACCACATTAGCCTCCTCTTCAGTCAGCATCATTAAATGACACAAGTTCACATATCTACAACTCCTGGGAAGTTGTCACACTACTCAGTGCATCACTTCACCTACTAATTTTTTGAGCTCACATTCATAATGTCTCATACTCTAACACATGTCTCCAATCTCATTCATCATGCCCCAAAATTATAACTACTTTGGTCACCGACTACTCACCTCAATGCTTTAACATAATCCACCATAATGCATCTCCCCACTCCTTGCATTTATGCTTGTGTGGTTCAACATTGTCCTTCTCCCTCCAAAAGGAACCTTAGGTCTCACTTATTATGACTCACTCTCCTTCAACACACTACCACCTTTGCCACTTTTTAGTCTCACACAAATTGGTGTAAGAGTATTGTCTATGGTTCTTATGAAGTTATTTTACTATTCAATGCACATTGCATCTACTAATTTTTGAAATTGCATTCAAAATGCCTCAATATCTCTACGGCATGTTCTACATCCTAACCCTTAGGCCTCTAGAGCTATTCCTACATCAGTCTACTTGGCTACTCACTTTAGCTTTAACATAAACCACTATATGCACTTCACTCAAGCATCTGTCTAGGTTGTTTCCTAATATTGCCTCCTTCCTCCACCAGAAACCTCAATTTATCTTTGTCTCGACTTAATTTTTAGGCACAAGTGTTTCAACACTCACTTCATAAGCATCACATACTTACATCAAAGTCTTCACATATTCCAAACCTCACATTGGGTAGGATCATTACACTTCTCGTTGATGTACCATACCCACTCGATTGCATAACTTCCAAATTATTCCTCTCAATTGTATTATCTATAAATGGCCCATACCATTAACCTAAAAAAGTTTAGATTACCATCAAATTGCTTCACCACTATGATACCATCTATCATAAGGATATACTCTCTAATGCACCCATGCGATATTGGGTCCAACCCGAATCCTATTTTCCACCCAAAAATTCTTGTTTGGAGTCACCTAGACTATGCCTCACACCTCAACACTGACACAACTTGCCTAAACATCCAAGCATTGACTACACAACATTAGTGTGAGTCCTCAACTTGGGCCAACATCACTCAAACATGTCAAACTCACCTCGATTCACATCACAAATTGTATTGCTCATCTAAACCTTTGTCATCTTCATGAACCCCAAATTTTTCATTAAACAATCATTTACCTCGATCGAAGAACTCTTTAAACCCCTTGCACAGTGCCTCGCATAACTATCCTACTTGAAGGTGTCTTACCCCTCACACATATCTCTAATGAACTAACACGATCCATATCATAATCATAATCAACATAGCCAATAGACATTTTTTGGGTGTAGACAATATCACTAAAGTACCTCCTATTAGTGTATGCCATATATTAGGTCTTTTAATAGGAGTTTCAAACCACCTTTTTGGACTTGTAATCATGTTTTTTTCACTTTGTCTTACCTATCTGATTCATGAATTATTTCATCACCATTTTTCTCCAAACATAATCCCTCTATTCTATTTGACTGCTGAAGTCATTGCCTTACCTCTAAATATTTGGGATTTATATGGATGTTGTACCCTAGATATTGAGATTGAGTATTTGAGGATCTAGGATCGTAATGTCAGAAGACAAACCATTCCTAGGAGGAAATAGAAACTCTTCCTCAATGACACGGAGTATAATTTTGATTTCTTGTCTTTACATTTTGGGGTTCAACCAATAAGTTTATTAGCCTAGTTATGAGAAGCATATTATTTCAATCAAATCGTCCTGTTCTATGATGTTTTGAAGAGATTGTTCTTCATAGGAAAGCTTGCATTTTTGGATTTTTTGTTCATATCAAAAATTGATTGCAGTGTTTGAGACCATATTCCTTTGGGACATTTTGTCAAAAAAAATCACATGCCCTCTGCATACTTCCACATTTTGGATAAAATCTCTATCAAGTTATTTATCACAATAAGCCCTGAACCCAGTTTCCATCATTTTCTTAAATTTCCTATTAACTCCATTGATCTGACCTACATGTGTATAGAGATCTATTAATGAGCGCATTAAAGTAGACTTGCAGGGTGGTGGAAAATCCAATAGATTCAAGGTTTGAAACTTAACAACGTTGCTTGTGTAAATGCTTTTTTCCTAGTTTTAAATTAGAGAAATCTAAGATCTATCAAAAATGTAAGATCTAAATTTGATGGTCAACCATCTATATTAAATAATTTTGTATGACAGTTACCTGTTCAACATTATTATTTAAAAGTTAGTAAATTTTAAATTTTAAATAAATAAATATTAAAATATTAAATATATATTTATTATAAAATAAACATATATTTATATTCTTTCATAAAATATATATATTTATATTCTTTCATACTTTTTATTTATCATTAATATGGTCTTTTAAAAACTTCAACCATATGTTAATGGTAAAAAGTTTTTAAAAAGGTTATACCATTATCAAATTTAAATCTTAATAGGATGTAATTTCCATCCATTTGCTTTTTCTAAAAGTAGAAACATTGTGCTTTTATGTAGCATTAAGATAACATGTTTGGCATACTTTTCAATAAGAAGAAATATAAAAATGTTATTTATTTATTTATTTTTTATATCGATGTTTTTTTTTTTTAATTAATTAAACTCTATTGAACAGAAATAAGTTTCAAAATTGATTTGAGGTAAAATATAATTATTTGTATATAAATATTTAACTTTCAGGGAATATTAGGAAGTTGAGATCTATCACCAAAAGCCCCGGTTTAAATCTTATAATATGTTTTGGGGCTATCACCAAACGTCCCGGTTCAAATCTAAAAAATTGAAATCTTAAACAATAAGCCGCCAACAGAAAAGTCGGATATTTGATTCGATACTTGCACTAGGCGAGGGAGGCTGCCTTGAAATTTCTTGCGATGGTCAGAATAGGTATAAGATCGGATTTTAGCAGCTTTAAAAATGTTATGGAACCACAAATCCTATTCACGAAAGTGAAATGCTTTATGAAAAAGACTTGTGAGAAGCTGTCGGTCGGTGGGCTCACTGTATATGTGCAACACCTGGAAAGCCAAGCTCTGTAAGACTGCAACCACCTCACCTCACCTCACAAGACGCGTGCTATATATATATAATATCACGCAAACTATCATGACACTCTAATTTTAAACCCATCAAAGTGAGACTTACTAAGGAAAGACAAAGAAACTGTCGGCAGCTTGAAAAGTTGTAAGACTTATTTCGACGAAGCCGGTGGTGGCTTATAATGGAATTTGTGCAGTAGGCTCCCACCTAACATAACATATTTGTCTTTTCATATAAGCCGATCAACTTATATCGCCGTCTAAGTTCTTTGAACATGCAATTTTAGGGCTTTATTGAATCTTGGTAACAACTCTTAGAAAGTCAATTACCTTGGTGAGTAAAGGAGAGCACGATTTGACAAGACTTTCCAAATAACTTAGTAAATAAAAGGTATATTATATTATATTATATTATATTATATTATATTATATTATATTATATTATATTATATTATATAGTAAAGGAGAGCACGATTTGACAAGACTTTCCAAATACCTTAGTAAATAAAAGGTATATTATATTATTTATATATATATGTTTTAAATAATTATATTTTTAATATTCCAGATATAATATATTTATAATATAAAATTTGTAAAAATAATTTTAAGATGCACAGATTAAATAATTTACCAGCTATTATATTAATAAAAGGATCACTTAGCTTATAATATAATGATTGAAATAAAGCCATTGTATATCAAATTTATAGATACAATAGAAATTGAAATTTATTTCATTAAATTTTGAAAAATTACATTATAAATGTCATATTAATATGATTAAAATTACAAATTAATATTTTTATTATTTAATTAAAATAATTTATCTTTAATATTTATTATAAGTTTTTTTATCAGTTTCACATTATCTTTAATATTAATAAAGTTATAATTTTTTCATTTATTTATTCTTAAAGTGTGTAAAAATAATTTATTTATATTTAATTTTGTTCAATGTATAGCTGTAACAGAGCACTTGTTTATATCATTTCCTTTCAAATAGCAGCAAGGAGCGAATATGCCTTAGCCGTCTAAAACCGAAAAAAAACGCAGTGAAATAAAGAGCACATTAGCCATGCGCATAATAATGAAACCGAAGACATTTGGAAAAATGGATGGCAAACACAATCTTAAGGGAATCCATGATTGCCGTACGAACACACCAGAATCCAAATCAAAAGGGACCCAGTGTAAGGCACCAAGTGCGATTTCCGTGTCACGGAGGCAGCGCATTCTGTACGCACCAGCGATAGTGGAGACATGTGGATTTAGTGCGCTTGTCCATTGTCCGTACAATGACAGCCCCTTGCTATCTATAAGAAGCAGTGCAAGCTTACGGAATTCCGCAACCCAATGTCAGGCAATTACTGATCTGTGTGAGGTGTGTGTCTATTATCCTCGACCTCGTGGTTTGCTAATGGCGACTCGCACTTTGGGTGAGTGTAATATCGACATTGCCATGGATAAACCAGACAACCGCGATAACAATTCTGTTGAGAAGTCCAATGCATGTAATAAGAAATTTAGCCAACCCTTTGAGAATTTTCCGAAGAAAATGTGGAAGTTAGGCAAAGATGATCCAAGGAGGGTTATTCACGCGATCAAAGTGGGGCTGGCATTGTCAGTGGTATCACTATTTTATTTGATGGAACCTCTGTTTGCTGGAGTGGGTGATAATGCCATCTGGGCGATCATGACTGTCGTTGTGGTTTTTGAGTTTACAGCAGGTAATCATTTCATTATGCTTGCGCACTGCAATTAGATTAATTGCTTTGTATGACAACAATAACTCAGTCTTAATAACAACATGAACGTAAATCTCAATAATAGTTTTGTAACATAATTGTGATACAATTTGCCTGATCTCAATGGTTTTTCTTCATGAAATGATAGATACATTAAATGGGTATTTACCCTACTCTAGAAATGTTTGAATTTGTTGCCAATTCTTTCCCATCTAAATTTGAAATTTTCGGTATTGCAGGTGCTACATTGAGTAAGGGGCTGAACAGAGGAATAGGCACAGTCATAGCAGGTTCTCTTGCTGTATCTGTTGGTTACCTTGCAGAGAAGGCCGGCGGAATTGGAGAGCCTATTGTCATCGGTTCTTCTTGTTTTATTCTTGGTATTCCATCTTAACTACTGAAAAATCTGATCATAGTAATTTATGATTATTTATTATTGACTTATTAGCGCTCACAATTATAACTCATTGGTTGTTTCTAAACCAGGCGCCGCAGCAACCTTCGTTCGTTTCTTTCCCAAGATAAAGATTAAGTATGATTATGGCGTTGTGATTTTCATTCTTACTTTCAACATGATGAGTGTCTCTGGATACCGCGAAAATATATTCCGCATGGCTTACCAGCGCCTTTCCACAATAGCAATTGGATGCGCAGTTTCCCTCGTCATAAGTTTGTGTATACGTCCCATCTGGGCGGGAGAGGATCTCCATCGCTCCATCATAAAGAGATTTCATGGTTTAGCAGACTCTCTTGAAGGTAACATCATTGACTTGATTTGCCACAAGTGTTTTCATTGTGTTTATAGCATTTTATTGATTTAATGCACTGTTACAGGGTGCATGGTGGAGTACTTTAAGGGCTCCCAGTATTGTGGGACGAATGAACACGAATCAGGAAAAATCGAGGAAGGATACAAGGATGTTTTAGATTCGAAAGCCAGTGAAGAATCTTTGGTATATCTCAGATTCCATAAAATTTCGAATCTCAATTTCCATAAAATTTCTAATCGCAAATTTGAAAACCTGGTTGTTTGAGCACCAAAATTATTTGTCCCAGACAACTAATCCATTCAATGTTTCAGGCTAATTTTGCAAGCTGGGAGCCAGGTCATGGTAAGTTCGGATTCAGGCACCCATGGAAACAATACGTGAAAGTAGGAGGCATGCTTCGTCACATGGCTTACTGTGTCGTTGCTCTGCATGGATGCCTTCGCTCAGAATATCAGGTGACAAATCAAATGTAACCCAGCCCTCTAATTAAAACTATTGAAAGAATTTACCAAGTATTTGCTGATATTCTTAACTATGTTGCAGACACCCCACATCAATCAATTGGGAATCAAGAAGCCGTGCTCTTATAAGGCGGGTATGGAGGTGGCAAAAATACTGCATGAGTTAGGTGAGAGCATAAAAAGTATGAGGCAGTGTCCTCCTACAGAATCCATGATGGAGAGTTTGCATGTTGCAGTTGAGGAGCTCAATACTTCCTTTTGTTTCCAGCCCAAAATCTGGCATGTAGTCCGGCCATTGAATAAACCAGATCAAAACAGCTCAAGTCGTTTGGAAGCCAACAATTTTCAAGTAAATCCCACCCACGAATCCTCACAAACACAACATGGCCCAGCTCAACAACACAATCTCATACAAGTAACTAAAGCTAATGACGGTGTCAGTATCTCAACTGAGGACAATGGCAAACATGACTGCAGCTCAGAATCGTTGTTTGTGGGTACGAAAGAAGAGGATCCAGCTGCTAATAAAGGAGAGGATAATCATGTTTTGTTAGGTATTGGCCCTCCTCTAAAATGCAGAGTAACACGATATGGAGTAGAGTTGTCGGAGTTAGTTCCTTTGGCGGCATTTGCATCCCTTGTAATAGAGATAGTGCCGAGACTAGAACTTGTTATAGAGGCTGTCCAAGAGCTAGGGAGGCTCGCAGGGTTTAAAGCGTAGTTAAGTCATAACATTATATGCCTCGCCTCTTATAATATGCTTAGAGTGAAGTCGTCCAAAAAATTAGCTGAGATTGTAAACAAAAAGTTATATAAGATTCCATGGATGTACAACTGTACATATGGTGCGTAACTCTACATTATAATGGATACACAATATATTGTTTACGACCCTACAATATGTTAAGCGCATGGGCGTGTTTTCTATTAAAGTATTGTAAGTGGGACTGGGAGTGGGGAGCAATCTGAACTGTGGACTAATAAATAATAAATCTCGTGATTTTTATTCTTAATAACATAATTCATTAATTATGTATGAATATGTTTGTTTTTTTAAATTCTCTTTTCTTTTGTACCGGAAAAAATATAATCTCTTTTTTTAATAATTTAAAAAAATATATATATTATCTCAAATCAAATGCTTTTTTTGTCTTTTTTTTTTTCCATTCAACTTTGTCATCATTATTATTTAATTGAATATTTATTTTATATATTAAAATACTATTTATTACATAAATATTTTATATATAAATAATATATTAATTAATTTTTAACCGAAAAGATGGAAAAAAAGAAAAGAAAAGAGCAAACACATATAAACATATCAATGAATCATGAGAAAATTTCAAAGGGTGAGAACAACAATAAACAATAGAAGATGAGGTGGAAGATCATCATAGTTGTTACCCCAACCCCTCTACCACTTCTAGAAAGGGCATTTAAATGTTTTTAAAGATTTTTTGAAATATAATTTTCATTGAAATTGATATTTATGTATATATACATTAGCCATGCTTATCATTATATCTTTAACTGTTTTCTACTTGAGTCTTGTACCATTTACCTATACTTATGTTGATAGGTTTGCCCTTATTGGAAAGATCCTTTCAATTTGTACTCAATCGGCAATACATAAAAATATGGATGATGAATACCATTGCATCTCTCCGTGTATGATGTGTGGTTGACAAATACAAAAGATTTAGTGTTAATAAATTTAAACACTGACATAAGAATCTTTTACCTCACTTGGAACTCTACTCTTTGAATATTTATCTACTACGTTCAATACTATTAATATTATTTTGTATTGGATTTTACTACATATATAAAGATGCAAAGGTTCGATTGATGTGTTTTTAACTCTTGAACTAATGTTATCATTAATGGCATCTTTAAAAAATATAATTTATATATGAACTCATCATCTACGAGAGCAAGTTTAATAATTTTTTTCTTATTCAGTATATGTTTTTTCTCTCAATTTTGCTTATGATATTGATATCATTTTTTTTAATTAATATGTTTCTTCTTCTCATAAAATTTTATACAAGGTTGCAACGTTATGATTTTGTTCTTGCCAAAGCTTTGTTTTGTCCTCTAAATAATATAAATAACTGGTTGTATTTCTTTTTTTATAATGTTATGATTTTTGATCACATGAATTATTGACTTCTTGTAAATAGAGCTTTTTAAATAGTTTTTTTCTCTTGTTAAGGTTTATATAGAAATAGGTTGTGGGTTTGAAACATTGTATTATTTTGATAGCTTGACATGCATAGCCCAGAGATTGGGCACATAGTGATTGTCAAGTAAGTTAAACTGAAATTAGTGTCTCTACATGAATGTAAAAAGAATTTTTTATTTTAATTTTTTTGTTGATACCAATATATTATTTTTTAATTAATACATTTATTCAATCATAAACTTATTTATAACAATGCAAGGTCATGATTTTGTTCTTGCTAAAGCCCTATTTTGTCGATAAAAGGTAAGATCTATCTTCTAAATAACTCAAAGAATTATATTTATATTTTTTTTGTAGTGCTATGTTATTTGATGGCATGGACTCATTGGCTTCTTATAAACATTTTTTTATGAATGGCTTATGACTCATCTTAATGTTTATGTAAAAATAGGTTGTGGGTTCAAAATATTATGTTGTTTTGATAGCTTGACATGCATAACATAATTTTTTTTAATTAATATATTTTCTCTTCTCATAAACTTCTGTAAAATTATGTAGGGCCATGATTTTGTTATTGCCAAAACCCTATTTTATCATTAGAAGGTAAAATTTATCATTTGCATAACATAAAGAATTGGTTGTGTATTCATTTTTTTAATATTACTGAATTTTTTGATGGTATGGAATTATTGGATTATTTAAAATAGAGATATGTGAATCATTTGTAACTCATCTTAGATTTTATGTAAAAATATGTTCTAGGTTTGGCATTTTGTGTTGTTTTGATAATTTGATGTGCATAGATCATAGATTATAAATACATACATTATTAAATGAGTTAAACTAAATTTAATGTCTCTACATGAATGAAGTGAGAATATTTCATTTTTATTTGTTGACACTAATATTAATTTTTTTATTTGTATGTTTTTCTTCATAAATCTCTATAAAGGTCAATAGAATTGATTTCATTCTTTCCAAAACCAATACTACACAAAAATGCTTATTATATGGTAAGTATAAAAATGTTTATGATCTCTGTACGAAACTAGTGAAATGAATGTTTAAATATGGTCATTTTGGGTCTTTTGGATATCTTTTATGTCTTTTTATCTATTTGTTGCATCCCTAGTGCTATTGATTCATCTCCTCCTAGTCATAGGGGGCCCTAGCCTATTCTACCCAATCTTAACTCTATTTTTGGACCTCTAGACACTATCACCCTTCTCTGGACAATAGTGCCACATGGTGCTAGTGTCCACCTTTTCACATTGCTATTTAATGGTCATTTTATTTCGCATTTTGCATCCTAACCATCCATTTAGCCTTCTCTTATATTTTTTATCCCTCTTTTATGTCTTGTCAGCTAGCGAATAACATTTTACATTCAAATCAAATTTACTTTTATATAAAGAGCCTCACAAGGTATTTTACATCTATTAATTACTATCTTGGCACATAATTACATAAAATTAGTTAATATTACAACTTAATACACTACATATTACTCAACTATCACATTAAAACTCACATGCTTGATCAAAGAAGGGCCTAAGTGAAAGTCATTCTACCATACCATGTAGATTGATTATGCATGTTTCCTAAGGGAGAACTACATGTGATATATGACCTCTAGCATTGGGGTTAACATAGGCAATGTTAAGGACAATAGGGGTTCTTTCTTTGCATGATTGTAATATCCCACAACCTATTTTTTCCTTTTTCTTTGCATTTGATCCATTTGTTGTTTCATGTGTAAAGGTATTCATTAGGGTTTTAAAAGATATTTAGGAAAAAAAATGACACAAATGAGTTTTCATAAGTCAAAAAATCACATACAGGTCCCTCAAACTCTGTTGTAACTTTCTTGAAAGTTTCAGAAAACACTTCTAAGAAGAACACTAGTGCCATAATTAGACACTACTGCCACATGGAATTATTATCTTCATAAGGGTGCTATTGTGTAAAGTCTGATTTCAACTACAATCATGGAATCAAAGATGTTTGACTGATCCTCAAGCCTATTTCAGCCTCTTGATTCATAAAATACTTATTTTGATCTAAATAAGCATAATTTATTTAAATATTTGTTAATTTGGGAAGAGCTTGTCAAATCCATTATTTCATGTATCCATTTTAAGTTATTGTTATACTTAGCTCTTTAATAAGCTAGGATTTATATCTACTAAGTCATAAAAAGTTAAAACGTGAAGACATGAATGGGATCTTTAGAAAAAGAGAAGAAGAAGTAATAAATATCTTGAAATTAACCCATGGATGAGTTAATTTTTGTACACATTAATTTCTAATGGTTAAGGGAAATAAAAATAAATTGGCCCCAAAATGGGGGGAAGTGTGAAGGACACATCCCAAAGCCAGTGACAAACTTTGAATTGCCCCAAATAAAGTGAAAATTATGGGCTTGGAATTAGAAGAAAGAGTAAATGGTGGAATCAACCCCAAAAAGGGTGGTCTTAGTTTATTTATAATAATGTGCTCTAGTAGGGCAGACTTAATTGTTGATTGGTTAATAATGGTTGACCCCATTATGGCATATTATGATTATGAGAAATGATAATTAGGTAATTGGTGAATTGGTTAGGGAATAGTAGATAAGGATAGCTCTTGTTACAATGTTACCAATTAGACTTATAACTTATTGATTTTTGATAACATACCAAATGAAATGCACCATGATATATAATATAATAATGACCCAACCATGATGAGTGTAAGGATTGACCCCTAATCCAATAGACAAATGTAAATAATGCACCAATGATAAAAACCATAATGGGAATGTTGGCACATGTTATTGAATGGACTCAAGTAAAATCACATAACAAAGAGCTCCATGAACTCAATAACATTTTGTACTAAGTTAAGGTAATAACAATAAAAATAAATAAACAAGCAAACACACAAACAAAAAAATAAAAAAAATATAGAAAGCATCTTATGATAAATGGTTGGTTCCCCCAAGTAAGGATACATGCAAGGTGACATCATGTGGGGAGAAGATATCATGGCATAATATACATGATTTGATTTTCCCTATTAGGTCATAGGTCATGAGCTTGACATTGAGGATGTTGAATGGATTTGGATATTGTGCCCCTAAGCTATGGGGATAATTAGTCAACTACAAAAATAGGGGGATAAGGAATGGGTGGTTGAGATGACTCTAAATGATCCAATATAAATATACATTGCCTACGTATTCCCATGAACTTAAGACCAAATGTAGTTCTCCTAAGAATATGGGATAGAAGAAAATGATGATAAATGGTTACTTGCAAAATAGTTACTCGTAAAAATAATGAGATCATTAGGAAAAGATTTATTATAAAATGGTAACAGTGTAAAGGATTAGAAATGGAGAATGTGATTGACCAAGCTAACCCAAGATACCCCATGCATCCAAGTGCTACTTACATAGTTTGTATGGACCTTAGGCCCATGTAGTTAACCCAAAAATGGGAGGATAATAAAGGGTATAGTATTGTGGAACTAAATTGAAGTGGGCCAAATAAGAGGTTCTATCCCATAAATTTATGGGTATTTATGTCATACATGAATATTATAATCAAATTTTCATGATTTTGTGATTTTTATGGTTTTTCCTTGGTCTTTTCAAAAAAAAAAATTGGTTTTTTGGAATAAAGAAAATAAGATAATATTTTCAAATGTACAATGAACCATCTATCAAAGGATACTCACTCTTAGGTAGAGGATCAAACAATAGTTAAATTGGATGTAATGGTAACTGCCATGAACTAATAGCAGAACTTGAGGGACTGAGGAATACCACACAATAATAAGATTAGAGTGAGAATGACACACAATGAGGAAATAATATAAGGAAGAATAATTAGAGGAAGTTACAAGGAACTATCAAGTAGGTAATACCCTTTTTGACATACTTTGAGACACTTGTTTGCTAATAAGTTTTCAATGTTGATTATCTTGAAGTGCTTTTAAAACAATAGTCATTGAATCTACTTATGACATTTATTGGTCACAATCAAGATCATGATTGGTAATAGGAATAGCATGGGAAATGAATAAAGAATGGTCTAAGAAATAATATGGTAATAGGAATATGAATAGTCCAAGGAATGGTACGGTAAAAGAAAAAAGGTTAAATGAGTTCCCCCAAACATTAAGGTGCTTATAAACAACAAATTATTTACGCATGATGCTAGAAACCTAGTTTTCATCATGGTACTTGTCCAAGGTGCCATAATCATGGTTTTTACCATTGGATAAATTTTTTCTCTTTTTTTAATTGTTTTGTATCTTTTTTTTAGCATCTCAACTCAATGGAGGATTATGAGATGCATAATGTTGAACCTTTATTATCTAACCAATATCCTGAATATATGCTCTATCAAGAATCTGCAACTAATTTGGACTACACTAGTGTTGTTGTGATCTTCATTGGGCATTGATTCTACTTCCTTCAAACCTCTAAACAAGTTATCTTTGTAACCTCTTTGAAAAAGAGTGTTGCCAAGAAAGGTAAAGAAGGGTAGGAATGGGATAAATGGTATGATTTGGTGATGTAATATAAAATTTGAGTGAATGATAGGATCATAATGGAATTTATGATGGTTGAAGTTCAAATGAATATTGGGATTTTTAGTCATGCATTATTTTTGATTCCAAGTTCAACTTGATTTTGTTTGTGGTTGGACCGATATTGACTTTAATAATGTCTTTATCAAGCAATGAAAAACTAATTGGCTTTGCTATTATCACCTTGAAGAGGTTTTGACCAATAAATTCTTCTTGATTGTTTTTATTTGGATTTTCTAATAGAACCTTGAATAAAATTCATTTTGATTCTCCTTTATCACCTTAAGAAAGGTTTCACTAAAAGATGCTAATTTTTTATTTTGATTATCATCTAGCACCTCAAACAAGGTTTCACTAGAAGACGCTGAGTTTAGACTTTGATTGTTCCTTACCACCTCAAACAATGTTTCATGAGGAGATTTTTCATCTACTTGAATGTTGTGTTGGTTCCCTACAAATTATGTCATTCAGATGTCACCATGGAATAAGTTCAATAAAGTGTGATTCTATCGATCCTAATTGACATTCATGTTAGGTCATATGATAATATAATCAAAAGGGTGGCTAATGGCAAAGGGATGTGTAATGATAATGGAAGGGTATATGGAAACACAATCCTCATAAAGGTTACTAGGATAACTTATGTTGATTCTGAAGTAGACATCCTCAACAACCATAGAAGAATCACAAATATATTTAATCTAATCTGTAAGGAATATGTAGCTAATGTGGTAACATTTTGTAAGTTATCTTGATTCTGAAGTTGATGCAAATAAAAGTGGATTTGATATAATTATATATCAAGTGTTATGACATCCACTAATATATTATGATTCTGAAACTAATTTTGACTTAAGGGGATCTGAATCAAATGTTGATATTGACGTTGATTCTACTTTTGATGATAAATATGATATTGGTTCTAAAATGGAACCTAGTTTTATTTTTGACTCTAAGATTAAACTTGATTCTAATTTAGATGTTAATTCTAATAAAAATGTTGGCTCCAAAAGGGAACCTATTTTTTATTTAAACATGTCTATAATAATAACATATTAAATTTCATTGTCCACAAATATCTTATTCACCTTTTGCTTGGAAATGAAAGATTTGAGATGAAGGAATTTTATTAAATGAGGAATGCTTGGTAATGGATGAATAATAGGTTATTTCTCAATAATAATGGAGTCTCATAAATAGGATCATTGAGGATGGGTACTTCATGAAATAGAGATCATTTGTTAAATAAAGGTGGACCAACAATGG
Source organism: Torreya grandis (assembly GCA_037957365.1). NCBI lineage: Eukaryota > Viridiplantae > Streptophyta > Pinopsida > Cupressales > Taxaceae > Torreya > Torreya grandis. Next base: position 2,332,542 of record JARHVA010002493.1, on the reverse strand, counting down.
TTTAGGTTTGGTTAAGGATGAGTGATTCAACAAAAATGTTCAGGATTGGATGATTATCTTGACCTTAATTTAGAAAAGGATGTATCTGATTATTATGAATGGGATCATGACATATCCCAATTGAGTAGTTATGAGGCTTGGACACACTTGAGTCTTCAATAGACATTGGCCCTTGGAGGGGCAATTATTAGCTTTTTTGTGGCTCTAAGATTGGACTATATATTGGATAAGTAAGTAGGGAAGTTTAAAATAAAGTAGAAATTAGAGAGGTCTTTAAGGTAGCCATGAACTAATTAGTGAAGAGGTGACCATCCTATTGTACTTGAGAAGTAATGATGTGATTATGTTGGAGTGGGTTTAGAAGTTCTATCTTTAACAAAAGTATTTCCAATTTTTGAACAAAGGTATGCAATCGATCCATAGTAAAATTAGATGGGATTTGAGATCCCTCTTCTACAAGTTAAGAAATAATGGTATTCTTGTATTGTTTGAATAGGGATTTATCCAAATTAATTTTGAATGCCATGGAAAAATATGGAAGAAAGGATGCCCCAAGCAAGGATACATGCAAGGGGATCTGTCTAGAATGGAATTGGTCTAAATAGGAGGGTTTTGGTATCTGATTATAAATGACCCAAACAGGGTAGTATTGGTCTTGTAAATTGGCCTAAAGATGTCTTTTTTGGATTTAAAAATTATCCCAAAGAGGGTATATTTAGTCTACATAAATAGCCCAAGGAGGGCAATCTTGGTATTTGATATAATTAGCCTAAAGAGGACACTATTGGTCTTGGAATTTATCCCAAAAGGGGTAGATTTAGTCTAGATAAATATCCCAAGGAGGGAGGTTTTGGTATTTGATATAATTAGCCCAAAAAGGGAAAAATTGATCTAATGTAATGTCTAGCTTGGATTTGCCCCAAAAACGGTAGAATGACCAAGTAAATTTAAATGAAAGAAAAGAATGATGATATAAGCTCATCATTCCCAACTGACATATTTGGATATTTAATGGAAAGACAAGAAGTGGTTTGAATTGGAATGTGATGGACTTATAATAAGTGGATTTGGTCTAAAATAGACCTAATTTGGCATCGTTCCAATGATTTGGATTTAAAATTGATTTTGGTTAAAGTTGACCTGATTTGAAGTAGACTTAGAACTTGGTTCAAGATGAACCTAATTGAGTTAAAAAGGCTTGGCATGTGCCTCAGTATGAAGTAAATTTGAATTGAAAGGTGGTTCAAGATGAACTTGATCAGAATTAGATTGGTTTGGTATGCAATTTAAGATAAACCTAACTTGGCTTTGATTAGCTTGGTATAGAATTGGTCTGGTATGTGGTTCAAGATGAACCAAATTTAGCTTGAAATGGCTTGGTATAAGAATGGGGTAAAAAAGATCCAAATGTGAAAAATTTATTTTAAACTAGATTTAGTTCCAAATGGACCTAATTTGAATGGTTTTTAGTTAAACAATATAATAGTACCACATGAATAGTGTAACATTACAATTATCCAACATCATGCTAAGATGGGGTAAAGATAGTCTAAAAATTAGGTAGGGTAAAACCTAATATTATAGGTGTGGTATGGACTATGTGTTAGACCTTGGTTTATATAATCTTGATGTAGTTGTTTGAAAATATAATTATGAACACAACACTAGCTTTGACAAAATACCCAAGCAATCATGAATGTAACTTAGAAACTAATGTGGGTTATATCTTAATCACTTAGTCCTTGAAATATACTCACCTTTAAGAGGATAAAATTTAAGGGTTCATTAAATAAATTATTGTAATTATTGGTAGGGTTGTTAATCCTCCCTTTCCTTAAAAGTTCATACTAGAAGGTGATACTCATGGTCAAATACCTTTGTACGCCTACATTAATGAGAACATCATGAAAAATGTGGTTTATATCCTATGTTTTTTATTATAAAATTAGATGGTCTCGATATACCTTTTTATATGTGGACACTTTAGAAGAATACGTCAATTGGATAAAAGATATTGCAAGTCATTCACCAAAGGGTCTAGTAATTTTGATGACCACTTTAGCCATTAGGATCTTAGTGAAGTGCTACTAGTACATTTTGGCTTTAAGGAATCACTATCTAAAATAATACTAGCATAACTCCAGTTTGTATACCCTATCAAATAACAAGGTTGTTACGATGCTAAGATATCAATTCTTAGGTCAAAGCACCCCTAAAGATCAGTGGGAAGGCTATGAGCTCCACCCTAGGAATTCAAAAAAGAAAAAAGAAAAATATGTTTCTTTTTAAATTATCAAAAATCCACAGATGGGAAAGAGAAGAACATAATTTGAAAAAATATTTTTTGGGGTAAGGCGAAAAAACAAACAAACAAGGTGAAATTGTGTTTCTGAGTCACCCTTAGAAAGAGTAAAGCATATGAGTGAATTTTACCTAAGTAACATACTCAAGCAAGAAGTAAAAACTTTTTATGAAATGAAATAACATCAAAGTAAACTAGATTTTTAGAAGCATAAACTTTGAAATGTGAATATTTTGTTACACTTGAAATAAGATGTTGGTATAATTTTTAAAACACCAAGTAAAGTGTTAAAGATGTGGGTATTAGGATGCAAATTTGTTTCTCTTGGATTAATAAAACCCACAAAAACTCATTAGAAGTCTAATTGAAATAAAAGAGGGAAGGCAACCTACAAAATAAGCTTAAAAATCATGAAAATTTTGGTCTCTAAAATGATTTCATAATTGTGTAGTCATTGCAAAGAATGAAATTATAACTAAATATAAATCAAAAAAATAACATAAAACATAAAGGAAACTTATAGATATGATTTCTCTACTCAGCTAGACAATTTCACTATTTTTTTTAATATTTTCAGTACTCTAATAGATAATTTCGTTTCTTTGTTTGAATAATTTTGCTATTCTAATGAATAATTTCATTATTCTATTACACAATTTAGTTTCTCGGGTGGGTAAGTTCATACTTAGGTAAAAATAATTTCACTACTCTAATAGATAATTTCGCTACTTTGTTTGAATGATTTCTCTATTCTAATGAATAATTTCATTGTTCTATTGCACAATTTAGTTTCTTGGGTGGGTAAGTTCATAGTTAGGTAAAAATATACAAAAATAGTTAAAAGAAACAAAAATAATTTTGTTATTCTCAATGAGGATTTATTTATTATAATGTGTAATTTTTCTATTGTGGACTACAATTTCATAGTTTGCTAAAAAAACGTAGAAAACATAGGCAAGTATAAAGACAATTTCACTATTATAACGGATGATTTTGCTGTTGTGAAAAAATATTTTGTATCTCTACTAATATTTATCTATTCTATTTAGTGATTTCACCACTGATTTGACCAATTTTTCCATTATTTAGAACCTATACAAAAACACATAAGATATAAGAACTTATTTCCTTAATTAACCTCATGATTTTATTGATATTAGTTTCAAATTCATAGTTCTATAGAAAAAATTAGCAAAATTTGAAGTAGAATGATTTTACATTTTTATGAAATGATTACACCATTGTATGGCAAAATTATGCCAAATATTCTTTTGAATTTGTAGTTATGCAAGAGTAATTTTGTAGTTTCATAATCTAATCTGTGAGTGAAAAAAAATTAAATTTTAGCCAATTTAAGTGAAAATTAGCAATAAAATTTGATATAAGAACATGATAACAATCTATTATAATAATTTATGGGGTAAGAGTGTCCTATTAGGCATTCCATTTATTTGAAATAAAAAATACAAATAGGGTTAATCCTATGTTAATGGATGAAACCCAAAATGAATTCAATAATAACACTCTTTGTTTGCTCCCTATAGGGAGTTAAAATTACTAGATAAATAAATCAATAAAAGAAGAAAAACAAGACATTTACCTCCCTTGAAGACTCCATTTAGCAACTATTTTGTAAAGGCTTAAGCTCAGTTTGTGAGGTAGAAGTCTTTGTCAATTCACTTTGTTTATTCAAATGACATCTCGCCTTATCCACCAATGAATTTGATCAATGAAAATGAAAAAATAGTGAAGCTTTTAGCATGATTTTGGCATTATATTTTTGACAACAAATCTTGATAATTATCCATGGTGACCCTTGAATTTATAGGATAGGGAAATCAATTATGGCCTTTGGATCAAAAATAAGATGAGTTACCATAAATGAGTTTAATTTTGGAGGGATAAGCAATTAATATTTTGGAAGAAGGAATAAATTAATAGGCATGGCTTAACATTTCTAATTTTTACTACATTTATGTTGATATTTTGAATTTTTGACTTTATGACCGATGGTGTTGTGATGATGTCACCTTTTTAGATATCTGTTCAATTTTAATTTTCAAAAATTATATATTCACTAATTTGACATGAGTTTTCACTTAAGAATTTAATTGGGTTTGATTAGTTAAGTGATTATGATTAGGATTTTTGCAATTCTTAGAATTTGATTAGTTTCCTTTCACTATTGATCAAAAACATCAATTTTATAGGTCATAATTTGAATAGAAATGAATTGGAAGAAGGTGAATATTTCATACAAGGTAATTCCCCAATTAGGGATATATACAAAGTAAAATGTGCACATGACATGTGCAGACGAATTAGAGCATTTTGATAGTTTTTAGGCTTATTTTGCATTATATTCAAGAAGTTATGATTGTAATTCTAACACGAGTGGTGAGAATTGAGTGCATAAAATATCTATTTAAACATGTTATTCCTATATGTTACATGACCCATACACATTATATACAATTATCTTATCCTTTTGAAGCAAGGTAACTACCAAATTATATTTCCCCTCACCTCAAAAGGGGGTCATGTCATAGAGGCATAAATTCCACATTTGTATAGTCTCATATTTCATTGTGGGCATGTCAAAAAGGCATGACCTACACATTTATTTAGTAGTCAAAATATCTAGGTTATAGTGGAAGTATGTTATAAAAACTTGTTCTCCACATTTTCACTAGTTCTTAGATTTCTCAGATTCAGTGGGAGCACATCAGGGAAACATGTCCTCCACATTTTTACCAATTTTAAATTATCTAGATTTCATATTTTTATGATTCATATACATATTTTTTGCATCGTTCTATACATTGGTACTATTATTATAACCAAATTTTATCTTGAGACATATATGAAGTGCATATGCCATGTAAAGGGCACCTAAGTTTTAAAAAATCAAATCATTTATATATTTTAAATATTATTATGGACTATTATAATATCTAGGATATACCATTATGGACTATTATCAAGTCAATCTACTATAATAGTTGGTTCACCTTTGGAAGGTTGAGTTGATTAAATCACTCAATCTTACTAAATTTACTAGACATAGGTTGGATTTAATTAAATCATCCATTATCACCTGATATATTGTGTGAGTTGATTAAATCATTCACATTCACTAGGTTATGCACATATTTGGGTTTCAGTATTGAGATAAAACAAACTCAATAGTCATGATCAAACTCACCTTTACAGCAAGGTTAGGGGAATGTATTCCAATCTCTCTCTCTCTCTCTCTCTCTCTCTCTCTCTCTCTCTCTCTCTCATCTCTCTCTCTCTCTCTCTCTCTCTCTCTCTCTCTCTCTCTCTCTCTCTCTCTCTCTCTCTCTCTCTCTCTCTCTCTCTCTCTCTCTGTGTGTGTGTGTGTGTGTGTGTGTGTGTGTGTGTGTGTGTGTGTGTGTGTGTGTGTGTGTGTGTGTGTGTGTGTGTGTATGGGTTTAGATTTATTCTAATCTCAATTTCAATGATTCATAATGAGGCATCCTTTCAAATAAAAATTCCAAAAGGAAATATGGTTGCATTGACACATAGATGTACTCCTAACCTTATACTTTATACTTTTAAGCATTTCAATTCTTTAAATTTCAAATTTCATATATTTATTATGGGTAAGTGCATGGAGTTGGGGGATAATATCATGGACATTTTAGGTAACATGATCACATTAATAAATAATATGATTGTGTTATTTAATTAACATGATCGTATTATTTAAATTATGGCTTGGTAATTACTGAGCCATAGTGCAATCGCATTATTAAATATTGTGATCATGTTATTTTAAACAATAATGTGATCATGTTATTAATGTGATCACATTACTATTTTTTTCAATAATGTGATCATGTTACTTATGTTACCCAAAAAAAATAAAAATCAAAACCTGAATGTAAATTCATCATTTGCATTCAATTTCATTTTTCTATCCTCACCTTCCATGATCACATTTTGTGTGAGAGAGACAAAAGCTTGACAAAAAACCACTAAATTCATCACAAGATGTTGATAATCAAAAATGGTGCCATGTAGAAGAGGTAAGTGATAAAAAAACTACACTTGTTAACCCTAATTTTTCATTATTTTCATTATTTAACCCTAATTTTTAGTTGTAATTTATTTGTTTTGAAAAACCCATCTTACTAACCCTCATAACCCTCCATAAAAATAACCCTACACAAAACCCTCTTGTTTCTCCTCCTATCCCTCCATCTAACCCTCTTATAGTTCCACAAAATCCCTCAACTAATCAGGAGATTCTAATTGAAAACATTGTGGGAAATAAAATTGAAATTGAAGAATTAATTGGGAGAATGAGGGATCCCACTTCCACCAACCCCCACAATGCACATCTATCCAATTCCTTAGAGAAATTATTAGGTCAAATTTACTCTATAACAAGTCAAATTAACAGATGGACATCAAATCGAGATAGTTTTAAGGTTTACTATGCTAAGAAATTGTCAGTACTTGAGGTCAAGAACAAAGAAATATCAAAATCCTCCATTTGCACCTTATTCATTAACCCAACCACCAGTGCCCTATTTCCTGTAACCACTAAATAATTTCTAATCCATCACTACCAACATAACTTAATGACTACCAAATTTTAGGATCGATGGTGGATGGTATTTGATTATATATCATGTAACAACCATAAGGTCCCATTGTATTTTTTAAAGAAACTCTATTATGAGTTTGTCCTCAATGATATTCCAAACTATTTTTATTTTAGAGAGTTTTAGGGCTGAGGGAAAGGCTATACATAGTATCGACTAGGTACACATCATGTTCCTAATCAAATTACAAGGATCCATATCCAAAATCCACTTGATCCCAAGATCCCTTTTGTAGTTCAACATGTTATGGATATCGACACTCTACATGCTCTTAGTTCACTAATACTATCATTCAACATGCGAGTAGGTTCTCACATACTGATGCTAGAGATATGCCTCCTTTTATTCACTTAATCCTCCTCTATTTTAAGTTATTTTACTAATCAAATACCTCTATAATATTTCCTTTTAACATCAACCTCCTTAGTTCATACTCTGTTTTCATGTTCTCTCTCTTTATCCTTTCTTTGTTATTTACAATCTTCTTATGTATTTTCATAGGTATGTGTGCTAATTTGATTTTGTCCTTAAAAAATAATCATATAGAATTTAACTACTCAATTACATCTCATTTCATGCATCCAACCATTCCACACAACCTTCAAGCTTCAACTTTTCACTTAACTCTTCTCTCCTCTTTGACACCTTCCTTCTACTAACCCTATTTTGAGGCAAACCTCCTTGTTATGAGTAAACTAAAAATTTCCCAACCAATACAAATACACATTCAAATACCCATTTACATCACATAAATCAAGTAGGGACTTTCATTAATTAATTCTCTTTGGAGAGCACCTAACTCAACACCCCTCGAGATCCTAGGCCCAATTTATGGACACTGACTATGAAACCATACCATATAGACTCAAATAAAATTTGAACCTTAAAAATAATATTCCTCTTATATAAATACACTTTTTCACAAATTTTAATGACTTTTCATCAATTAAATCACTTGTTATCTCCTTTTCTAGTTTCAAACACTAAGTTGTGTTATCTTAGTCCTAAGCCTACCCGAGAGGATAATAAATGAGATAGAATGAGATTTTGACCCTTATAAAATATTATAATGATTTAAATATCTCTAACATTACCCCACACATATTATCAAACTATTATTTTTCCTTTATCAATAATAAATCACTCTCAACATGTAGTTTTATAGAATCTATGTACCCCTCCAACATGACTATGTCAATAAATAAAATAGAATAAACCCTCAATACCCTTTACCTTCATTTGAGATTTATTAAAATAATCACACATATGGAAAAACAATATCCAAAAAAATTAACAATAACTTAAATACTCAACTCTATTTCTATGAACTCTATATGGTCCTTCTTTATGACTATGCAAACTTAGAATTGTTACTAATTAGGTTGTATATAGTCTTCCCATGTATTTTGAATTTTATAAATATTATTAAGACTTTAAATGTGTTTAAATTAATTTTATAGAGTTATTATATCTATTAATCATCTATAAATCATTTATAGTGACACTTTCATCTAACTATGTTGTCCTCTTTTTTACTGTGCTTGAAGACAAAGTATTGAAACTTGGGTTTCACCACTTTGAATATGCAAAATACTAAATTTAATATTCTCTAACTAGAGATATGAACACCATAGGATTTATCATAAGCATCAAGACACTTATTTACATTTAATTTATCCAAATAATCTTTACAAGTAAGGATAGAGTTTTTGATATGTCTCTGATTCCTTTTCTCTCCCAAATTTTTCCTTATTGAAGTGTTATTATTCTTTTCACCTCCTACTCTTCCACTACACTTCCTACATGTATTATAATTTTTATATTACCTCCAACATGAAAAATACTAGATATTATTATCCATTACACATTTTATGACAATTACACTTCCATGATTATTGGTTTACATTTTTTTTTCATGATATGCACATTGAAATGAGTTATCATATATATCTTGGTTTACACTGAGAAAAACTTGCCATATATATGTTTGATACTTTATATAAAAGTAAGTGATACCTTGTTTACATGAATATTTGATGGCTCAAGTAGACACTCGTTTCTCTTTGTGAGTCAAGACAAACATAGGCATTATTGCTACAATGTCATTTGTATAGGGGATAACTGAGGTATATATTAACTTGTAATTTTGAATTGTAAAAATAGACTTGTTTTAATAATTTTACTACATGCTTTGGGAAAATATAAATTATGTGAATGTATTGTGTATGCAAGGTTGTCTTATGACATCTAACAGCCCCAAGCAGATGATTAGTAGGGAAACTTCTCATATTTCTCCCATAATTTAGATGCCCATTCAAATAGATGAGCCTACCATTGACTTGTTTGAGCATCAAAAATAGATTGAGAAGGATTGCGGGCTTGCAATAAGTTCATGTTTAAATTATTTTTTATTGTAATTTAAAATTAATTTCTTAATAATTGGTTGAATGTATTTTATATTAATTTTATAATAATACTTGTATTTGAACAAGTTTAGTTTCAAACAAGCTATGAGTGTATGAACCATAGTCAAACTTCGGAGCAATACAAGGAAATAGAGGGTTCTCCATATAATAGTATGGCATCCTAGGGAGAGTCTTCTTCAAGGAAGGAAAAAAGAGGGAGGTTATTTGATGAATAAGATGTCTTGCATGAGATGTATATTTTTGTATCCTATATGGAAATTTACGTATTTTTAGCATTGTATATGCATATATGACATTCACCCAACATTAGATACTATGTTTGTAGATGTAATTTTTTGTATGCCTATTGATGATAATTCTATATAGCTAATTATATCTCATATAAAATATCCATAAGTATTACCTCTTGGTTATGTATTGCATTACATTTAATAATTAAGGTCTCATCTAAGTAGGAAATAAGTGTAATTATCTTTTATTTTTATGTGATACATTGTTAATTTTATATCTTGTTATTTATGTCTAACTTGGATTAAATGAGTAAAATTTTGCATATAGATATACATCTCTATGGTGGGATTATTTTGAGAAGTCATCAATAGTTTTGGCAAAACCTTTTTGGCAACAATTTTGAAGACTCAGCATAAAACATAGTGAGATACAAAGATCCTTAGTTGAGATTTGAAGATGCTCTATCAATATATGAAGATGTTTTTTTAAAGCTTTGAAGATATGCCAGAAAGCTCTAAAGATGTTTCGTCGAAGCTTCAAAGATCCATCTAGGAAGCTTTGAAGATGTTCCGACAAAGCTTCAAAGATGTTCCAATGAATTTTTGTAGACCTTTCTTATCATGATCGGAAGATGCCTAACCACACTTTGAAGATGCCCAACTGTACTCTACAAATTAATATAGCAACTATAAATATATCTACTATACATATATAGATTTTACCTATTTAGATATATTATTTTAGACATTACTATTCATAGTAATAGTCTAATGATCCAGATATAAATGTATTTCTATTTTGTAAATCCAGACATAATTTTGTTAGATATATGTTATTTATACTCTATCTATTGTTAGTTGAATTAGTTCCAATGCCTCTTATAAGTGTGGAATTTGATTCTTATCTCTTCTATTTAGAATAAGCAGATTTTTTTATTTAGATCACCAAATTTTGTATTTTGAGAATGTTCGTTGAGATGTGATTTAAGTACATGTCTCCTTCTTATTCAAGGGTAATAGAGAGTTAAAAAAATCATGAAACATTCAAGTGTAATTTTTTAGTAGAATTCATAGCATTTGTATATGTTCCTTTTGATAATGAATTATTAACAAAGTATAACATTATATTCCACTACTAAGTTAAAGTTGATCCTATTTTGAGAAAGGAGCAATAGACCACTTCTATCTGAAGATTAGGATAATTGGTATTTCTATTTTATTGTTTAAAAATGTATTTATTTTGATACAAGTATATATTAGTTTACTGCAAGTGTGATTTCCCTTTTAACACAAAGTGTGATTTCCCTTTAAATGTAAAGTGTGATTTCCCTTTTAACGTAAAGTGTGTTTCTTTCAATGCAAGTGTTCTTTCATTAAATGCAAAGTTTGTTTTAATTTATTATAAGTGAGTTTCATTTATGCAAAGTTTATATTTCAATTATCATAAGAGTAAAGTTAATAAGAAAGTTTGTTGACTTAAAAAACTCATTTTCACATTTAGAATCTATTAAGAAGCAGTCTAGGTGACAATAGGCAATGGACATTCTCACATTCTAAAATATAACACTATCTTACCCAGCTAGGCAAGTCAAGTGAGGACACTGTAGTGTCGTATGCTAGATTTTTATGTTCTGGATGTTGATGGTGTGAACCAAAGAATCTTTTTAACAAGGAATGCCATAGGGGATATTCAATTAGTAAAAATTTCTATATTTATATTTTTTACAACATAGGATTAGAATCTTGTTTTTTTCACTTACGATTTAGACATTAAAAATAGAGAAACACCACCCAAATAATGAATTATTAACTCAAATATCCAATATCTCATTGCATATATCCTTAGACACTAGCCTTGGTAGAAAATGATACCAATTCATTGATTGGTTAAATGAAAGGTATACCAACAACCTATCACCTATGACGATAATTATGTATTATTGTAATTAGACACATGTACCTATATTTTATGCATATCATGTCAATCTATCTAATTTATACTCAATTTTTATTTCATTTGGTGTTATTGTATAATATTATTTTGATATTCCAAACTATTATCTATCAACAATCATATTGAATGTTCTATACAAATGAGGATTAAAAATTATTCTTTTCAATGCTATAATTCTTAAATCTCCAATATTTTTTTAAATTAATTTTTTTATTTCATTGTGTGTAGTGTAAATGACTAATGACACTCTTATCTATTTTACATTTGTCATCACCCATTTACAACTTTTCAATTGATCATTAACATAATTTGATTACACTTAAAACCCATACCTAATTATGTTCAAAATTATATAATGCAAAGACATAAAATCATTCATAAATCCCTGTAAATGTCTAACTCAGATAACTATACATGTAAGTTACTTGATCTTTCACCTTCACCTAGATATAATGCCTTTTTGACTATCTTTTCTTGAAACTAGGCCTAATTCTTGTATGTATTTTATAATTCATGTTCCTTTATATTTTACCTCACCTCTTGAGTAATCTCTATCAATACCTATTCTACACTCAACTCCTTTTGGTGACCATGTACATGATTTACTTATTCATCTTTGCTAAACTTTCAATATGAACTTATGTTTGATAAAAGGCAACCTTATTGACTTGAAATAGAATATTCACTCATGAGAAAATGATCCATATTTGAAAAAAAACCCTTTATGATACCCTAATACCACCTAATGCATAGTTTGATCTTATATGTTTAAGAAGGATATGAAATTCCTATTCATATGCTCTAAGATCATGAACAATTCCAAGGTCTCACTTATCCACTCTTGTTCTCAACTCAATTTAAAATCCACTCTCAAAAAATATTATTTTAAACTAGTTAATTATTCATTAGGTCAATGGGTTAATTAATATTAATAGAGTTTGTAAATAGGTCAATTACTTATTAGGTTAATAGGTCAATAGGCCAATTATTCATTAAGTTTCTACATCTCTAGACCTAGTTATTGCTCCAATAGGCCAATTTATCAAAATAGAGTTTTTATCTCTTAAAAACTATATTTATAGTATTATTTTATCAATCTTAACATTTTCTAACCCTTACCCAAGTTTATATAACCCAAATCAACCAAAAATGCATCTTACCTAAATTTTACCATGTTCTACAAGCTGAAAGTTTAGCAGAATTATTGTTCTGACACTTCCTAACCAAAAATTGACACTTCCAAGATGTCTAAAGGGGGGTGAATATAATTAATAATATTGGATTCTTGGCCTCCCATCAGGCCTAATTTACAAACCCACCACCCATTCTGGCCTTAAGAATGCCCTTCCTATTATATGAAAAATGTATTTTTTTAGCCTAAGTTCAAACACATGTAAAATGAAAATTGTAAGTCATTTACATAAACCATTAGATATATCTCATACATATTTAATACCTATAATCATAACCTATATTTCTTAGGTGTAAATTTTGAGATCAATCCATTGGATAAGTTGTAGTGATAGGTCTAAAAATGCAACTTTTTAGCATTAAACAAGCCACTTCTTGAGCTTCAACTACCATTTCTACCTTTATGACCTTCACTTGGGATTATATCACTTATATCAAGTCCATATATTAAAATTTCATGTTATCACATTGGAAAAATGTTCAAATCCATCTGAAAGTGTATTTACACTACCGTTTTGGAGTGTAGAACATTGACAACAAATGTTGTCTATGTTTAAATTGTGGTTGTAGAATTGTAGTTTCAATGATTTCTAACCAAAAAATGACACTTAAAACATGTCAATGAGGTATTAAAATTTATATTATCATGTTATTGGCCTCCCACCAACCTGATCAACAAACCCACCAACCATTCTGGCCTTAAGAATGCCCTTCCCAATACAAGAAAAATGTAATTTTTTAGCTTAAGTTCTAAAAAATGTAAAACAAAAGTTGCAAGTAATTTTTTTGAACCATAAAATCCATAACATACCTATTTAATCACTCTAATAACACCTTATATCACTCATGTGGAAGCTTCAAGAGAAATATGTTAGACAAGTTGCAGTGAGGGGTCCAAAAATGTAACTTTTTGGCATTGAACAAGTAACTTCTTGAGCTCCAATTGGAATTTATACCTATAGGACATATATCTTAGAATATATAAATTTTATCACATCCATATAGTCAAATTTCATGTTATCACACTACCATGACATAAAAATCAACCTAGAAGTGCATTTTCACTATCATTTCAGAGTGCAAAAATAGTGACAATAAATGTTGTGAAAGTTTAAGTTGTGGTTGCATAAATTTAGTTTTGATGATTCTTGAATTAAAAATAACACTTAAAACATGTATAATATGGTTTATAAAATATATTAATAGGTTCATGGACTCCCATCAAGCTTGATCGACAAATACACCATCCATTCCAACCTTCAAGATTACCCTTCCCAGTACAAGATAAATACAATTTTTAGCCCAAGTTAAAATATGCATAAAACAAAATTTGTAATTCATTTATATGAACCATAAGATCCTTAACCTAGATATTTAATCACTATAATCTCACCCCAAAAAAATTAGGTGGAATCTTTGAGAGTAATCCATTGGATAAGTTGCAGTGAGGGGTCCAAAAATGTAACTTTCTAGCATTGAACAAGCAACTTCTTGAGCTCCAACTGGCATTTCTACCTTTGAGACATAAACCTAGTAATATATAAATTTTATCACATTAATATATGTATATTAACACCACCATTACATCCAAATCCACCCTAAAGTGCATTATCACTACCATTTCAGAGCACGAAAACACTAACAACAAATGTTGTCAAAGTTTAAGTTGTGGTCAAAACTCTAGTTTTGATGATTCCTAAATAAAAAATAAAACTTAAAACATATTAAATGGGGAGTAAAATTTATATTAATATGTTATTTTCCTCCCATTAAGCTCGATTGATAAATCCACCACCCATTCTGACCTCAAGAACACCCTTCTTAATATAAGAAAAATGTAAATTTTTAGCCTAAGTTTAAATACACATAAAATGAAACCTATAAGTCATTTACATAAAATATAATATCCATAATATATATATTTAATCCATATAATCACACCCATATAAATCAAGTGGAACCTTTGAGAGAAATCCATTGGACAAGTTGTAGTGAGGGGTCCAAAAATGAAACATTTTAGCATTGAACAAGCAACTTCTTGAGCTCCAACTGTCCTTTATACATTTATAACCTTCACCTAAGAATATATCACTTTTATCACACACACACACACACACACACACACACACACACACACACACACATATAGGAAAATTACATGTTATCACACTCCAAAAACATTCAAATCAACCCAAAAGCGTATTTTCACTACCATTCCAAAACGTGTAAACACTGACAACAAATGTTGTCAAAGGTTAAGTTGTGGTTACAAAACTATGGTTTTGATTATTCTTAATTGAAAACTAACACTATAAACATGTCTATGGGGGAGGATAACATCTATGACCATGTTTTTATCATATCATTAGGCTTGATCAACAAACCCACCACCCATTCCAGCATCAAGAACGTCCTTCCCAATACACAAAAAAATGCAATATTTTAACCTAAGTTCAAACACCCATAAAATGAAACCTATAAGTCATTTCCTTATCTTAAATCATGTCCAACATAATATTATCTTATCTTTAATAATATATAATTATCTATTGACAGTGACAATCATGTGAAGGTGGAAGCTTGTCTAGCACCACTAACCTAGAAAAAAATGTTAGTAAGTAATTAAAAATGAAATTCATATATACTACCTATAAAATAAAACACATTTGGTAAAATTTATTACATATATATTTGAAAAATTAACATACCCATGTATTTTAAAATAAAAAACCACTAGGATCTGCTCTAACCTTGATAGTATCAACAATAGCTTCATGGTCTAACTCTCAAATTTTTCATAGTTTCCTATTTAATGGCCTCCCATGATATTTTTGTAATTGAATATTCATTGTAAGAATAAAATTTGAATAGTGAAATATCTTCCTGTGCATTTCAAACTCTTAAAACAACCATTGATCTGAATATTTTATAGGATATCATCAAAACCAAGTTCTAGTGACTACCATTGATCTAGTGGGATAGTCAATGTTTTTTCCATCTATAACTAGGGAAGTCAATTTTTTCTTTCTCTCTACACACTAACACAAGTAGTAATCATTTCCCTCTTCATTATCCTCATTTTGAATAACTATGAAACATGTCCTGTATCAAAAAAAACCATTTTTAGTGACAATATAAAGATATATAATGAGAATAAATTGTACATACTAAAAAATATTCTACTTGGCTACACTAAACTAGATCCATGGTCAAAGTCATCTAATGATGTCATATTTATAAGTTGTAGTGCTATTATAACTTGATATGTGTTGATTGGAATTAGAGATTTGGAACTCTAATCATCCACCCAATCTTGTGACTCACACTCATTCCAAATAGAGTCCACACATGCAGAACAAAAACATGCCAAGTGACTCGTATGAACAACCCAAAAACTTTCATTTGAGATACAAAATGAGTGGATGTCACTTGAACCTATTAGAGTCATACAATCCTCATGCTTTGCTAAGTGTTCTTCCTCCATTAAATTTAAATGTCTATGAATATTATAATTTGGTTGAGTACTATGACACCTGTTCTCATTACACCATTCAATCATAGTTTCTGCATTTGTCAAATGAAGACTCTCTTCAAATTTCAACTCCTCCCTTACAATAGCTCTTTTTACACATGCTCCATCATTATCATGTTTCCATTTTCCATGGTGACCCTTAGTGAAACTACAAATGTGTTCTACACTAGTGGTAATGTGTATCTTTCTCAACCAATAAAACATCCAAGCATTTTTTAATTGTGATGTGAAATTATATAACCAAATGTAATGTTGATTTAAAGTAATGTTCCTCTAACTTAATTTTTCATAAAACTTCTGAAAATAACCTTGCACATACTATAAACAATGTGATCATCATCATTGATATAGAAATGGTACTCCCTTAATATTTTTTATTGATGCTATATACTATTAGGTGCATGCATGAATGCTATATGCATGAACATGGAAACTTGTGATGAGTTGTAATATTGTGATTGAACTTCCATTTGGGGTTTGAATGTGTAATTTTTAGTAAAGTCAACTACTGAAACAATCAAACTAAGTGATAATTTATCCTTTCTTATCTTTAAATGTTCATCCAAACATCTATCCCTGTGTATGTGCCTTGCATATTCATAAAAAATCTTCTCCCTAAATTTGACCAAAAATTCAGAAACATGTATTTTTTTGTAATAAGTTCACACCTTTTAGATTCTTTACCATCTTTTACTTGATAAGTCACTAATTTATATTTGCTTAAACCAACTAATTCCTATCCAATTTCAATTATAATATACTCATGGATACATTCTTTTAATTTTGACAATCCACCACAAATGCTACAATTTCTATTTAAACATGAATTTTTGTAAAATAATTTTCCATCTAGTCTTTTGAAAAATATAGATGGAATAAATTCCCTAGGTAATTTTAGTGGTAATTCAACTCCACACTCCTAAAAAATGTTTTTAGTATGTAAAGTATAATTAAATGGTAAAAAACACCATAGTGCATTGAAAATTCAACATGTTTCTTACAATAAGTGGTGTGTATGTGTGTGTGTGTGTGATTTATTTTTACATAAAAAGGTTTATCCATCTCAAAATATCTTTGACAAATAAAAATTTGTGGATGTTTTTTTAAAAATTTAGAATATTATTATATATGATTCATATCCAATAAATGTTTTGGATGTGGTTCCTGATTACCAAAATTGATTCTTCTTTTCACTACATCTCTTGCATTGGGTGAAACTCTTGTATTATCTTTCCAAAATTGAGCAAGTAACTATTTGAGAGTATTGACTATAGCCTTATCCTTTCATAAAAGTCTAATAGAGAATTCCTAAAGCTCATTGGTATTAGGTTAATTAAGTCTTTCACCTCTTTCAATTACTTTCATTAATGTTTTTATGTTTATATTAAGTGTTTATCTTGTTTTTTAAACCATTCATTTTTTCTCTATTTTATCACTTACTGCACAAGTTGTAAGTATATGCTAGGTAGCATTACAATCTCAGGTGTATGATTTTGGGCCTATAGTATGATATGCATCATGTATATTTTCAATAATTTTATTGTTTTCACCATCCATGTTATATTTTCATAGTCCTAATGTGTACATTATATGTCTCACCTTAATCAATTTTATCAATGAAACAAATAATTGACATCTTTGACTTAATCCAAATTATGAAAGAAAGTATCCCAAATTATTGAGTCAATATTCTTGAATGGTGATCAAACATTTTGCTATAAATTGGTTCTAAAATATTTTCATCGACTTTAATTAAGTAATTATCTTTTCTACACAATTCTTTGAGGTATTGTTAAAGGTGGAATTTGTTGAGAGGGTGTTCCAAAATCATTATTACTTTCATTGTTTAGAGGTGGGATGATATTTTATTCATTAATTATTTCTTCATTATATGTTTCAATGAAAATTTATTGATGGTTAATTTCATCATTATTTGTTTCCATAAAATTTTCTTCATCCATGGGATGTGAAGCACCACACATAGACTCATCATCAACAAAATAAAAAACTTGGAACTTTGAATATAAACTTCCAACATTATCTAATTCATTATTGTCAATTTCATTATTATTCATTTCACTATGGTTAATTTCATCATTATGCAATTAATTATTTTCAATTGGCTCATTATCCATGGCATTTGGTTCATTAGGATCAGGGTTTGTACCTTGTCTACCATAAAGTGTTTACATTTGTATCTTGTTTTTCTCTCTCAAATTTTATAATTCCTTTATTGTTTTATTCTTCAATATCTTCCTCTTCCTCGAATGTGACTCATCACCCATCAAGGACAATTGATAGATTTTCAAAGGTGAGGTCAAGTACATAGTACCATAGGACCTATAAAAGTACATAGAGAATGTTTGTGGGGACATAATTCTTGATTTGGGTTTTAAATAGACATTAAAATTTGAGATTAGTCTATAATAATAATGCCATCATGTTATATAATGTGATCATGTCATTACATAGTGCAATTGCATTATTTTTTATATTAGGTTGTACTTCAACATACATATTGAGAAGCATATACTAAGAATAACACAATCATGTTATGTAATAATGTGATCATGTTATTCTTAATACTTGATTGGGGTTAGAAATGAACATTGAGAACCGAGTGTTGTCTATATTAAGAATAATATGATCTTGTTATTAAATAACATGATTGAATTATACTTAATATAAATTAAGGATTATGGATTAAGGATTAAGGCATTCATGCATAGGGTTTAGGGTTTAGGGATTGGGGATTATAATTTACATTTTAGGGTTTATAAATTAGGGACTATGGCATGTAGGGTTTAGGTTTAAGGGTGTATATAAGGTCTAATCACTCTATGCCATGTGTGAACTTAATTTTTACTACAAAGGATGTTAACTGGGACTAAATTAATTGGTAAATAGGGAAAGTTTTTAGTTTATTATTTAGGGTAAGTGTTTAGGGCTTAGGTTTATGGTACATAGGGTAAATTAAAAAGATAATTATTAGTATAAATGATGCTAATTTAGGCTAAAATTATTGGTTTAGGGTTTAAAGAGTTTATATTTATGGTTTAGAGTTTAAGGATTAAGAAATTTAAGGATTAGGGCTTAGGATATAGGTTTTAGGGTATATAAGGTACAATCATGATGATGATTGGGAAAAATTGGAGCTAATAAACCCCCAAATAATATTTTATATTCATGTAATCAAGTTACAGGGGATCAAAATATCCCCAATTTAATTTAGATGCACAACTAGAGTAGTACTCCAAAGGATAAGTTTTGGCCATAGGTTTAAAAAGTGCATTTTATGACATCTCATTATAAATTCAATTATATCATGATGCATTTATGTTTGTGGCATGTAGTGGGTATTAAGGCATAAGGCTTATAATTTATGTTTTAGGGATTAGGGATTAGGGATTAGGGCATATGGTTTAGGTTTAAGGACCTATATATAATGTCTAATCTCTCTATGCCATGTAAACCTAATTCTTACTAAAAATGATGTTAGTTGGGACTAATTTGATTGGTAAATAGGGAAATATTATGGTTTAAAATTTAGGGTATAGTGTTTAGGGTTTATGGTTTAGAGCTTAGGTTTTGATGTATATATGGTTTAGGGTACACACGGTCAATCACAAAGATAATTGAGGACAATGTGAATCACTTGGACCCATTTGTGACTATAGAATGTGTTTTTGGGTTGTCATTATACCCCATGTTATCATGCATATTAAGTGAGTTAGTCAAATTGGGTAATTAGTCATAAGATTTAGGCCAAACTGAGCCATATGAACTTAATTCTTAGTCTAAATGATGTTAATTTGGGCTAAAATGATTGGTTCAAGATTTGAAGAGTTCATATTTATGATTTAGATTTTAAGGATTAGGAAATTTAAGGATATGGCTTAGGGTATAGGTTTTATGGTATATAAGGTAAAATCATGAAGGTAATTAGGGAAAATTTGAGCTCCTTGAACCTAAATCTATGAGTAAATAATGTAATTTTGAGCTTAATTATCCCCCTTATCATCACATATTGAGCTAATTAAGTCAATTATCATTTAATGAGTGATGTGATTTTGACTAAGTTCATCCCTTTGAACCTAATTATTACCATATATAAAGGATGTTAATTGGGACTAAATTTATTGGTTTAGGGTTTAGGGTCTAAAATTTAAAAGATTTAAGGTTTAAGGATTATGGCTTAGGGTTTAAGGTAAATTGTATAGGGTTAAAGTTAAATGGTACATGGTTTAGGGTTTAAGATATCAGATATAGGGTCCAATCACTAAGGTAATTAAAGAATATTTGATATTTTTGTTCATCTATTTATGATAACTACCTTGATGTTTGAATTTTTGATAAAAGTAGGGTCAGTTATGCCATGTACATGTTGCATACATGTTATACAATTGATTGAGGCATAAATTTGGTTTACATGCTCAATCTTGCTTAGATCAAGGGTCCAATCACTAAGGTAATTAAAGAATATTTGATATTTTTGTTCATCTATTTATGATAATTACCTTGATGTTTTCATTTTTGATAAAATTAGGGTCAGTTATGCCATGTACATGTTGCATACATGTTATACAATTGATTGAGACATAAATTTGGTGTACGGGCTCAATTTCGCTTAGATCATGCCCCTAATTACAAAAATTGAATAACTTCTTCAATTAATGATAGAATCAATATTTTGATTTTACCCCAAATCATATCTTGCTCTTTAAGGAGTTCAAATTGGCCTCAAATACCTCCTCAATTAAGTGAATCAACTACTTGGTTAATTATATATGACATGACATTAGGGTTAATTTTACTCCAAATCACATCATATATAATTTTAAAATAGGTTAATGTGTCTCATTTTGACCTTAATTACCTCCATCATTTAACTAATTGACATTTACATTCATCGGTTAATGATTTTAAGTTTATTGGGCTCAAAACCACATTCTATACATGTAGAACCTGCATATTAGTAAATAATGTTTATTTTCTTCAATCAATATAATGAAATTAGAGATAATCAACCCCCAAATCACATTTTATGGTCATGTAATTAGGTTGAAAGGGCTCAAAATAGCCCCAATTCACTTTAGATGCACAACTAGATTGGTAATCCAAAGGCTAATTTTTAGTCATAGGTTTAAAAAGTGCATTTTATGACATCTCATGATAAAATCAATTATTTCATAAGGCATGTATATATTTTGCATGTAGTGGGCATTAAGACAAATGGATTACAATTTATGTTTTAGGGATTAGGGCATAGGGTTTAAATTTAAGGACCTATATATAATGTCTAACTATTTTATGCCATGTGAACCTAATTATTATTAAAAATTATGTTAATTATGACTAAATCAATTGGTAAATAGGGATATTTTATGGTTTACAATTTAGGGTATAGTGCTTAGGGTTTATTGTTTAGGGCTTAGGTTTAAATATATATATATGGTTTAGGGTACATAGGGTCAATCACAGAGATAATTAAGGACAATTTGAATCACTTGGACCCATTTGTGACTATATAATATTAATTTGGGTTGTCATTATATCCAATGTCATCATGTAGATTGAGTAAATTAGTCAGATGGGGCAATCAGTCATGTGATTTAGGCCAAACTAAGCCTTGTGAACTTAATTCTTAGTCTAAATGATGTTAATTTGGTCTAAAATGATTGGTTTAAGGTTTAAAGAGTTTATATGTATGGTTTAGAGTTTAGGTATTAGGAAATTTAAGGATTAGGGTTTAGGGTATAGGTTCTAGGGTATATAAGGTATAATCATGATGGTGATTGGGACAAATTTGAGCTCCTTAAACCTATATCTATGAGAAAAGAATGTGATTTTGGGCTCAATTATCCCCCACATCATCATAAATTGAGCATATGAAGTCAATTATGGTAATAAGTGATGAGATTTTGACCAAGTTCATCCCTATGAACCTAATTCTTACTATATATAATAGATGTTAATTGGGGCCAATTTTATTGGTTTAAAGTCTATAATTTAAATGGTTTTGGGTTTAAGGCTTATGGCTTAGGGTTTAAGGTAAATGGTATAGGGTTTAGAGTTTAAGTAAAATGGTACAAGGTTTAATGCTTAATATATTAATATAGGGTCTACTATGATTGATTTCAAAATATGGAAGAATAGGTAAATATATCTCAGTTGTGCAAATGATTTTTAGTGGTATTGTGTATTTTTATTGATCATTTATAAATGTCACATAATAAATTGTCATTTACTTGTATTTAGACCGCACCTTGTGAAATGATCTCAAAAAATGACTAAAATCATACCATAGGCAAACCCATATATGTTGAAATATTTTCAAATTTGAAATATGGCTAAAGGCATACCAAAGGAATACCATAGGTAGGGACATTAGTGCTAAATTTAGGATACTAACATCAATACTAGTTTCCTGGTCTAGAAAGTGATGTCCTACATACTAAAAAGTTATTGAGGATTTATAATTATCAAAGTAGTATATAAATCAAGTTTTAGATAGATTATGAGATACAATTGATATGGGTCATTATAATATCAAGGTTGGACTATAGGATTAGTAGTTAAGTATAGTAAAATGGATAACATGAGCCTTTCGATAGTGACAAGGTCGTGAACTAAAGAGTTGAGACATGACTTGTATTTTTAAAGTGTACAAGACTAACATTTTATATAAAATCATATTTTAGTATCTAAACATCGATACATCTATCTTTGAATACCACTTATATGCCCTTACATTTTTTATGTTAAATACATGCCTTGATGCTATATACATTACTATTATGATAGTCTCTCCACATGTTGACATGATTTTATATGATATTATCTTTATGCATGACATGATATAGTTCACTTATCCTTTCAGATGAGTGACATATGATGACATAATCTCCATATGTTGACATGATATCATTTTTATACATGACATGATATAATTCACTTCTCCTTTTAGATGAGTGACTTACAAGATTTCTCCCTCACCTCAAAATGGGGGCATATTAGTTGGAATTTTCATAGAGACTAAAGCCTCAATGAGCATATTTGAGTATAATATATATAATTTAAATTTCAAATGTTATTTAGACATCATATTGTGATAGTTATTTACACTTTTCAAATATATTTTTGGGGCATATGCACAACATATGTAATCTATTTTACACTCCAAGGTTAATAGATGCCATATTGATACAAATTCAAATACTTATGCAAGCAATGTGTAGTCTATTTTATAAGAAAAATTTAGTTTGTTATGATGTTGGTTCATGCACATTATGACAATTTACAGTTGTCACCGATTTAGTGGGGCATGATGTTGGTTCATGCATATTTACATGTTTTCACCTTTGTGTTTAAACTATTTTGAATTGAATGAATCAAACTAATAGATCTAAATTTTTGAAATTTATATATAATAATATACCTTAGAATATAGTAATAAAAAATACTATTGAATTGTAAATTAGATTAAAATATTAAATATACCTATATATATATGTAAACCTCCCTAAAATAGATCTTATTTTGATTGTGCAGGTTGATTGTGACTGAAAACTACTTAAAATACCTTGTGTATTATGTTGTGACTAAATGTAAGAATTTAATTATGTTAGGAAAATTCCAAATAAAGGTAAAATGGTTAAACTATAGTGTTTTATGATTATTTTGGTTGTCTTTTTTGAATGTGCACCTTATTTCTCAATCTAGGTTTTTACAATTGTCTACGAGGATTTACTAGTTAATTTTGTGTGTTGAGTTGATGTGTGGAAGACCTGAAAAACATAAACCTTTGATTATTAATAATAAACACAATAAATATAAAATTCAAAGGATGAATAGGGTTATTGGAATAGCCAAGCTACCCTAGAAAAACATGTGTAATTTATGTTTCCAACATAGTCCAAATGGGCATCTCACTGATGTAGTTTAACCTTATGGGGTGAGTGTGTGATATGTGATTGTAAAATTATATGAATATAGATAGAATATTGATTGAAATAATTAACATTTTCTACCTTTGAGATTAAATAAAATATATGCATACTTGGCATATGACTATTAGAATGTAGTAGAATTTAAATTGGAAAAAATAGTATTCTTTTGATAGAGTGTACAATAGAATTGCTAAATCGATTAAGAATTTAATTAGGTGTTCTTCATGTACTTATATAGGATAATATTTGGAATAGTTTCACTAACCAACATTAGAAAATGTGTAAGAGAGTCATTTTGAAAATTATTGATTTCAAAAATTTACCATTGGAGCATGGGGGATAAGGATGCACTAGTGGACAAGGCTATAGTGTAGGCCTATCCAACCTAGTGTGGACTTGTCACAAAAGACCAAATACTATTGTAAAATGGATGACAATAAATTATAGGATAAATAGGTATGAATGAGGTTGAAATAAGGATGCATGTATGATATTTCTAGTAGTTTTAATAGAATGGATAATTTTTATATAGATTGTGAGTTGGTAAAATGGTTATAAGACCATTTAAGGTAAGCATGTTAAGATTAAACATTTTTAAGAGCTTAATGATTAATTTTATATGTCTAAATTTTATCCCAGTATTATATAAATATAATAAAATGAAATAACTAGATTAAAGTAGATGCAAAACTAATTTTGTATACATACTTTATATTTTGATGTGAAGCTTGATCGTGCAATATTTCTTAGTGACAAACCTAAAACAATGTCACTAAACTTAGTTATTATCCATATTTAAAAATTTAAAATGTGAAACTATCAATTTGAAATATTTTAAAATAGAACAATGAAAGTATACACGTGAAAGATTATGCAATCTAATTTCTTTATAATTTGAAAATGGAGAAGTATTTTACCCCTTGTTGAGGCACTTGGAGAAATGATGAACCTATGAAGAATTAAGACTAAACAAGTCTCAATTTTAAAACCTTTAAATTCTCTTGAGTTGGAAATATTGTATGATATAACTCTTATTTGACTATTAAAGTACTCTACAAAGTAATTAAAGGAGTCTAACCACTAAATATGGCTCAATACTTAGAAAATGTGCAACCATAGACGTTGAGTATTACTAGACTCTAACATGGCCAAATTTCAACATTAGAATGAATCACACCACTATAGACAGATGTACATTCTATTTTAAACTTTTAAAATATGAAAATTTTAAACTTGTAAAATTTTAAATTTTCATGTAATAACTTGAACATGAATGAGTATCATGCTCTATGTATAGTTCTAAATTGATATTAACTGTCTTTTTTACTTGTAATTGTTTGATTTTTTTTATTTTTATTTATATTAATGAGTGAAATTTCATGTCACATGCCCCCATAATCTATAAATTATGAATCATATTGTAATTTTAAAATTTTTATAGTACCATAACTCTAAAGTTTGTTCATGAAGACTTTGTCTTCTCAAGACAATCCCATTGTGAATCCCCTCTTTTGAGATGAGATACATATCCTATAAGTTAATTATCTCAAAATAAATCATATGTGAAAGATAGAATCATGTAGTAGCATTTTAATATTTTAATGTATCGCACCATTCTATTTGAATATAACATTGGATTTATATATGAAACATGTGTTAGATAGATATATCATTGAAATATATAATAATTATGTGCATGATATGCATCATGAAACTAAAGTATAGATATTATGAATAATATATGATATGAATCATGGTACCTTATTAGCAAGTAATGAACAAGTACGCAATGCCACACAATTTACAAATAATGTCACACATAAATCCCAAAGGCTACATACAAGGGACATGTAAGTGTGTCTCATAACACACAAGGACAAGGTACACATGTAAATCTAATTATTATTCCATAAAAACAATAATTTCCATATAAAATGAGCATGAAATCTCATAATTATGGTAATAAAAGAGCATAAAGCAAATGAAACTAGTGTAGATCAATCATATGTATCAATGTCATTGTTATCAAATAGCATTTTCACATAACACAATGTAAAGTATGAGTGATTAGAAAAAAAAAATTATGATATATAACTGAACATGATACAAATGTTGTGGATATATAAAACATGTTAAAGTGTTCATGGAGAATGAAGAGATGCCCCAAGTTGTTGAGTGATAAGGGAACCCTGAAATCAAAGAAACATGTGAAATTATGTCATATATCACACTCAAATACCTCAGTAAAATAAAAGTGTATTGAAAATTTAAATATGATCTCTACTTAACATAGAAAAAATAACATATGTAAAAAAGTAAGAGAGGAACAATTGAAAATATTTTTTAAGTCCTGATTTTGAATTTTTATTTTATTTTTAAAATTTTTTTAGAATTTCAAAAATATAGGAATGTATTTTTTTAATTTTTAAATTATATATATATGAATATAATATGAAAAGGTTCCAATAATAAAGGCTTCAAAAAATCTAAAACAAGGTGGTAAAGCACAGTGGCCAAAAATGAAGGAAAATGATATGCCCCAAATATATGTATAAATGAATCATAACAATGTAGCTTAAATGATTAATAGATAATAATGTACATGCTCTTCAATGGGTAAGATTCTATGTGTTATCATGTAAGGGTAATGAAATCCATAGTATGGTACATATGTAATAGTGAAACAAGTAGATTGTTATAAGTGATGTGCTTTGAAATCATTGTAATATTATTGTTTTGGATTGTTAAAATTGGTTTTAAAATAAATAGGAAAAGAATCTAAAGTGAAAAATAAATCCAAGGGCTACAAGAATGTTTAGATAAGGGATAAAATAATTAGCAAATAAGCTATGTGAAAATGGAGATATGAAAATATAAGCCAAGGATATCATCAAGAGGATGCCTATATATAAGTTCTATATCATTGGGATCATAAAAATATTATGTATAATTAGGATCATTGTAATAAATATAATCATTATCATATGAGAGAAATAAATTTTTGGGTTGTGCTTGAAATTGCTTTTGTATCTATTTATAAGAAACTTACTACACCATAGATTGGAGTTATTTTTTAATGTGTTTATCACTTTTAGGATATTGAATCATATTGTAAACTAGATAATGATCATGTATTATTGATTGAACATTATGAAAATAAGTTATATTTACTTTGAATTTATCTTTTTTATCTATGCATGAAGTAGATGTAATGTTTGATTCTTTAACAACAATATTTGTATCATTAGAATTTATAAGAATATTTTATTTTGTACATGTCTTTATGAGAAATTGTTTCCAAAATGAGATTTATTTATTATCTTGGATGTTTTCTTGTAACTTTTCTTCGGTAATTTTTATTTTTCTAATCTTATTTTTTCATCTTTTTCTTGTTTTGAATGTTTTTTGGGATCCATATTTTCTCTTTGTATTCTTTTTTCACTTGTTTTATTAGAGATGAAATATAAATGGTTTTCCTAATATATTTATCTATTATAGGATTTCCATTATCAATGATACTTTGTATTTTATTCTTTAAAGCCAAATAATTATCTATATGATGTCCATGAAATCTATGATATGCACGATAGTATTTTTATCTTCTTATATGATGCATATAAGGTAACTTAATAAAATTTTTTGAATTATATCTCTTAAAAGATCACTTAGAATCTTATTAGTATTTTGTATACTTTATGAAGATTCAATTATAGATGTGTGTTTATTGTGAGGCATATGATAGCTATATCAAGATACATGATTATACACTAGCCTATTCTAGATGGTTTGTAAAAAATTTATTATTTTCAAGTGATATGATTTTTGAACTAAAATATTAATTTTTATTTTTCAAATCTTCTATTTATTTTCTCGTAGTGATGATTTGATCTTGAAGGGTTTCATAAATATTGACCTTATGGATATCTCATTGAATATGCATACCATTAATGGGAGGTAGAAGGACAAACTATTATTTTAGTTTAAAAGATTCATTAGATATATATGAATCACTTACATCTTTTTGATTGATAACATTAAAAAAAAATTACTAGCAAGAGATGGACTGTCATCATGTGATAACTCTATGATAATATTATGGCATTGTGGTGCATGAGTAACATCATGTCAAGATAAGTATGAGATGGAATTAGAGGTAAAATCATAATATGTGTTAGAAGAAATGTCATGGATTTCAAGTGTAACTAGTGATGTGTTAAGGGAAGAGAAATAAAGTTAATCCTCATTGGTTGACAAGCATAAAAGTAATGACATTTAGGATCAATATTCACTATTTGTAAAGGAGTAACTTTAGAAATTGATTCTTGCTTTGAAATGTGTTTATTAAAAAATATATTTTTAAATACTTTGATCTTGATTTGATATATTGACCTCTAAATTTTTATTTATTTGAGACTCAAATTTCTCCTTTTACTCTAGATTATTAGTCAAGGAAGGTGAATTTGAAAAATATTCTAGATATGAATTTATTTTTATAGACTCGTGTTCCCAAGTTGCATCAAATACAAATTGTTTATTCATTTCTATATCATCAAAATTATAATCATCCACATATGTGTCTTCCATAATTTTTTTCTAATTATGATTTTTCCATTCATTATGATAAGTAAAAAGCATAACATGAGTAGAGAACAAGGAAGATTTATTATCCATGATATATATAATGAATTTAAATATAAGAACTACAAAAATTAAATTTTTTCATTGTTATCAAGTAATGTTACAAGTACAAAATTTCTATGTACTATGAATACAATGCAAGTAAAAATCAAGGTATAATGGGTGATCTAGACAAGGATTTGAACTATTTTGTGGGATCTTTAATATACTTGCTTGTTCCTTGATTAGTGTTAGCCCAATATTTCATAGTGAAAAATCTAGGGAAAAACCTTTGCATGTAGTTCACTAACCTTATTTTTGAGGGTACAGTGAGAGTAAATTCCTTGGGTGATATAATTTTTTCAAGTGCATCAAAAATCAAATGGATAAAAATAGGCTTCTTATAGTATAAACAAGGGACCCTAGGAATTTTTGATATATTGTGTGGTATGTGGAAACTAAAATTTGTGTTTAGTGTTGTAAAATGGTTATGAGTATTAGGGAAAACCATGTATGTAAATAAATCAATACGTAGCCCAGCATGATAATCACTAAGTAATTTTAAAATTTATACAACATGGTTTATAAAAACAAGAACAAGTAAATAGAAAATAAAGAAAAAAATAAAATTGAAATATTTTTGTGTATAGATATCAACAAATTTCAATTTGAGGTCAAAAGAAAAAGATTCTATGTTGGTTTTATCTAAGGTGATAAAACAATCTCTTTAGTGTTGAATTAAGTCTAAGGTTAGAGAGAATTGAATCATTATGTGTCAAATTTATATCCAAATTCAATTTTTTTTTATTTCAATGTAAAAAAATTTAAAAAAATTAAATGAAATCCTAAGACAAAAATCAATGAAGCAACAAGAAATGTTCTAAAAATAGTGGGTTCACCTAAATGCTTAACCTATTTTTGAATTGAATGAATAAAACTAATAGATTTAAACTATTGAAATTTATTTATAGGAATACACAACATAATATAGTAAAATATGTCATTTTAGAGAATTGAAAATTATTTTAAAATATTAAATATGCCTATTAATGTGGGAACCTCCCTAAAATAAATATTATGTTTACTATGTAAGATAACTATGCCTAAAAATTGCTTTAAAAGACTTGTGTACTGTGCCACAAATAAATATAGAAATTTAAACTATGTTATGACATGTTTGTATAAAGGGAATAGGGCCATACTATGCCTTGTCTGATGATTATAGCTACATCATGGTTGAATGTGCATCTGATTTCTCAATCTAGGTCAATGTGACTATCTATGAGGGTTTATCAATTAATTATGTGTATTGAGCTGATGTAAAAAAACACCTATAAAACACAAACCCTTGATATTATACAATAAACATAATAGATTAAATGTAAATGTAAAATATCTAAGGTACCCGTAAAAAACATATGTAATTTAAGTGTTGCTTATATAACCCAAATAGACATCGGGTTGAAGTAATTCTCCCTCTTAGTGTGAGTATGTGATTTGTGAGTATTCAATTGTATGAATATAGTTATAATATTGATTTAAACTTTTGAAAATGGAATCCCTTGACCTATAATAAAAGATATTTGAATTTGGCCTTTGATTTTTAAAATGTAGGAGAATTGAAATTGGAAAGAATATTTCTCTTTTACTTAGTGTGTAGTAGAGTTTCCAAGTTATTGCTAGATTGATCAAGTGATTTATTGAGTGGCTTTGATGTGCTTATATATGGGAATATTTGGAATAAAATTTGAAATAGATTCATTTCAAATTTTCTTAATTTCAAAAATTCATCATTAGATTTTGGAGGACAAGGCCACGCTAGTGGACAAAGCCACAGTGTGGTTCTATCTAATCCAATGTAAACTTGTCCCGTAAGGACAACTACTATTGAAAAATGTCTAATAGGAATTTTTAGGCTAAATAGGTATGAATGAGGTTTAAAGAGGCATGTCTATATGATATTTTCAATGTTTTTAAGATAATATAGGCTTTCTATATATAGTGACTTAGCAAAATGGTGAACATAATAAGTAAAGTAAGGATGTCAAGATTAAACATTTTCAAGAACTAATTGATTAATTTTATGTGTCTACACTTTTTAATTATTTATCAAATATCTTAATCTTTGGATCAATCTTGAATCTATAAACCTATCTACAATGGTTGAATCATATTTAAATGAGTAATGTGGTTGAGGTTATGAGTCATTCAATGGCTTGAACATTACTTTGTTATCCCATTATGAGGTTCCTTCCTTCCATCTTTGGGTTATAATATTAGTTTTTGATTGCTTACAAATGGGTTGGGGAAAATTTTATTCCAATCCATGGCCCTTATCTAAGTTAAATTTCAAATTTTGGATTGATCACCTTCAATGTTTCCATGTTTTCCATGTGCTTCAATGAGGAAGCAAAGTTATCCAATGCTTTAACAAGAAAGGATATCCAACAAGTTATAGGGCAAAAAAATTTACTCACATATAGGTGTACTCCTTATTTACTCTTTAAAATTTCAAGTATAATTTAGATTTCAAATATCATTATATGGACATTGACTACTGCATTTTTATTACATGTTTTGCCTAGAATAACTTGCATATTTGGATTCTTAGCACAAATAAAAAGTGTGTTGTACACTCTTGATCATATCTATATAATTTTACTTTATTATTTTCATTACATTTAAATACTAATATAGATAAATAAAATTATTCATTAAGTACCTGATAATATTTATTTTTGGCACCGTTAACCTTGGTATATTTGCCATTTTACTAACTCTCAATCTAAAATAAAGCCTTCATTGGTTTTAAGCACTAAAAATACCATATACCCTATTTCAGTTGCATTTATCCCTATTCAACCTATAGGATCTTATCATATATTTCCTAATTATCTCTAGTTTTCTAGGACAAGTCCACTTTAGTCAAATAGGGTCAAATGTGGCCTTGTCCCCTAATGCAGCCTTATTTCGCATGCTCCAATAGTCACTTTTTCAAATCAATACGTTTCAAAATGGATCTCCCATGTGTTTGGTGAAGTTTTTTAGTGAAATCATTTCAAATATTCTCCTATAAAATCACATCAATGCCACTCATTGTAACCCCATTATATCTATCTATAAATTACATTCCACACTAAACAAAAGAGCACTTAATTTTATTATTTCAACTCTACAACATTATAAAATCATAAGACAAGTCTAATTATTTTTTATTAAAGGTCAAGGGCACATATTATCAATCATTTCAATTAATATTGTAGATAAATTCATTCTAGTTACATCATTATGGATCACAGAATCACTGTAGGAGGTAAAACTACATCAGCTTGAGGCCCATTTGGGCTATGTAGGAAACCTTCAGTTATAAAGGGGTTTTTTAGGCTAACTCAATCATATTTACTAACCCATTTTAATTCCCCCATTTATTATATAATTTATATTTAGTGCATATGCAAGATCTAGGTTTTCTATTTTTTAGGTATTCCATATAACAATATAGAACACCAATTTTTAGTAGTAAACCCTTATAGGCCATTACACATACCCAAATATAAGAATCAAGAGTATAGTCAATAAGACGTTATCATACTATCCATATAAGGCCATAGTGTTCCCCTATTTTCCTCCTATAGACTTATCCCAAAAAACTATGAATTGTTATTTTTAGCATAACTCAATCTACATTTCAGTTTTACAAAGACTCTAGTTACAAGGAGCTTACACAATTATATCTATTTATATTTTAGGTAGGTTTACTCATTCTTAGGCTTTTTACTATTTTTTTCAAAGTTTTTTATTTCTTTAAATTATGTATCATAATGTATATTCATTGTAATTTGTTACTAGAGAAGTACATATTAGCATTTATATTTCAATAGTTTAATATCATTTAGTTTAAGTCTTATTAAATTAAAAAGGGTTAAATTTTTTGGTGAACCCACATTTTATCTCAAATATTATTTGTTATTTGGTTAATTTTTTTCCTATAATTTCATAAAAATTATGTTAACTCCTGACACTAAAATAAAACATCCTTCAACTTTGTGTATACATCTAACACAAAGTAATTCAACTTCTTCAATTGTGGATTTTATTCTACACTTAAGAAGTTTATCTTGTCACGTTGGATCATTATGACACTAAAGATCTTTATTTTGACCTTATGTTGAAATTTACTTTATATATATACATAAAAATCTTTCCCTTTTTTTTAAAATTTTTTTTCCATTTGTTTTTGCTTGTTTTGAAAATAATGTTTCAATAATTTTAATCACTTAGTGATTTCCATGAAGGGATACACGATGTTTTATTTGTAGACATCATGGTTTGAGGGTTTTACTCTAATACTCATTTTCATAGTGAAACACTTAATATATATTTTAGATTCCACATGCCTCATGGTATATCAGAAATGTCTAAGGTCCCTTGTTTATACCAATATGAAGCCTCTTATATTTATCTAATTTTTTATGTACTTGAGAGGAGCATATCACCTAAGGAATTTACTCTCATCACACACTCAAAAATAGGGTTAGTGGGTTGTATTAATGGATATATCTATGTATTTAGTGCTCTAAAACATTTATCTTAAGCTAATTAATGAATGAGAAAGTATATTTAAGAGCATAAAAATCATTCAAACCCTTGCCTAGATCACCATCATACCTTGATTTTTGATTGTATTGTATTCCTATTCATTAGCATTAATTGATTCATATAGTATTGTATTGATCGATTAATATTGTATTATTAATTGCTTATACATGTTATATTATTTTTTAAATACAATAATTTTTTATCATTTGCATTTCATTATATATATCATGGATAGTCAATTTTCCGTATTCTCTACTCTTCTTGAATGGACAAATCACAATAAACAAAAAGTTTTGGAAGAAGCATATATAGATGATTCTGATTTTGATATAAAAATTAATTTTTATGAAACTTTAGAATATGAATATATAATAACAAAATTACCTTCTTTAATAACTAATAATATGGAGCAAAAAGAGGCATCTATATCTAAAACTAAGCAATATTATGAAGTAAATTTATCAAAGAAAAATCAATTTATGTTCAAAAAAATATTTATTAATAAAGGCATATAAAATCAATATTAAATTAATAATTTTTTCATCTCTTATCCCTTACAAATAATGGATGTTCATCCTACATGTCATATCTCTTTCGTCTTATCAACCAATGAGGATAAATTCTTTCTCTTTCCTTAACATCATAATTTATAATTGAAACCAATGGCATTCCTCTTCACATATATTTTGATGTTGCTCCTAATCCATCCTAATTATTATCTTCACATGATACTAATATTTCCCTAAAATGTCATAATATTATCATATACTTACCACATGACAACAATGTATCTCTTGTTAGCACTAATTTTGTCAATGTTATTAAGCAATAACAAGCAACTAACTCATGCATAATCAGTGAATATCTTGTTGGAAGGAAAACCACTAAGCTAGGGGGGTTAAATCAATGTAAAAAAATTTATTTTAATTCCACTTATAATTCATTAATTATTCAAACTAATGTAGAGATATAACAATGCATAATCAAACATTCATATGAGCATGAAGCTAGAACATAACACAAGAACATAAGAGCTACATGGGAAACCTCATGGTAAATAAAAACCACTGATACATAACTTGGATTAAAATCATATAATCAATTAATAAATATTTATTTATACACCAACCCCATAAGTATCACCAACCCCTCACTAGTCAAGCACTGAATCAACTAGGCCTTTAGCAAGCACCAACTTATAAGGAGACACTAACCCCTAGGTCAATCAAAACAAAATTAGCCACCTAAAACCCATTATCACCTTTTGACACTTTTTTATCACTCAAATAATGATGATTACCTTATTTTACTCTTAACACTCTTCTATCTCTCTCAAATAGCCTATTAAGCCTCTTTACTCAACTAGCCCTCTTCTTGGTAGAATTAGGTCAAATGACCTTGCTCATCATCTACAAAATTATTATTAAAAATTTATAACATATTAATCAAACCTATATAATTTTATTAAAACCCTTTACCTAGTTTCCAAACTTATATTTCATTCATTTATTCCCTCAATATTCTAACTAGTCAAATTTGGCCTATTAGACCTTCTTTTTATACTTGAATCTTTCTTTCACCAAAATTGGTTGGCCAAAAACCTCTCCATTCTTGGATAACCATTATAATATATCAAAAAATATGTTTCATAAGTGA
Source organism: Torreya grandis (assembly GCA_037957365.1). Lineage (NCBI taxonomy): Eukaryota > Viridiplantae > Streptophyta > Pinopsida > Cupressales > Taxaceae > Torreya > Torreya grandis. The sequence continues at coordinate 2,297,452 of JARHVA010002493.1, read as the reverse complement.
AACAAACACTACATAGGTTGGTCACTACTCATAAAGACCAAAACCACCATTAGGCCTAAAAGAGACCTAATACAATTATGCCTTCTCAAAACACATGTTTTATCTTGACCATTTTAGAACATATTGAGCCTCCAAAAATAGATTAAACACTTCACACACACTTTAATTATAACCCTTATAATCTCACATTATCTCCCCAACACCATTTAGCTTATTTCACTCTTTGAACCACACCATTAGGCCTTCTCACTGTCAGAAAGTTTGCTTTGAATATATAAAGCATACACTCAAATTTGACACATAACTATTATCACTTGTATTTTCAACCTTTTAGGATATTTATTATCTCTCCTCATCCAAGTGGCATAATTGAAACACCTCTAGGCTGTGGGTAGCCTATGAATGAGGTGAATCTCTAGATAGGGTTAGCTCCCTTGATGTAACACTTTGGATCACTACTACACCTACACTTTGTAACAGAAAAGGGAGAGATAGAAATTAAATAAAAATATCTTAAGGGAGGTGATACACTAAATAATTTGATGACTTCCAACCAGTATCATGTTACACATGAGAATAAAGGACTAACCAAACATACACTTCTCCAATCTACATCTTCTCACATCAAAGTTAAATTATGAGGTTGTGATAAATTATTAGGTTAGGAGGACTATACAAGAGGAATATAATGTTAAAATTTGAATATAATAACTCACTCAACTTTGACACATCATAAAACATTTCACATGCCTTGTAAGAAGAAGCTTTCCAAATGCAAATAGGTGAGAGAATGAAACAACAATGCTAAGGAAACAACAAGTCATCACTAAGTAAAATAAATAATCCAAGTAAAACACACTATTAAAAATCATGGAAGAGGTCAAAATAATTATTATTGATCAAATAGTATGAAAATGAGCAGGGCTTTACCATACTTAGGTGGAGCATAAGTTACAAAGGCCAAATGGCTAGTTCTTATAAAACTTGAGAGAGAGAGGAGAAGAATAAGTCCAAAGGTCACAAGGAAAATTTTAAATATGAGGAATGGAGTTAAATATTAAAGAGAATAATATGTGAGAAAAACCATGCAAGGTTAGGGAGCACAAGTGTCCATACAAGGTATGAAACTCATGAGAAGTGGCATGAAATTACTTGTGTTGGGTCAAAAAATTGCCTTCATCATCCACACATGTTTGAACATCTAAAAAATAACTAATAATAGGTATGATTATTATAATTATAAGTAAATATTTAATACATGCCTCTCCATGCATTAGTTGTAGTCCTACTCTTTTAGAATAATTTGGGAATGAACTATCACCTTCTATAGTTTAAGAAAACTCATCTTTCACACACCTTGCACACTTGGCTTCCAAAAATCAACAATTTTCCATGAAAATTCATACAAGGGAGTGGATGAAACTTTAAAAACTCTCCATGTCCTAAAAGGCATCACACACACCTTAAAATCAGCCCACTTAAAGTTTTCCACCCTTCTCACTAGCTTCGTCACTATTTCAGTTTTGACTCACTGAGATGAGGCAATTAGTCAAGGTAATTAGGAGTTGTTACAAGGAATTATATATATATATATATATATATATACATATATATATATATATACATATATATATATATGTATATGTATATATATATACACACACACACACACATATATATGTATACATATATATATATATATACATATGTATATATGTGTGTGTGTGTGTGTGTATCTGTATATATACATATACATATATATATATATTCGGCAATTAGTTATTATTTAGGAGTTGTTACAAGGAATTAAATATATATATATATATATATATATACATATATATATACATATATATATATACATATATATATATATACATATATATATATATATATATGCATATATATATACACACACACACACATATATATATGTATACATATATATGTATACATATATATATGTGTGTGTGTGTGTGTATATATATACACATATATATGTGTGTGTGTGTATGTGTGTGTATCTGTATATATATATATATATATATATATATTCCTAATCTTCCCTTCCATGTTATTTTCATCTCTTGGATGTTTGTATAATTTTAAAAACACATAAAATAGTAAAAGTACCCTATTTTTTACCCTATCCATATAATTACGTACAACTCAAAAGGGTGTTGAGGATCCTGAGAGATTACTATGCAAGTTTCAATAAATATTATTATAAAACTATTCCATTTGAGTATCTTTCCATCTCCATTTCCTCAAACTAGTCACTAGCAAGGGTTTTGCAAGGGATTGGGCCTATTTACCCTCTTAAACTTTGTTCATAAAGATGGGACATTGAATTTTCAAAAAAAATACAAAAGATCAAATTATATTACCCCTATCAACTTCTATAAACTTCCTTTGCCTCCATGCAAATTTTAATGAAAGTTGTAAGCATCTAGAGTTGCCCTATCAAGGTTGACTCTCCATTTCTTGTAGGCCTAATGTTATTTCTGAGATCAAAATTAATTCATTCTATTTCATCTAAAAATTTAAAGATTTAACACACTTAATTTCACCATAAAATTTTTTTTCGATCCATTGGAGTGCTTAGTTAAGATTATAAATGAATCTGACCTTTCATTTAGGCTTTAGGCCTCACCATGCTCAATAAGCCTATCTGCAAATTTTATAGGTTTACACCTCCAATATGGGGTTATTCCTTATATTAAAGATTATTCATAATGTCCCAGGGGTTTTCCAACTTCCTAAACCTATCTTTAATTCTCAATTAGTGTTATTTCACCTTTTTACCTTCTTTTCCTAGTATAACAAGGTTTATGCATAAGGGGAGAGCCTTCTATCCGAGAAAAAATAGAGGGAACTTCCCATATTTATATAGACATAAAAATTAATTAAGGAGTTTCCCAGAGTTATTAGGAACTTATACACCAAAACTCATCTTTTGGTCATGTCAGTAGGCTTCCTAACTCCTTATATTTCCAACATAGACCCCTAGAAAAGGTAAACTGTGTAGGGGTTTTAGAAAGTAGACTATGCATTGCTTGTTTATATTTACTTATATACTATATATCCATATTTAATATCCATGAGACTATAATAAACATAATTAAGGTATTATTATCTTCATTTATCCCTCCATCTTATCATATACCCCTCACATACCTTGACTTAGTCAAGATTGAGTATAATTTCTTCATTGTGTTCTTCCTTAAGATGTTGTACCTATAGGTTACCCTAAATAAATAATGTTTAAAACACCCTTAATTAAATTTTAATTCTTTTTTCTTGTTTTCATTCATTTGACTAATCCCTATACACTATTAAAAGTGAAAGGTTCTCTTTCCTACTTACTACCTATAACAGTCAACAATAATTGACTTTATTGAAGCAAAAGGCTTGTAAATTGTAATTATCCTTTGAAAGTCATTCCACATGTTGTTTTTGAGTACTATTATCACTTTAGGAGTCATTTATATTAATAAGGTTGTTAACCTCATGCCTAAATATTTGTTAAATATTGTGTACATCTACATTTAGCTATAGGTGTACATTTTGTGAGGAAAAGGAACATTTAGGTAGTGTTGTAGGGTCATACCCTACATCTTGACTCATATGGATAAAATTTGAAAATAATTAGGATCCTTTTCAATATATAAGATAACCCATCATGAAATCATGTCCATTGTTTTATCTTTTTATTGAAAAGGGCTCTTTTGGATCCAAAACCCTGTAGATGACTCTGATTGAGTTTAGTACATAAGTTGAAAACTTTATGCCTCTTAACAACTATCTTCCCTTAGATATATATACCATAAAAACCTTTCATAGTTAATATCCTCTATATAGGATACAATTTTAAGTCACTAAGAGTGATTAAAACTCAAAATATCATTGTTATAAGACCTATTCAATGGAGCTAGGTACTCTATTTTCTTAGTTTAGGGATAATGTCCCCAAACTTAGTCATACCTTTTGAAAGTAACTCCTTATTTCCATTTTCTAACCTATCATTAAAAATGGATATTTCAATATATATTCACCATAATAAGACCTTAAATAGTGTTTTATCATCTATTTCAACACCTAAAAATGGTTTCTCTACTCTTTATAGTACCACCTGTAGGTTTTTATTCTGATGTGTATAGGCAATGGGTGGTTTTAAGAGTAATGTGTATGGTTTATAGGTTTCAATGTAGTTTATACCCTTTATAAAGTTTAAAATAGTATCCTTTCATGAACATATATATTTTTAATCTCAACTACATCCTTACAACATGATTGACCCTCATGAGGTACCACTTATAGGTGCATATTAAGTTACTTGCAGGCAAACAATGAGTTGTAACCATGTATTCTAGGAAACTACCTTCCATGCCAATTTATCTCATCTTATGATTATAAAATGAAACTTCAAGGTGTCTCCAAGCCTAAGACAATTATTTACCCTTCATTTTCAATGTTTGGACCTCCTGTAGGCACCTAGCTGATGGGTATGATAGTCATATAGTAGATTGATTATATGGTGCTAGTGACTGTAAATTTATGGAGAATGTTGATTTGGAGGATAATATGAAAATTTATTGGGTTTATATGATATTAAAAACATGATAATGGACCTATTCTCACCCTATTAAACCATTAAAAATGCATGAAGAATCTATAAATAGTGGAAACCTGCCAACAACATAGAATAATACCTTCTCTTGCAACATGAGATGATTTGAATATCTAGACACCTTAAAACACTAAACCAATCATGGGGATAATTTTAGTAGGGGTTAATAATCATATGAAAACAACATCATTAGGTTAAATATATGGATTTGTTCAAACCAAGGCAAAATATATAGGATACATAGATTAACAAGCAAAATAGATAGGTCAACTTCTTAGGAATGGTTCATAAAGCACAAGTAACCATTTCTCTAAAAACAAACATAAAATTTAATTTGAATAAGTTTATAAGACACCCTAAGATCATTTTTCATAAAACCTCTTTTTTTTATCCTACCAAGTACAAACCTGAAGGCCATTCTTGTTTGCCAAGCCTAGTGGAAGGAAAGATAAGCATTTTTCTTCATTTATTTGAGCTTCTGATCAAACTCATCACTGAAACAATTATATGGAATACTAAGTGACACTTTTGAAATTTCATCAACTATAGGAGGCCATACAAGATTGTACACCTCATTAAAACTCCTCTTTTGTCTAAGAAAATTACCCTTTTTATGAGGAACCTACCACTTTTCAATTATTAATCATTGAATAAGGTATAGTTGGACACATGGCATGTGACATAAACTTTTTAAACCTTCACACTTCCCAAGGAGGTCATACAAGTCATTAAATACCCCATTTTAACCTTAAAATGACTCTTAAGACTAAAAGGATTAAAATAATTGACTAAGACTAATATAATGTTAAATGACATAAATAAACCTATAATACACCTCATGACAAAAAATTAAACCCCTAAATACCTAAAAGTCAAATTTTTTTCCTATAGGGGTCAAAATTTGATCTATAGGGTCAAATTTGGTTAACAAATTAGTGACTCATAGGGGTAGTATGCCTGCTATACTAACTAGACCAGTAGCCTTATCTGTCCATTAGGCTTAGGGAGTCATCTAAAGTCTAAGAAAAACAAGAAGCCCTGACACTTGACAACCAGGCTTTGACCAAGATGAGGCAACTAATTATCTCAACCACACAAAATAAAAGACACACACAATCAAAGCAAACCCACATGTGCTCAAAGCACTTAGGAAAATCATAAAGTAAATAACTATCTATAACTAATAACTAAGCATACCTCCCTCCTTGATCAAATTCTAAATTTTAAATCTTAATTGCTTCATGACATGAAGGATTTATTGAGACATGTATCCTTTTATCCTTTATAATTGATACCTTCATCTTCTTCATGATGTTTTCCAACTTCATTGGCATGAGGCTCAATGAGAACCAAGTAGCTCCATATATGTTGACTATAGAAATGGACTCTTCTTGCATCCAAAAATTTTAAAATTTCTCATGTATTTGGACCTTGATGTGCAATTTTTAAAACATGATATTCCTCTCAACCTTGCTCATTTCTTTGACATAATGTGCTTGATGTTTAGAAGAACCAAGCTTTCCTTCACCATGTTCCCACATCCTTGAATGTGGTTTTACCTAAGATGGATCTCTTTACTATCTTTTAGGTAAAATAATATCTACCTTGACATTATTGTCTATGTATATAAATTATTCTACACTAGTATAATCAAGTGGCTTGATGACAACAATTTCTTGACCAGTAGAATTAAATTCATCTTTATGTTTGATTGTACAATCAAGATCATGTCTATAAGACTCAGCAATAAAATTGTCATTAGTTGTGTAAAATTTTAGAGAAGAAAAAACTTTACCTAGCCTATCAAATTTCTTACATATGACATATAACTTCTACCATATATCTTCTTCCTCAGGAATGTCATATTCAAGGGTTATTTCCTCTACCTTGGTCTCATGAGACTCTCTTAGGATTAACACTTCTTGAGGAGTGATTTGACCTTGTTCTCCATCCTTAATAGCATATTAATCTTCATTCTTAAGAAGTTCATCCACAACTTCATGATCAGACATGGAGTCTTCTTCAAATACTTCTCTTTTCAATTCTTGGCCACATTCCTCATGGATACATATCCCCTCAAAAATGGAGGCATTAGAGTCTGCTTCATGGATTCACATACCTTTAAATATGGAGGCATCATCTTATGGATTGTCTTTTTTTTCAACAAGGGGATTTCCTATGGTGATTTATTCCTCATAGTCACTCATGAGATATTCTTGATCATCCATTAATTGAATTTTCTCTTTTTCACTTGCTTCTCTCAATATGGGCTCTTCCTCAAAAAGGGGTGAGGTGGGAGGTTGATGGATAGGATCATGGATTTGAGGTGAGGGAGCTAGAATGTGAGATTTAGTAGAAGGTGAAATATCTTTAAAAGGAGGTGTAGTATAAGGTTGATGATTTGGATATGGAGTGTGGGATAAAGGAGAAGGCTTACGAGTGGACCTGCGAAACATAAAACCACTAGTAATCTCATAGTGAAGTGAATTCTTGGGCTGATTGGAAGGAGTAACATCTACATGAGTAGGAGCTACATCTTGATGATAATATATTTATGTATAATCCATGGAAACATATGATTTCATATGACAATATTGATATGATTACTCTTGAGGCTAATAGGTATCATGGTATGAAGGATAGGGATTATATTGGGACTGACAGAGAGGTGTTTATTGATAGGTTTCATGGTAGCCTTCCTCGTTGGATTGTCCAAAAACATGGTGTCCATATGGAGAAGGAAATGAAGGGATCTATGTCTACCATGGATCATAGGATTGATATCCATTTTGATAGGACTATTGAAGGGTAAAAGTTTATCTACAACAAGGTTGATAAGAGTATTAGCCATAACTATCCATATCAACTTCATATGTTAAAGGAAACATAAAAAATAATCAAAAGTTTCAAATAGATATACCTGGAATTCTTGCAACCAAAATTTGTCATTCAATGTAGCCATTAATGTTAGCTTTCTTCTTTTCAAAAGTTGATTAGATGAAAGACACACCAATAATATTCCCATTTTCTTTGACCTTAGTCCCACCAAGCATGCCAAACAATATTGTCACTTGGATTTTCACCCTTTGAGGAGATGTCTCAGCTCTCCTCATCCAAGTGGCATAATTGAAACATCTATAGGCTTGTGGGTAGCCTATGAATGAGGTGAATCTCTAGATATGTCTAGCTCCCTTGATGTACCACTTTAGATCACTACTACACCTACGCTTTGTGAGGGAAAAGGGAGAGAGAAAACTTAAGTAAAACTATAATAAGGGATATGATACACAAAATAATCTGATGACTTCCAAATATCTATATGTTTCACATGATAATAAAGGACTAACCAAACAAACACTTCTCCAATCTGCATCTTCTTACATTAATTTTAAATTATGAGGTTGTGATGAATGTTTAGGCTAGGTGGGCTAGATAAGAGGCCTATAATGGAACAATTTTAATATACTAACTCACTAAAATTTGAAACATCAAAAAAAAATTCACGTGCCCTTTAATAAGAATATTTCTAATTGCAAATATGTGAGAGAATGAAACAACAATGGTAAGGAAATAATTCATCACTAAGAAAAATCAATCATACAAATAAAACACACTATGAAAAATCATATAAGAGGTAAAAATAATAAATATTATTGATCAAATAGTATGAAATGAGTAGAGCTTCACCATACTTAGGTGGAGCATAAGTTACAAAGGCTAAAATGGCTAGTTCTTATAGAACTTGTGAGAGAGGGAGGATAATAAGAAGTCCAAAATTCATAAGGATACTTTTAAATATGATAAAATGAGTTAAAAATTCATGAGAATAATATTTGATAAAAAAACCATGTAAGGTTAGGGATAACAAGTATCCATACAAGGCATGAAACTCATGAAAAGTGGCATGAAACTCCTTGTGTTGGCTCATAAAACTATCTTCATCATCCATACCTATTTGAAAGTCCCAAAATTGAATAGGGATAGTTATTATTATTGTAATTAGATTTAATTATTTCATACATGTCTATCCATGCATTTTTTGTAGTCCTACTCATCTATAATCATCTACGAATGAGCCATCACCATCTCCAGTCTAAGAAAACTCCTCTACCACACACCTTGAACAATTGGATTAAAAAAAGAATATTTTTTACATGAAATGTTTTAAAAGGGATTTTATGACACTTTTGAAAACCTTAAATGGCCTTAGAGGCATCAGTCACACCTTAAAATTTTCTCACTTTATGTTTTCCACCCTTCTCACTAGCTTGGTCACTATGCCATTTTAAATGGCTGAGATGAAACATCTAGTTGAGGAACATAGGATTTGTTCCAATTATTTAAATTTACATTGGTATTTATCTTAAAGTACTAATCTTCCCTTCCATGTGATTTGAATCTCTTGGATGTTCCTAGAACCTATAAAACACATAAACTAGTCAAAAGTACCTTGTTTTGAACCATGTCTGTATAATTATGTTCAAATAAAAAGGGTGGGGAGGAGTATTAGAGATTCCTATACAATTTTAAATCAATATTATAGACAAACTATTCCATTTAATTATCTTTCTATCTCCATTTCCTCAAACTGGTCACTAGCAAGGTTTTTGTAGGGATTTAGGCCTGTTTACCCTCTTAACATTTGTTCATAAAGATGGGAAGTTGAATTTGAAAAAAAAATAAAAAATATAAAATTATATGACCCTTTCAAATTCTATAAAATCCCTTTTTCTCCATGAAAATTCCCATGAAATATGTGAGCATCTAGAGTTGCCCTATTGAGTTTGACTATCCATTTCTTGTAGGCCTAATGTTGTTTCTGAGATAAAAATGAATTCCTCATGTTTCATATGATAAGTGAAAGATTTAACACACCTAATTTCACCATAGGAACATGTTTAAATCCAATTTAGTGATTATTTAATATTATAAATGAATATGACCTTTCATTTTGGCTCTAGGACTAACCATGCTCAATAAGCTTGTCTACAACTTTTGTATGATTAGACCTCCAATATTGTATTATTACTTATATGAAAGTTTATTAATAATTTACCATGTGTTTTTAAAATTAATACACCTCTCTAAAATGCTTAATCATTACTTATTTTACCTTTTTACCTTCCTTTCCTAGTATTGTAGGTATTATGCATAAGGGGAGTGCCCTCTATTTGAGATAAAATAGAGGGAACTTCCATTATTTTTATATAAAAAAAAAGTATTGGAGGATATTAAATAATTTATTATGACCTTTTACACAAAAAATCATATTCTATTCATGTCATTAGGCTTCTTAACTCCTTATATTTCCAAGATAGACCCTTAGAAAAGGCAAACTATGCAAGGGTTTTGGAAAGTAGACATTACCTTGCTTGCTTAGATTTACTTCTCTATTATATATCCATCATTAAATCTCCATGAGAATATAATAACCATAATTAATGTATTCCAATATTCATTTATCCCTTGAACCTATTATATACCCCTCACATACCTTGACTCAATCAAGACTAAGTATAATTTCTTAACTATGTTTTGCCTTAGGATGTTGTACCTATAGGTTACCCTAAATAACTTGAAATTTAAGACAATGTTTTAAACCCCCTTAAGTCCATTTTAATATTTTTTTGATTTTTCATTAATTTTATTCATCCATATACAATGTCAACACTGAAAGGTGTTTTTTCTTACTTATTCCTTGTAATAATCAATAGTAGTTGACTTTCTTGAAAAAAAAGGCTTATAATTTAGCATTATGCTTTGAAAGTTATGCCAAATATTATTTTCAATTCCTATAATCACTTTATGAGTCACTTATATTAAAAAGGTTTCTACCCTCATGCCTAAATATTTGTTAAAGACTATATAAATCTACAGTCAACTGTAGGTGTACATTTTGTGAGGAAAAAGAACCTATAGGTAGTATTGTAGGGTCATACCCTACATATTGACTAATATGGATAACATTTAAACATAATTAGGATAATTTTTAATATCTAATATAACCTATCATGAAGGAATGTTCAGTTTTGTATCTTTTAAATGAAAGAGGATATTTTGGATCCAAAATCTTGTATATGACTTTGACTAAGTTTAGTGCTTAAGTTAGCAAATTTAGGCCTCTCAACAAATGTCTTCCCTTGGATATCTGCCCTCCAAACATTTCATAGCTCCTATCCTCTATATAATATACAAGGTGAATTTACTAAGAGTGATAAAAATTCAAAGTATCATTGTTATAAGACCTCTTCAAAAGTACTAAGTGCTTTATTTTTTCAGTTAAGGGATAACACCCCTTAACTTAGTCATTGCCTTTTTAAAGCATCTCCTTACTCCTATTTTCCAACCTATCATTATAAATGGATGTGCCATGATCTAACCACCATAATAATACTTTTAGGATAGTTTCATCATCTATTTAAATACCTTAAAATGGTTCTTTTTCTCTATGTGGTACCACCTATAGGTGGTTATTCTAATGTGTATAGGTAGTGGGTGGTTTTATGAGCAATGTGTATGGTTTATAGGTTTCAATGTAGTTTAGACCCTTTAAAAAGTTTAAAATAGGATCCTTTAATCAAAAAGGATCATTTTTATCTTAGATACATCCTTAACACATGGTTGAACCTCATGAGGTACCACTTATAGGTGCATATTAAGTTACTTGTAGGCAAACATTGAGTTGGAACCATATATTCAAGGAAACTACCTTCCATTCCAATTTATCTCCTATTATGATGATAAAATGAAACCTCAAGGTGTTTCCAAGCCTAATACAAGTCTCCACACTTCATTTTAAACATTTGGACCACTTTTAGGCCCCTAGTTGACTAGTATGATAGTCATATAGTAGATTGATTGTATGGTGCTTATGACTACAACTTCATGGAGAATGTTGCATTAAAGGATAATATGAAAGGTGAGGGGTTTGAGAGGACATGGAAAAAATGATAATGGACCTATCCACACCATTTGAAACCATTACCAAAGCATGAAGGTTTTTTAGATAGTGGAAACCTACTAACAACACAAAATAGTACCTTCTCTTGCAACATGAGATGATTTGCATATATAGACATATTTAAAAACTAAACCAATGATGGGTATAATTTTAGGAGGGAGAAATAATCATATAGAAACAACATTATTAAGTGAATTATATGTATTTATTCAAACCAAGGTAAAACCTATAGGGTGCATAAGTCACCATTCCTATACAACCAAACAAAAAATTGAATCTAAGTGTAGAAGACACCCCCAAGAGCAATTTTTTTAAACCTATTTTGTTGATCATACCAAGTACAAACCTAAAGTCCATTCTTGCTTCCCAAGGCTAGTGGAAGGAGAGATAAGTCATTTTATTCATTTATTTGACCTTATAATCAAATTAATCACTAAAATAAGTGTATGGAAAACAAAGGAACACTCTTGAAATGTCAACAACTGTAGGAGGCCATACAAGTCTATACACCTCATTAAAACCCCCCTTTACTCCAATAAAATTGCCCTTTTTTTGAGGAACCTACCACTTTTCAGTTGAGAATAGTTAAATAAGGCATAATGGGACACATGTCATGTAACACAACCTTTTAGAACCTTCACACTTCCCAAGGAGGTTGTACAAGTCATTAAATACCACTTTTTGACCTCAAAATGACTCTTAGGACTAAAAGGATTAAAATGAAAAAGGACCAAGGCTAGTATAACATTAAATTACATAAATAAACATATAATACACCTAATGACATAACATTAGACCTTTAAACACATAAAAATATAAGTTTTTACCTATAAGCATCCTAATTTGACCTACAGGGTCAAATTTGGTCAATAAATTGATGACTCATAGGGTAGTATGCCTGATATACTAGCTAGACTAGTAGCCTTATTATCTAATTGGGCTTATGGAGTCATCTAAAGCCTGAGATAAATAAGAAAACTTGACACTTGATAATAAGGCTTTGACTAAGACAAGACAACTAATTACCTCAGCTACACAAATTAAAGGATAAACACAAGTAAAGCAAACACATGTGTTCTCAAATCACTTAGGAAAAATATAAATCAAATAACTATGTACAACTAACAAATAGACATAACTCCCTCCTAGATCAAAGGGGAAATTTGAATCCTTCCTTTCTTCATGGCATGAAGGATTTAGTGAGACATGTAGCCTTTTGTCCTTTACCATTGATGCCTCCATCTTCTTTATCGTGTTTTTCAACTCCATTGGTATAAATCTCAATGAGAACCAAATGTCTCCATATAGGTTGTCTATGGAAATGGACTCTTCTTGCATCTAAAAAATTTCAACTTTCTCATGTATTTGGCCCTTGATGTGCAAGTTTAAAAACATGACAGACCTCTCAGCCTTGCTCTTCTCTTTAACATAATATGATGTTTGGAAGCACCAATATTTCCTTCACCTTGTTCCCACATCCTTGAGTGTGGTTTTACCTTAGATTGAGATCTTAACTATCTTATAGGTATAACAACATCTATCTTGACATCACTATCTATGTTACAACTTCTTTTACATTAGCATAATCAAGTGGCTTCATGATAGGTGGTTCTTGACTAGTAGAATTAACTTAATATTTATGTTTGATTGAAAATTAAAGATCATGTCTATAATACTCATCAACAAACTTATCGTTAGATATGCAACCTTTTGGAGGAGAAAAAAATTTACCCAACCAATCAAATTCCTTAAATATGGCATTAAACTTCTTCTATAAATATTTTTCCTCATGTATGTCATCTTCAAGGGATATTTCCTCTACCTTGGTCTCATGATACTCTCTTAGGACTACCACTTCTTAAGGAGTGATTTGACTTTGTTCTCCATCCTTGATAGCATATTCATCTTCATGATTGAGAAGGTCATCCACAAATTCATGATCAAACATGGAGTATTCTTCAAATATCTCTCTCTTCAGTTCTTGGCCACATTCCTCATTGATACACATCCCCTCAAAAATGGAGGCATTAGAGTATGATTTATAGACACACATACCTTCAAATATTTAGGCATCAACTTGTAAATTATCCTTTTTTTCACCAATGGGAGTCCCTATGGTGATTTATTCCTCATAGTCAATCATTATATCTTGTTGATCATCCATGAATTGAATTTGATTGTCTTCACTTATTTCTCTCAAGATGGGTTCTTCCTTAAAAAGTGGTGAGGTGGGAGGTTGATGGATAGGATAATGGATTTGAGGTGAGGGAACAAGAATATGAGATGTAGTGTAAGGTGAAGGGGTTGGAAATGGAGGTGTAGTGGAAGTTTTATGAGTTGGAGATGGAGTGTGGAATGAAGGAGAAAAATTATGAGTGGATTTCAAAAAGAGAAAAACACTAGTAAACTCATGGGAAAGTGAATTCTTGGGCTGATTAGAAAGAGTAGCATCTTTCTAATAATAACTTTGTGTATAATCCATGAAAACATCTGATTTCATATGATAAGATTCTTAGGAGTACTCTTGAGGCTAATAGGGACCATTGTATGAAGGATAGGGCTCATATTAAGATTGATAGAGAGGTGTTTCCTAAAAGGTTTCTTGGTAGCCTTCCTCATAGGCTTGTCCAATAACATGGTGTCAATATGGAGAGGGAAATGAATGGCTATATGGATTCCATGGCTCATAGGATTGATAGCCATTTTTATAGGACTATTGATGAATAAAAGGTGATTCATAGCAAGGCTGATAAGAAGGTCCATGATAAGATTATTTGACATAGCTATCCATATCAACCTCTATGTCAAAGGAAACACAAAAATTGATCAAAAATTTCAAATATATATCCTTTGGATGATTACAACCATAAGTTATAATTTAGAGTCACAATTGGTATTAGTTATCTTACTTCCAAAAGCTGATAATAGGAAAGACACACCAACAATATTCTCACTCTCTTGGACCTTAGTCCCATAGGGCATACCAAAAAATATTGTCACTTAGATTTAAACCCTTTGAGGAGATGTCTCATCTCTCTTCATCTAAGTGAAAAAATTGAAACACCTCTAGGTTTATGGGTAACCTATGAATGAGGTGAATCTCTAGATAGGGCTAGCTCCCTTGATATACCACTTTGGATCACTACTACACCTACACTTTGTGAGGGAAAAGGGAGAGAGAAAACTAAAAGAAAAATATCCTAAGGGAGGTGATACAAAAAATAATTTGATGAATTATAATCAAGTACCTATTACTAACCATACATACACTTCTCTAATCTGCATCTTCTGACATTAATGTTACATTATGAGGTTGTGATGAATGTTTAGGCTAGGAGGACTAGACAAGATGCCTAGAATGGCACCATTTGAATAAAATAACTCACTCAAATTTGACACATCATAAAACACTTCACATTCCCTACAATAAGAAGCTTTTCAATAGCAAATAGGTGAGAGAATGAAACAACAATGCTAAGGAAACAAGAAATCACTAAGAAAAATCAATCATCCAAGTAAAACATAGTATTAATAATCATATAAGAGGTAAAAATTAGTATTTTTATTGATCAAATGGTATAAAAATGAGAAAGGATTTTCCATTCTCAGATGGGGCATAAGTTACAAAGGCCCAAATGGCTAGTTCTTATAGAACTTGAGAGAGAGAGAGAGAAGAAGAAGTCCAAAGGTCATAAGGACACTGAAATATAATAAAATGAGTTAAATATGCATTAAAATAAGATTTTAAATGAACCATGCAAGGTCATGGATCACAAGTGTCCATACAACACATGAAACTCATGAAAAGTGGCATGAAAATCCTTGTGTTGGCTCATAAAATTACATCCATCTTCCACACATATTTGAACATCCTAAAACCAACTAGGGATAAGCATAATTATTGTAATGAGATTTAAATATTTCATAAATTCCTCTCCATGCATTGGTTTTAATCCTACTCATCTAGAATTATCTGGGAATGAGCCATCACCATTTCTAGTCTAAGAAAACTCCTTTTCCACACAACTTTCACACTTAGATTGAAAAAATCATAATTTTTAAATAAAATTTTATAAAAGGAGTGGATGAAAAATTTAAATACCCTAAATGGCCTTAGAGGAATTAGTCGTGTTGACGTAGGAAATTGCACCCTTTGACAGGAAGTTGAGCTCCTATCTTCACCTTGCAACATGGAAACTCCCCTCTCACCTGTGGGACTGGCGAAGTTGGAGGGGAGAGTCTCTAGATAAGGGCTAGATCCCTTTGATGCATCATGTTTGTTTTATAAAGTGCAAATATAGACATATATATATGTGTGTGTGTGTGTGTGTGTGTGTGTGTGTGTGTGTGTGTGTGTGTGTGTGTGTGTGTGTGTATATGTATGTATGTATATATATATATGTGTATATATATATATATATGTATGTATGTATGTATGTATATATATATATATATATATATATATATATATATATATATATATATATATATATATATATATATATATATAAACTGGGGGAATGAAAAGGGAGAAAGATGCAGGAAAACAAACTACTCTAAGGAGGTGATGCACCAAAAAGAAATGATCTTCTCACATCCACTCTCAAAATTAGACAAATACATTCATACGCTTCACACTTGGCAAAGAACCAGTCTACAAACTTGACAGGGAGGTTTAAATGAAAATACAGAAATATAGAGGTTCACTAAAGGTGCTATGAGAGGCACTTTATAGATAATCCCTTCTATTTTTGCACCCTAATTATAACTCTCCTCCTTTCAGCTACAGAGATGGCACCTTGTAGATAATTGGTGTATTGGTGTTGAACCTGTGAGAACATCAAAAGACAATGACTAAACACAAATTAACACTCAGGACACACAAAATCTCTATCCAAGAAGAGGTAAAAATTGCATTTATAGATTCAGGTAGAAATGTTAGCAGGGTTGTGCCTTGTAAAATTGTGGAAGATCCTTTTACAAATGACAAGTTCACAATATATATAGAAAAGCAAGGAGGCTCATTTGGCGCTCCTTGTTTACAAGTGGCATATGTGCTTTTTCATTGGGAAGAGCAGACCGCCTGGGAAATTAAATGATGTGTCCCCTTTGGCTTTGAATTTGGGTGTCCCTTTGGACATGGCCATGCAGTTTTCTCCTTAACCAAGGTTGCTTCTTGAAGGCACCTATACAACTTGCCTCCTCATAAATGTAAAATGAAGAAAGGGGTGCATGGTTGGCAGTTTGCGTATTCAAATGGTCAAATTATAGCTACTGTTTCACCTACTGGGGTCACATCTTGGATGGAGCTTCATTTCAAACTTTGGACTAACCACTTACACATTCCATGTTATCACTTGTCTTTTCTCAATTTTGTCTCTTCTGACTCCTTCGGCCCTCAGGGGTGAATTCTTAGCAAGTCGCTGCATTCTAGGCTCCTTCTGGTTAGCGCTCTCTTTGCTTTGAAAACAAATGGCCATTTTGCTTTGTCAATTTTGACAGCCTCCAGGACGTCCTCATCCCTGTCAAAACACTAGTCGGGCCTTCATTAGCTTTCTACGGCTTCGCTTCCTCTTATCACCCTCTTGGGCACTCCTTTTCCTTGTCTATTCTTCTCAGCACCTTCTCAAAGGGAAGGTGACCCCTTTTTCCTGTGCAAATGTCCTTTGCTTGACGGTTTAGGCTCTCGGATCCCCGCAGACAATTTCCCTGTGGACAAAAGTCTGTGGATGTTTTCCCATGGACAATTTTTCCATGGAAATTTTGCCTGGGATTTTGCCTGCTTTGTGTTTTCCGTGGGCTTTTGTCCACGGACATTTTCCTGTAGACAAAAAGTTTGCAGAAATTTTGCTTGGGCTTTTGCCTTAGCTTTGAAGCGCACCCAAATTTCTTTTGAAGTGTCAACCCTATGTGAGGGCATTGATATTGGACTATCGATTGAACTAAGGCTGATGAATCAAGGCCGATGAACCAATGGTGAACTGGTGACTGTGAACCGAACTCATCAAACTGGGTCATTTAACTAAAGCCTAAAACAAGGCTACTTAAACTAAAAATTGGATGAACCAAATGTTGATGAACCAACCAGAGATCTATGGTATTAAACTAGGCTGAAGAAAACATGTCATTGAACTTGAGCAACCCAAAATGACTGGCTTCAAATAGTGGGGAAGAAGGTGAATGATTTTGGCTTATGGGAAAAAAATCAGTCAACAGATGGTGACTCACAAGGGAAGCATGCCTGCAATTACTTAGAACCCAGTTGCCTTAACAATCCATTGGGCATGGAGTCAGATTGTAACCTTAAAATTAGTAGCAGCCCTAATAAATTAGAACCAAAGATGCAGATCTACCTCTAAGGAAACAAAAACACACACAAGATTAAGAAAACTACTACTTGTGCAACAACACTTAGGGAAAACAAGAAAGAAAACAAGGGAAAATATGTACAGGTGAATGGAGACTCAATGGCAATGCTTCAGATGTATCCCATTAACTGGGATACATAGTTTTTCACCATCCAACTTGGAGAGTTGGAATGCATTATGCTAATTGCACTGAGTGATTATGTAAGGACTGCTCCATAGGGCATCGAATTTTGCATGTTTTCTAGGCTTAGCTTGATCTTCATCCCATTTCAAGAGAATGTATCCTTTAGAGAAATATTTTGATGAAGATTTATTGTCAAAGTGTCTTTTTACTTATTATTGGCGACTGGTCACAGAAGCCATAGCTTGGTCCCTTACCTCTTGAAGCTCCATTAGCTCACACAGCCTGACTTCCATGATGGTTCCTTCTTCTAACTGAAGCTGGTGAGTGAGATCTAATGCTATAAATTCAAGTGAGATGGGAAGCCTAGCTTCCCTTCCATATACAAGCGTATATGGAGAATTCCTAATTGCTCTCTTCGAAGTGATTTGATCGGCCCACATAGCTATCTTCAGCTTGGCATGCCAAGTCCTCTGATTTTATTCCATGGTCCTCTTTATGATTCTGATGAAATTTTTGTTGGTGGACTCAGCCAGCCCATTCCCCTACAGGTAATAATTTGATGAAGTGCTGAGATATATACCATACCTTAGCACCCATTCACTGGTTTTGGTTCCCAAAAAAGCTAAGGCATTATCTGAGATTATGGTGGCCGGGACCCCAAATCTTGTTACTAGGTCCTCATAGAACTCCAAGACTGTGCTTTCATTTGCCTCTTTCAGAGCAACAGCCTCCACCCACCTTGTGAAATAGTCTATAGAAGTCAAGACCCATTTGTGTCTAGCACTAGAGGGAGGATTGATCATCCTTATGAAATCCAGGCCCCACTATACGAATGGTTGTTCCACCTGAATGGGCTATAGAGTCATGGTAGCCAACTATTGTTTTCCATTAAAAAGTGCACACTTTTGACACCTTCTTACCTAGGCATGGGTGTCTTTGAAAAGAGTAGGCCATAAATAGCTAGCTCTCATTACCTTTGCTATAGTAGCTCTAGGGGTGAAATGACCGCCTGTCGGCCCATCATGGAACTTAGCTAGTACCTTATCAACCTAGTTTGGGTCAATGCATCTTAGAAGAACCCTAGAGAGATCCTTCCTAAACAATACTTCATCAACCAAGACATAAGGGAGAGACTAGAGTTTAAAATACCTTTTTCCAGTCTTATCAAGACCCTGTGGGCACTCACTAGTGAGAAGGAAATGCCTCATGTCTAACATCCAATCCTTTATGATAGCTAGTTCCTCTGCAGTGGCTGCATAATGAATTATTAGGCTGTCTTCCCATTTTTTCTTGAAGTCCATATCAAGCTATTTGCATAGGCCTCTTCCCCTCACCAACTTGGTGATCTTGATGTCTACGTCATACTCCATCACCTTGGTGATCCACCCTACCCTTTTTTCACATAAGTCTCGATTGGTCAAGAAATCCTTGACGCCAGGATGTGGGACCATGAGGTGAATCCTGATATTAGACAACATATGCCTAAACTTCTTCAAGATCTGCACTACTACCAAGACTTGCTTCTCTACATACGTGTACCTGACTTCAAAGTCCTCTAACCTTTGGCTAAAAAAAGCAAGCAGCTGCTCAAGGTCATCACCATTTGCTTGGGTAAGCATGGCAGAGATCACCTCTTCATTTCTAAAAGTGTAGAGGTTGAAGTATTTGTTGAAGTCAGGGTTGATCAAAGTAGGAGCTTGGGTTATGGCATGCTTGACGGCTGTAAAGTTGTCTTTTCTTTGTGTTGTCCACTTGAATTCCTCACCCTTCCTTAGCATAGAGGTCAAGGGCTTGACTATCTCAGTGAAATTTAGAATGAATCTCCGAATGAAATTTATCCTACCAAAGAAGCTCTACAGGCCTTTCTTGTGCTTTGGTAGTGACATCTCCACGATAGAGCAAACTCTCTCGGGGTCAATGGATAAGCCTTCCTTGGACACAATGTGGCCAAGGAGTTTCCATTCATGAATAGAAAACATGCATTTCTTTGGGTTAAGAGAGATGTCGAATTCCCTGCACCTTTCAAAAATCTGCCTGAGGTGTTCTATGTGTTGGCTCGCTTCTTTGGAGAATACCATCATGTCATCAAGGTATACCAAGACATTGTTATTTATCAAGCCTTCACAATTCATATCTGTGGCTTGCTAAAAGGTAGCACCAACATTAGATATCCCAAATGGCATCTTCTTGTAGGCAAACATTCCCCATTTAGTACTGAAGGTTTTTTTGTGATGATCACAGCCTTGCACTAGAATCTGATTATACCTTGAATAACCATCCAGGAGGGAGAAACACTCACTACCAGTTACCTTCTGAAAGATCCGCTCCATGCTTAAAAGGGGATAATGATCTTTTAAAGATACTTTATTAAGGTCTTTAAAATTGACACATAACCTGATCTCCCCATTCTTCTTTCTAATAGGAATAAGGTTGGCCAGCCATGAGGAATGTTTGATTAGAAATATAATTCTAGACTCAATCAATTTGGCTAATTCCTTTTGCATGAGGGGCTTAATTATTGGATTGACAGGCCTCTACTTCTGTGTAACTAGCTTGGCACCTTTTTCTAATTTGATGGTGTGCTAGGCGAGTCTTGGGTCGAAACCCTCCAAGTCATAGTAATCCCAAGCAAAGACATTGGAGAACTCCTGACATAACACAATGAAAGCTCACCTTTATTGAATCATGCAAACCTTTCCAAGAACAAGTAGCTTATCCTTGAAGATCTCAACCCTTTCGTAATTCTCCTCTTTGGTCAAGATGCATGCCTTGTCATTTCTCAATTGGTCATCTCCATTAAAGATGCTCTCAAGCGTGACCAAACCTTTAGGGAGCTTATTGTTCTTCAACTGAATAAATTGATTGCCATATTGCTACTACAATTTTGCCTGATTCTGTGTTGTGAACTCAGCTTCCTCCTATAGGAAGAAAGCTATTTTCTAGTCATTTTTGAAAACCTACCAATTTGCAATGTTGTCTAGGATAGAGGGTCAAACCACCACTTTCAAGTGGCGTGAACCATAGTGTCGACTTATTTCCTTTGAAACATCAAATTGAGCACCAATTACAGCCAACCTGTCTGCTTGTTTGTTTTATTCTTAGGGAATGGAGGCAATGTTGAAAGCAAGGAAATCCTCTAGCAAATCCCAAACTCTATGCTTGTAGGACTTCAACAAGGAATTCTTGGTTAGATTCAGGTCTTTTACCTGATTTACAATCAGCTCGCTGTCTCCCAACACTTGCAACTCTTTGATCCCTCTTTTTCTTGCCCATTCTAGCCCTTGGATTAGAGACTCATATTTTGCAACATTAATTATGCAAGAGAATTGGAACCAAAAAGCTAAAAAGTACCTTTCCTTTAAAGGGGACACTAACATCACCCCACCACCAGCTCCCAGCTTACTCTTGGAACCGTCAAAGTAGAGCTACCATAGGCCAAGGTTCTCTTGGCTAGCCTTCATTAAATTTGGCATGAAGGCACCCTCTTCATGCATACATTAGACTCCAAGGTCTACCTCCTCTATAAACTTGTAAGGATCATGTTTGAAGTTATCATTTCCCCACTCATCCAAGAGAAGGTTTGTAACTCCTTTAAGAGCAAAGGATGGAGATTGGTCTGAATGGGACTCTTATGTGTCGATAATGGTGTAACTAACATTGGCTACCTTGGGCGAGTATGGTTTTAGATGGTCCTTGTAGAGTGGCTCAGATTTAATTTTTACCTTGGTCCCATACTTGGTTCTAAAAAGCAGATATGACCAATTCGTTGCTAGATAGCCATCTATCTTTGAAGTGAAGTCCCTAGACAAGCAAATTGTGAAATAAGGAGGAACATCCACTACTAATATATCATGGGGAATTGAGAAGGTTGGGAAAGAATGAAATGTCAATCCTAAACCCTTCACAATCCCAACTATTTTTGTAGGTGTCCCATCTAGTTGCAAGACTCCTTTGTTCATCTCTTCATATTTCAGTCCCATCTTGTCAGCAATGCACTTGGGCATCACTGAGGTACTAGCCCCACTATCAATTATGCAATTGTGTACCAACAAGTCCCCTATGACCAAAGATACATAGAAAGGGGGAAATTTCTCTTCCTTCTTTACCTGACTTGAAGTGGAAGGCTGCCCATTCATCATCAAGACATTGTCAGTGTTTGTTGGGACAGCTTGTCAATCCAACTCATGTAATTCCTTCTTCAATACATCCTTCTATCTTGGAAGAGACAATGAATCCCATAAAGATATGTTCATATGCATCTTCTTCATCTAGTCCACTATATTGACCTGGGGACTGCCTCCCTTCAAGTTTTCTTTGGGGCTGATTCCAATATGAGCTGCAGGCTGAGGGACTGAAGATACAAATGGCTATTTGAAATTTGGGGCCTTCAAATTTGAGTGTGACAAAGAAGTTGTTGCTACTGCTTGACTGGTATTTTGGGATTTTCCCATTGCTCTTATCTTAAATCTTGTGTTAGCTACAACACAGTCAGCCTGATTGTCTGTAGTGCCCACATAATTCACTAAATAAAATTCCCCTTCTAGATGATTCATGAGAGTGGAATCAAGCTGGGCCAGCCTGATTGCTACTCTTGTTGGGTTGAGTTAGAGCCTCAAAAATTTGGGAATGAGTAGTTTCCTAATTGTCTAAATTCTAGAAATAATTCATCATCTCATTTGTGTAAATAGCCTATTTTTGACCATATCCCATGGTCGAACAGCTTGGCTACTCCTATACTAGATTGTTCTAAATGGGCACCATGACTTTAGATGATGAAGGGGGACCTAGATTATAATTTTGAAATGGTCTGGTTTGAGTGAGCTGACCCTATCCTTGATTATAGCCTTGAAAAGGGGGTTTAGGAGCTTGACCATAATGCTGGTATCCCAAATTTAGCCTATTGCTTTGAGCTTGCTACCTTTTGAGAGCTACAAGTTTGTTTTACATGTTTTGCAACAGGCTCCTAACCTTATGAAGCTCATTGGATGGAACATCAGCTGGTTTCTAAATGGTAGGTAGAGGAGCCAATGCAGGAGCAATAGTTTGAATTGGAGGTAGCATTTTTGGGAAAAGTGGCATGTGAGGCCTAGGGACAATTTTTCTAGCTTGTACTAAGTAATTTTTGGCTGCTATGGCAATGTCATAAGCAGCTGGCAGTATATGTCCTCCCATAGATCAGATCATCATAGCAATATCACTATTTAAAGCATTTTAATAGTACAAGAAAGCATAGCTGGGAGTCAGTCTTACCAAGATGGGAATTCTATCCCAAGTCTTTTGAAACCACATATTGAAGTCCTATATATACTTGTGTGGAGCTCTCTTTATGGTCGTCAATTGCTCAGCAAGCGAGAGGTCATCACTTTTTTCCCCAAAATGATCTGTCAATTGAGTCCCCAATTCATTCCAAGAATGTATTAAATTCATAGGCAAGGTCCTATACCAGTCAAGAGCCTTGCCTTTGAGAGACAGTGCCAGCAATCTGATGGCAATATTTTCTTCTGTTACATTATGAATATTGTAGAGGTTGGCAATATTCCTAATATGCTCGACAGCTGTAATGGGCCCCTTTCCATCAAAAGAAGGCACATTTTTTGAGGTTGTTCCTAGAATTGGATCATAGCATGGGATATTCAAGGGGCTTTCACCATGAAAAGCTGCAAAAGGTAATGCCATGGCTGGGATGGGCTGGAACGGGGTTCTACTACAAATGTGTCCCTTACAACAGGTCTAGGAGGATTGTTTGTTGGATAAGGATGGGTCCTCTCAAATTGTAGTCTTTTAGCAGAGTTCAAAGGCAACTCAATGAAATCAAAAGGAACCCCTTTAAAGTAGACCTTGTGGTGACCTTAGGCATAGAAAATTAAGAGACTAGTCTTAATTTGAAAACTGAAGCTCTTACCAGTGGAGTCATTGGATGCTGAATTTTTTTTGAATTTGCCGTGACAGGACCAAGATCAATCCTGAAACCTTAATGAGTTGTCAAATTGTATCCCACCAGGTGTGCCAAAACTGTTGACATAGGAAATTACACCCTTTGATAGGAAGTCAAGCTCCTATCTTCTCCTCGCAACATGGAAACTCCCCTCTCGCCTATGGGACTGGTGAAGCTGGAGGGGAGAGTCTCTAGATAAGGGCTAGCTCCCTTTGATGCATCATGATTGTTTTAGTGAGTGCAAATACAAACATATATATATATATATATATATATATAATGTATTTGTCTGATTTTGAGAGTGGATGTGAGAAGATCATTTCATTTTGGTGCATCACCTCCTTAGAGTAGTTTGTTTTCCTGCATCTTTCTCCCTTTTCATTCCCCCAATTTATATATATATATATATATATATATATATATATATATATATATATAAATTGGGGGAATGAAAAGGGAGAAAGATGCAGGAAAACAAACTACTCTAAGGAGGTGATGCACCAAAATAAAATGATCCTCTCACATCCACTCTCAAAATCAAACAAATACATTCATACACTTCACACTTGGCAAAGAACCAGTCTACAAACTTGACAGGGAGGTTTAAATGAAAATACAAAAAAATAGAGGTTCACCAAAGGTGCTGCGAGAGGCACTCTGTAGATAATCCCTTCTATTTTTGCACCCCAAATAGAACTCTCCTCCTTTTAGCTGCAAAGATGGCACCTTGTAGATAACTGGTGTGTTGGTGTTGAACCTATGAGAGCATCAAAAGACAATGACTAAACACCTATTTACACTCAGGACATACATAAAATCTCTATCCAAGAAGAGATAAAAATTGTGTTTACAGATTTAGGTAGAAATTTTAGCAGGGTTGCGCCTTGTAAAATTGTGGAAGATCCTTTTACAAATGACAAGTTCACAATATATATGGAAAATCAAGGAGGCTCATTTGGCACTCCTTGTTTACAAGTGGCATACATGCTTTTTCATTGGGAAGAGTAGACTGCCTAGGAAAGTAAATGATGTGTCCCCTTTGGCTTTGACTTCGGGTGTCATTTTTGACATGGCCACACAGTTTTCTCCTTAACTAAGGTTACTTCTTAAAGGTGCCTATACAACTTGCCTCCTCATAAATGTAAAATGAAGAAAAGGGTGCATGGTTGGCAGTTCATGTATTCAAATGGTCAAATTGTAGCTACTATTTCACCTTTTAGGGTCACATCTTGGATGGTGCTTCCTTTCTAACTTTGGACTAATTGCTTACACATTCCATGTTCTCGCTTGTCTTTTCTCAATTTTGTCTCTTCTGACTCCTTCGGCCCTCAGGGGTGAACTCTTAGTAGGTCACTGCATTCTAGGCTCCTTCTAGTTAGCACTCTCTTTGCTTTGAAAACAAATAGCCATTTCACTTTGTCAATTTTGATGGCCTCTGAGACATGCTCGTCCCTCTCAAAACACTAGTTGAGCCTTTGTTGGCTTTTTGTAACTTCACTTCCTTTTAGCACCCTCCCGAGCACTCCTTTGCCTTGTCTATTCTTCTTGGCACCTTCCCAAAGGGAAGGTGACCCCTTTTTCCTTTGAAAATTTCCTTTGCTTGACGATTTAGGCTCTCGAATCCCTGTAGACAATTTCCCCATGGACAAAAGTCTGTGAATGTTTTCCCGCAGACAATTTGTCCACAAAAATTTTCCTCGGGCTTTTGCTTGCTTTGTGTTTTCTTTGGGCTTTTGTCCGCAGACATTTTCCCATGGATAAAAAGTCTGTAGAAATTTTTCTCGAGATTTTGCCTTAGCTTTGACGCATGCCCAACTTTCTTTTGAAGTGTCGGCCTTATGTGAGGGTATTGAAATTGGACTATCAATTGGACTAAGGCTGATGAATCAAGGCTAGTGAACCAATGGTGAACTGGTGACTGTGAACTGAACTCATCAAACTGGGTCATTTAACCAAAGCCTAAAATAAGGCTGCTTAAACTAAAAAATGGATGAACCAAATGTTGATGAACCAACCAGAGATCCATGGCATTGAACTAGGCCAAAGAAAACATGTCATTGAACTTGAGCAACTTAAAATGATTGGCTTCGAATATCAGGGAATAAGGTGAACAATTTTGGCCTATGGGCAAAAAATCATTCAACAAGTCACACCTTAAAATCATCTCACTTGAAGGTTTCCACCCTTCTCGACAGCTTGGTCACTATGCCATTTTTTACTAGCTGAGATGAAACAACTAGTTAAGGTACTTAGGAGTTGTTACAATGAATGAAATTTATATGGTGAGTTATATTAAGCCATAATATTCCCTTCCATGTGATTTTAATCTTTTGGATGTTCCTAGAACCTACAAAACACATAAAATAGTCAAAAGTACCTTGTACGTACAATTTTATACAACTCAAAAGAGTGGGAAGGATCCTGAGAGAGTCCTATACGAGGTTAAAGCAATATTTTCAAAAAAATACGTCATTTGAGAATATTTTTATCTCCATTTCCTCTAATTGGTCACTAACAAGGGTTTTGCAAGGGTTTAGGCCTATTTACCCTCTTAAACTTTGTTCATAAAGATGGGATGTTAAATTTGAAAACAAATTCCACCAGATCAAATTATTGTACCCCTTTCAAATTTTCTAAAATACCTTGGACTCTATGAAAATTATCATGAAATATGTGAGCATCTAGAGTTACCCTATCGAGTTTGACTCTCTATTTCTTGCAGGCCTAATGTTGTTTCTAAGGTCAAAATGAATTCCTCATGTTTCCTCTACAAAATGAAATATTTAACACACCTAATATCACCCTAGGAACATGGTTAAATCCATTGAAGTGCTTATTTAAGATTATAAATGAATCTAACCTTTCATTTGGGCTCTAGGCCTCACCATGCTTAATAATACTATCTATAACTTTTATAGGTTTAGACCTCTAAGATGGGATTATTCCTTATATGAAAGGTTCTTAATAATATACCAGGTGTGTTTCAACTTCCTACACCTCTCTAAAATTATCAATTACTACATATTTCACCTTTTTACCTTCATTTCCTAGTACTATAGGGTTTATGCATAAGGGGATTGCTCTCTATATGAGACAAAATAGAGGGAACTTACCCTATTTGTCTAGACAAAAAAAGTAGTGGAAGAGATTATCAAAGTGATGAAGACTTTCTACACCATAACTCAGCTTCTGGTCATGTCAGTAGGCTTCCTAACTCCATATATTTCTAAGACAAACCTTTAGAAAAGGTAGACTGTGTAGGGGTTTTGGAAAGTAGATTGTGCCTTACTTGCTTAGAGATAATTCTATATTATATATCCATCATGAAATTTCCATGAGAATATAATGACCATAATTAAGGGATTTTAATCTTTACTTATCCTTCCAACATATCATATACCCCTCATATACCTTGACTTAGTCAAGACTAAGTATAATTTCTTGATTATGTTCTACCTTAGGACGTTGTACTTGTAGGTTACCCTAAATAAATTGAACTTGAAGATAATGTTTCAAATCTCATTAATTTCATTTTAATCCTTTGTTCTTATTTTAATTCATTTGGCTCATCCCTATACATTGTCAATATTGAAAAGTGCTTTTTCCTGCTTATTGCATATAACAGTTAACAATAGTTAACTTTCTTGAAGCAATAGGATTGTAAATTAGCATTATCATTTGAAACTCATGCCACATGTTATATTAGAATAATTTTATAATTTTAAGATTCTATTATATTAATAATGTTGTTACCCTCATGCCTAAATCTTTTTTATAGACTATATACATCTACAGTCAGCTATAAGTGTACATTTTGTGATGAAAATGCACCTAGGTAGCATTGTAGGGTAATACCCTACATCTTGACTCATATGGATAAAATTTGAACATCATTAGGCTCATTTTCAATATCTAATATAACCTATCATGAAGTCATGTCTAGTTTTGTATCTTTTGGATGAAAAATGCTCTTTTGGATCCAAAATCCTTTAGATGACTCTAACTGAGTATTGTGCATAAGTTGGAAACTTTATGCCTCTCAACAACTATCTTCCCTTCGATATCATACCTAAATAACTTGTATATTTCCTATCCTAGATACAAGGTGAAGTCATTAGGAGTGATCAAAACTCAAAATAACATTTTTATAATACGTCTTCAAAAGAGATAGGTGCTTTATTTTCTTTGTTTAGGGATGATGTCCCTGAACTTAGTCATTGCCTTTTGAAAGTAGATCCTTACTCTCATTTTCCAACCTTTCATTCCAAATTGATATGCCATGAATTGTTCACCATACTAATACCTTCAGGAGAGTTTCATCATCTATTTCAACATGTCAAAATGGTTTCTCTACTCTTTGTGGTACCACTTGTAGGTTGTTATTCTGATGTGTATAGGTAGTGGGTGGTTTTATGAACAATATGTATGGTTTGTAGGTTTAAATGTAGTTTAGACCCTTTAAATTTTTTAAAATATGATCCTTTCATCAAAAAGGATCTTTTTCAGGTCAAAAACATCCTTAAAACATGATTGACCCTCATGAGGTACCACCTGTAGGTGCGTATTAATTACTTGTAGACAAATAGTAAGTTGGAACCATGTATTAAGGGAAACTGTCTTTCATACCAATTGATCTCCTCTTATGATGATAAAATGAATACTCATAGTGTTTCCAAGCCTAATACAAGTCTTCACACTTCATTTTCAATGTTTGGACCTCATTTAAGCACCTAGTTGACTGGTATGATAGTCATATAACAAATTGCTTGTATGGTGTTTGTGACTGCAAATTCATGGAAACTATTGCTTTGGAGTATAATATGAAAGGTGTGGGTGTTAAAAGGACATGTAAAACAATATAATTGACCTATCCCCACCTTATAAAACCATTAACAAATCATGAAGGTTCTATAGATATTGGAAACCTACCAACAACATAGAATAGTACCTTTTCTTACAACATGAGATGATTTGCATACATAGACACCTTGAAGCACTAAAACAAGTATTTGGATCATTTAAGGAGGGATTAATCATCATATATAAACAACATTAGTAGGTTAATTATATTTATTTATTTAAACCATGGAAAAACCTATAAGGTGCATATATTAGCTAGCAAAATAGATAGGTCAACTTCTTAAGAATGGTTCATAAAGCACATGTCACCATTCCTCTACAAAAAAACATCAAATAGAATATGGGTAAGTGTAGAAGACACCCCCAATATAATTTTTCTTGAAAATTCTTTTGTTAATAATTCCAAGTACAAACTTGAAGACCGTTCTTACTTCCCAAGCCTAGTGGAAGGAGAGATAAGTGGTTTTATTCATTTCTTTGAGCTTATAATCAAACTAATAATTGAAAAAAGTGTATGGAAGACCAAGGGATAATTTTAAAACATCATCAACATTAGGAGGCCATATAATTTTGTACACCTCATTAGAACTCCTCTTTTATCTAATCAAATTACCCTTTTATAAGGAACTTGCCACTTTTTAGTTAGGAATAGTTGAATAAGGCATAATGGCACATATGGCATGTGACATAACATTTTATAACCTTCATGCTTCCCAAAGAAGCTATACAAGTCATTAAATACCCCTTTTTTGACCTTAAAATGACTCATATGACTAAAAGGATTAAAATGACTAAAGACCAAGGCTAATATAACATTAAATGACATCAATAAACCTATAATACACCTCATTACATAACATTATACCCCTAAACACCTAAAAATCAAACGTTTTACCTATAGGGGTCCCAATTTAACCTGGAAGGTCATATTTGGTCAACAATAACAACATAAAAAAATCAAATTGATATAACCTTTGTGTCCTTAAGTGCATCATTATGTTATTTATAATTCACCATACAAGGCAAAAGACCTCAAACTGACCACTTCCATATGCTCACTTAGAACTATAGATAGGCCTAAAAAACTAGTCAAGAACCTTTAACTTTTCATACCTTCATAGGAGTTTCTCATGAATATAAATACATTAAAATAATCCTATGAGATATATATATAGTAACTTAATATGTAGTCGGTAATTAAATTATGGGCATAATGACTTAGAGACATCAATCTCACTAACACATAAAAGACTACTTGAATGCTTCAAAACACAATTATAGAAACAATGACTTAAAACACATGTATATTCACTCTAATGAACTTAAAATAGTTTTATATGATTATTAAATATATCTATAACATATTGAAACAAATATATTACAATTTTTGATAGAAATATTGGTCTTATAGACCAATCTTATGTCTTCACCCTACATTGACATGTATTGAATAAAAACCCTATGCCATTAGATCCATCCCTAATCTATGACAACACATCCCTAATCTCATTCCCACTTCAGCCTATTTATCTCACTATCTTCCTCACTGGGCCTTTTTAGTGATATACCAACTTCCATGAATGGTTTATCATATTTGAATTTTTTAACCTGATCAAAAACTTAAATGGAAAAAAAATGAGAGTCTCACACATCATCCTCCTATAATTTTCATGCTTTGACCTGGTCAACACTGCCTGTTACATCAAATATCCAAGAAACAAGGGGTTTCATGTAGCTTCCACTCACTCTTATGATAGACCAATTCCACTTAGAGGTACTTGGGAGAGTCCTCTACATTTTATAATTAAAAAATAGGTCATACAAACTATTATGAATCATTTATAAAAAGATCTTCTATATTAGGTCACAGTTAGTGTTTTAAGATACTAAAAACTAGTTCCATTCTTAGCAATCATTCATGAAGGATTTCCCCTCAACTCTAAAAAAATGTAAGTAAATTTGATATAGGAACATTCCCCAACTTACATTAACTTCTTATGATCTCATGAAAAGGTTACACATGCAAATGAGCATAAGAAAAATCATTCCCAAGTCTGGAATACCTCATTCTATGCACATAGAAAACCTCAAAACCACATTTCATGAATTTTATTTTATAATTTAACCTTAAACTTGGTCAACACACTTTACACAACCTATCACACATTTTAAAATTCTGTCATGATATCTGACACTTTGGAAACTAAACTTGACCCCTCATTAGGCCATAGTAGGTCTCTGTGCACATTAAACCTTGAGATGCCAATCACATGTATATCTTGAACACACCTTGAAACCTCTTGTAATATTATCAAAACCTCATAATAATTTCATATAAAATCATACCATTATCACACACTACCAATATTCTTCTCATAAGCCTTAGGCTACTCACCTCAACATGTTACCAAGCCTCTGCCTTCTTACTAGGTCTCTTAAGCATATGGCTTATGAACTCAACCTAAATAACAAAAAAATTAACTTAGAATGAAATAAATGACACTTTCATGGAATAAATTATAACTCCATGCATAACTTAGAACACATTATCAATAATTCACCCTTTGTCATTGATGGAAACCACTCATTGATGGAAATCATTCAAAGAAGATTCTCTTAATAGGATACATCTCCCTCATACAGATCAATCTCCCCCTTTGACATTAATGATAAATTAATATCTTAAAAAAAACTCAATAAATAGGAATGAAATATCATATCAACAAGTTCCCCTTATCTCACTGTATACTACAAATATCTTCTTCTTGACAATCTGATATGACTCCCCCTTTGACCTCATACCTTATGCACTTATTTCCTAATTTTGGATCTAAATCACCTCCTTATTAACTCCCATTAATCACTTTAATTACTTAGTGACTTTTAGGAGTAGGAATCACACCCAAATATTGTCTTAGATGCTCAAATATAGCCTTTAAAAGAGGCTTAGTCAAGATATTTACAATATGATCCTTGGTAGACACAAGTCCAAGATTATTACTTTATTCACTTACATTTTATCTTAATAATTGATACTTGAGAATAATGTGGTTGGTACTTGAATTCATGACATGATTCTTTGAAACACTTATGGTACTAGTATTATCACAAAAAATAGGACTAAGACCATTAAAATCCACTTTGTAGTCTTTAAAATTTGTCTCATCTACAAAATTTTAGTGAAACATGAATCTAATAAAATTTAATCAACCTCACAAGTAGATAAAGCCAAGGATGGTTTCTTCTTGATTATCCATGAGACTAGACACTCACCTAAGAACACGGATCCTCCACTAATGTTCTTTTTATCATCTAGACTCTTGACCCTATTTGCATCTATATAGGCTACTAAATCAAACTCATTTGACCAAAAATATCCTTATTTGGTAGAATTAAGACACTTCATCTTCACATTCATTTCATTTTTAGCCAAAGCCTTGAAATTTTTGAACTTACCTAGAACTTCTAACTTCTCTTTCAAGAAGGCTACCCAAGTCATTCTTGTGAAGTCATCTATAAGCAACATGAAGTAATTGTCAACTTGAATTATTTGAATCCTTATAGGGACACAAATATTAGTATGAATTAGTTATAAAGGTATAATAGTAGAGTATTCTTTAGACTTGAATATCTTCATAGTCTACTTACCATGTTCACATGCCTTATAAAGAACATCTGTAATTTTGGAAATTTTGGGCATATTCTTCATGGATCCCTTGGAGTTGATCTTAACCAAATTATCAAATTTTAAATGACCTAACCTCCTATACCATATACGAATTTCATCTACCTTGCTCATAAAGCACTTATCTTTTATGATATCATTTAATACTTATAAATTATTCTCAGTTATTTTGGCTTTGACAATCAACCTCCCTAATTTTACTCTTATTATCTCAAATCATTTTTCATTAAAATTTAGGGTATGTCCTTGGGTGAAAATTTGACTTACACTGAATAAGTTGTGTTTCAATCAATCTACATAAAATATATTTTCTATCTTGGTCTTCACATTATCCAAGCTCAAAGCACCTTTGCCAACTATATTAGTAGATGTGTTATCTCCAAACCTCACTGATCCTATGGAATTTTTATTCAAATTAATTAATTTTATTTTATCTCCTATCATGTGAATTGAGCAACCATTGTCTATGTACAACATCAAATCTTCATTTTGATTATGAAAGGTAGTTTGAGCTATCATAGTTTATTCTCCTCTAGATTCCTATTTCCACTTCATCTTACTCATAGTGTTTGCTTTCTTGATCCATTATTTTGTATCATGATGACATATCTTCTTAACTTGACTAGTCTTACTTATAGTTCTTATCTTACAATATCTTACAATTTGTCCTCTTTGGTTGCAGTTATAACACATGATTCTACTTCTCCATCTGTAGTCAACAAAGTTGGTCCAAATTAACCATAAGAGAAATAATAACCATTGAAATAATCCAAATACTCTGACTATCTAACCTCATTTATCTTTTTATGATCATTGGATGATACACTACTTCCTTTGATATAATTTGATGGAATAAAACCCTTCTTGGATTGTTGATGATTGACTTCAAACTTGACTACTTCTACATAGGTATTTATTCTAACAACATTATCACTCCCTAATAGATCATTTAATTTTGGAAACTAACTCTCCTTGAACTCCTTTTTATCCTGTTTAAAGCCGAGACCTATCTCATCATGATAGGATCTTTGACTATTCAACATATTATTAAACTTTCTAGTACTATCAAATTTATGATATGTCTTCATATTGATTGTATCTTACTCTACTTGTGCCTCTAAAGACTTAAATTTTTTTTTTGGGTGTATTATTCCATATGATTCTTTTATTTTTGAAAACATTTACAAGTTATTTCAATGACTATGGATATATCTTCATTTCAATCATAATAAACACTTTCATTATCACAATCCATACCTATACTTCAAAGATATCCCTTAGATTGTTAGGCCTACATAAGGATCCTTGATATAATACCAACTTTTACAAGCACAACCATTAAAAGAGGGGGTTGAATTAGAGTACAAAATTTTCTTTCAATTTCACTTATAATTTACTAATCATTCAAACTAATACCATGATATAACAATGCATAATCAATATTCATATGAACATGAAGCTTAAAAAAACACAAGAAAATAAGATATATATGGGAAACCAACATGGTGAATAAAAACCATTGATACATATATTATAACACTATAATTTAATCAATTAATCAATATTTATTGAGGCACCAAATCCACAAGGAGCAACAACCCATCACTAGTTAAACACCAACTCAACTAGGCCTTTAACAAGTACCAAATTGCAAGGAGGAACCAACCCTCTAGGTGACTCAACACCAAATCAGACACTTGAAAAATTTTGTCACCTCTGGAAACCTTTTAATCACTCAAATAATGATGATAACTTTATTTTTTTCTTAACAATCTTTTATCTCTCTTAAACAGTCTATTAAGCCTCTTTGCTCAACTAGATTTCTTCTTGGGAGAATTAGATCAAATGACCTTGATCATAATCTATATAATTATTATTATAACTTCATGACATATTTAAAAACCTCCATTATGATCTTCAAACCCTTTACCTATATTCCAAACTTATATTTCATTCATTCCCTTAATTTTCTAATTGGTCAAACTAGGCCTATTAAACCTTCATTTTATACTTGAATCTTGATTTCACCAACCTTGGTTAGACAAAAACTTATCCATTATTGTATAACCATTTTAATATATCAAAAAACACATTTCACAAGTGAAAAAACCACTACATATGTCAGTTACCACTCATTAGGTCTAAAACCACCATTAGGCCTAAAAGAGACCTAATGCAATTAGGCATTCTCAAAGCACACATTTTATATTGACCACCTTGGAACGTATTAAACCTAAAAAAAATTGATGAAAAAATTCACACACACTTAAATTATACCCATTATAATATCAACTTAGGTCCCCAACACCATTTATCTTATTTCACTCCTTGAACCACACCATTAAGCCTACTCACAATTAGGCCTTCTCATTGTCAAAAAGTCTGATTTGAATATCTGAAGCATACACTCAAAATTTCCATATAAAAACATAAAAAAACACATTTATATAGAATTTTTTCCTTATATTAATTATAATTTTATTTATACTTCACCATATAGGGAAAAATACCTCAAACTAACCACTTCAATATGCTCACTCATAATTGCAGATAGGCCTCAAAAACCAATCAAGAACCTTTCAATTTCACACCTTCATGAGAGTTTATCATGAATAAAAATACATAAAAATAAACCTATTATATCTATATAATAACTTATTATGCATTATATGCTTAAATTTTGGTCATAATGACTCAGGAACATCAATCTCACTAACACATAGAAAACTACCTGAATTCTCCAAAACATAGTCATGAAAAAAATGACTTAGAACACCTATAGATCAATATCATGAAATTAAAATAAGTTTATATTATCATTAAACATAATTATAAAATATTTAAATAAATATATTATAAGTTTTAATATCAATATTGGTCTTACAGACCATCTCATGTCTTCACCCTACACAAACCTCACTATGTTAGACAGGTCACATTGAGAGCAAATTTATATTTGTATATAAGAATATCAAAATATTATATTCAAATTGTATATGTGTTACATTTATTTAATAAAAACAACATAAAATTGTATCTATCCCTAATCCATGACAACACATCCTTAATTTCATTCCCACTTTTGCCTATTTTCCTCACTATCTTCCTCACTAGGCCATTTTAGTGATAGACCAACTTCCATGACCGGTTTAGCATATTTGAATTTTTTAACCTGATAACAAACTTACATGGGCATATAATAAAAGTCTCACACATCATCCTCCAATCATTTTCATGCTTTGACCTTTTCAACACTAGCCTATTGAATTTTTCTATTGTAATATTATCAACACCTCATACTCATGTCATAAAACCTCACAAAATTCTCACACACTACCAATATTCTTCTCACAAGCCTTAGGCTATTCATCTCAACATTATACTAAGCCTATTCCTTCTCACTAGGTCTTTCAAGTACATGACTCATGAACTCAACCTTAAGAACAACGAATAAAACTTAGAATTACATCATTGAAACTTTCATGACATCAATGAAAACTCTATGAATACCTTATAACACAATATAAACATATCTTAATTTAAAATAAAATTCTATACTTTCCTCTCCCATAAATCCTCTTGATGGTGTTTCTTGAGGATTTATGGATCTAATGGCATAGGGTTTTGAAATATGTGCCTAAAAAGGAATAACTTAAAGACATTATGAGAAAACCATTAACAAAAGTAGATTTTGAGTATCTAAGACAAAGATTGGGAGTCATCTCCTTGTCTATAAATCAATAAAAGGTTATTGGTTGAAGGGGAGAAACTAGTTCATGATTTTGCTACAATAGTCTATAGAAAAATGCTTTAGGTAACTTATTTAGGGGTTTTGGTCCTGAAGGATCAACTTGGTTGGTTCCAATTGTTTGAATAGTTGATGATAAATCTAGTTCATTGAGAAGAACTTATTTTTCAAAAAGAGTATATAATTAGAGGGAGTTAACTCAGATAGTTAGAGAGGCTTGAAGAGGTGTGAATAATGTAATGGGGAGTCCCTCTTAATGTTTTCAAGGTAATTTCAAGTAGTTATTGTTACTCTTATATGTTTTATCTTCATATAAAAGAGTTTGATCAAAGAAGAGAGTAGTCATGGAGTATGATTGAGAAGCTCAAGGAAAGAAGTATGCATAATGTAAAGGGGAGTTTGTATCATCACTCAAAGGTGGTCCTTTTACTTTATTAGTCCTTGAAGTCTTTCCAAGTCCATAGGATCAAGGGTTGATCCCACTTTATCATGGTGTCAAAGGGGGAGAAAATTCTTGAAGAGAGAGACAGAGTCTGAGCATAAGATTTATATTGGTGTTTGACATCAATGACAAAGGGGGAAATTTATGGAGGTTTGTTAATGATGTATCCAAGATTACCAAGGTGGTTGATGAAGTGTCACAAATGTTAGGATGATAATGACAAAGTGTGCTTCAATATGCTTCAATGTTCTTGCATTATTATTTAATCTTTACCATATATAGGTAATTGATGGTTGTTATTCACAATTTGGAGAGATATAGCACATATGTAGGTCTATAAGGACAAATAAGAAGTTTTGAGGCATCCATAGATGTCTTGGTGAAGCTCTAGTGTGTCACTTGATCATTTGAAACAATAAACATACATATTTTTTATTAAGAGAAGTCAGACCATCACTGCATGTCATGTAGATATGAATGAACCAAAAAGTTTATGCATTTATTTTAGGCACTCAAAAAGTCAAATTTGGTCAAATATTTACTTCATGATGTTGTACATAGTTCCAATAAGGTACCCTAAAGATTTGGAGTCCTAAGGTGTTTTCTAGCTTGAGATATAAATTTTCAAAGTTTCTCTAACAGGCTGTGATGGGCCAGAGACCTTCAAGTTTAACTACATTGAAGTCTAAGGTCAACTAGCCAGTAGATATAATGATGCACGTTAAATCATAAATATTGATCAAATGGTGCATGTAAGATTCAATATGTCACAAAATAAATGTGTTAGTGATAAGTGTCACATTCATAGAGCTTGGACAAAAGATCAATGGTTCAGAGATGATCATATAGTCAGAAGATTGATGGTGTAGGTCGAGTCAAAGAAGCAATGTGTGTAGAAGGCACGTAGAGCTTCCAAGTGGCACAATTATGGGAGATATGATCTATATCTAATGTTGATAATTTAAATATAAATTTCAATCTACTCAGAGGAGATTGATAATGTGTATTTTTCATAGCTTCTAAGAAGTATGAGATGAAAGTAAAGTGCTTCATGTTTAGTGTCTATATAGTGACTATTAGAATTTAAATATTCAAATTAATAAGGGAAAACTAGTGCTTAATTTTTTGATATATATTTTGAACCAAGATGAATTTCTGGATGAAAAAAATCAAATTTATAGAGGACTCCAAGGTGAATACATAAAATATAATTAAAAGGTTTGAATGTCTATATAGTCAATGTTATGGAGCTTCAAAGTTGACTATGTGGTTTATCATGTTTTTCAAGTGACTAGAGAAATATCACTGAGTTATTATTGATAGTATTCTGATTTTTAAAAATGATATAGACATTGGAGAGTGTTATATACTCAATGAGGACCATCTGTGTGGTTTTTTGAGGTTTGACCAATCCATATTTAGTATGAAAAAAGGCTTGGAATTTGACTATTAATTCATTCATGGTGCTACTATATATGGAATATTGTTCAAGCAATTGTTCTTTATCAAAATGATGTTTTGGTGGGAGTAATCACTTGAATATGTCTTAAGGTTCATATAGAGTAGACCTAGGTATTTGAAAATGATCTTGTGTTCTTGTTGTGATCAATGAAGTGCTAAATGGTTGGATAGGTCTCCATGAGACCTATAAGGGATACTAAGGACTAATTGAAAGGCACAATTGCTTAAGTGTGACCGATAGATGTTATGGTTAACAGATGAGAATGAATTTGAACTATGTCTTAGCATGATAGATGTCTTAAGAGTTAAGTCAAGTATATTGACTGACCTAGAAAGTTGATATGTATGAAGACTCTATAAATAGTGGAGACCAAGGAAATGGTTTCTAGACTTGTATGTGCATGTGTTGAGAGAGTAGAAGATAAAGGTGAAGGAATGAGATTAAAGTAAGTGTGATCAGTGGATGGACTAAATTACATAGTAGATTGAAAATGAGTGAAGAAGACTAGAGAGATCCAAACGAGTGTTTAAATGCATTTAATGTATGATCAGTTTGTGTGTGTGTGTGTATGTAGAGTTGAAAGAGAAGTGTTATACATTATTTATCTAATCAGATTGAAAGGAAATCAGAGTTTTGGAGCTGTTATTTTCATAGATGTTGTGTGGGTGCTCAATATCTAGAATAAGTTGGTGCTTGTTTATTTTTTATGGGTGGGTGTCCTTGTGAAGTGGGTACTTCACTAAAAGGTTTTATGTTTTTTATCATCTTATAGGACAATAATTCCATGTGTTTTCAAGCTTAAGCGTATATTTTATTTCCCATAAGGGTTTCTCATAGAAATCATGTGCTGTATGTTTTATTTTGAATCATATTTATTATTCAATTTTATGAATATCTTGTATTCTTTATGAATTATTGTGGTCTTAGATTAAATTATTTGAAATTATTAAAATTTAATTGTATTATCTAGGATCACTGACTCACCCCCCGCCCCCTCCCTCTAATGATTATACCTCTAATAGTACCCTTTTTTTTGCATATTCCAACTTAGTCAAGAAGAGATTAACGTGAAAGGAGTCAAGGAAGGTCTAAAAATGATAATATATTGTTTGGGACATGAGTATTATGTTGAAAAAAAAATTAAGACCTTCACAAATCATTTAAACTCTTTATGAATATAGAACCTTAAGATTATTGCTCACGGGTTACTGTAGGAAAATCTGGGTATGCAAGATAACCAAGAATGAATTTAAGATTGTGAATATAATTGAAAGTTTGAGAAAATAATGATTTGAAAGGTCGTCTAGACATTATCCAAGCCTAAAAAATTGTTCATATTTATTTGAAAGTGTTGTAAACACATGCAAAAGAATTAAAAGCCTTCTCGAGCTTTCACTGTCATCAGTAAACTCTGCCTTGGGTTTCAAGAAAGAAAATTCATTTCTAGGAAATATAACAATGGTAAATACTTGAATTTTTTTTAATATATGTATCTTAATGTTTTTAAACATATTTTTAACTTTTTAGCATGATAGGGTACATGTTTATACTTCTAGAGGGTTATGTGTTCTAACAGGGTTAGAAAAGGCCTATTAGGCTAAACAAGGAGATAAAATGGGTTGGTAATATGGCCTATGGAATGTTTTTCGAAATATAACTTTGTATACATAAATAATTTCATAAATTTTATTTGGATATGAGTGTATTTTCTTGATTATATTCTATACAAAGCCATACCATTTGATTTTCTCTAAAAAAAAGGCTACTAAACTTGTCTATCAGAATGTGCAGTGTTGGTAAAAGAGTGAGTTGTTGAATAAAGAAGGTTATTGGTTAACTAAGGATTATTAAACAATTAAAAATACCATGCCTAATTTTCCTCAAAACCTAAACTACTCCATTTAATTATTGAATAAATAAGTTGCATGTTGTACCAAAGGACTCTTGTTGAATGAGTATATCAAGAATAAGGATAAGTGTGAGATTAATAAAGACTTTATTCATCATTACCCATCTCCAAGTTATATTTAAATTTAATTTCCTTTATCTTTTTTCAAATTACAAGTATAAAATTTCAAAATTTCAATTTTAAATATGAGTAAATATTACTTTCAGTGGCGTATTAGATTTCTTACATTGAGGTGTATTGCATAATAAAGTTTCACATCCAAAGACAAAGTGTGTATACACTAGTTGAATAGGGTGGAACTTTGACTTTGTCTCATAGTGTGACATTATCTCACATGCTCTAATGGTCACTTTTGTAAATAAAGAGATTGCACAATGGTTATCCCCTATGTTTTGTAAATTTATCTAGAATAATAAGTCCAATTTTTTCATATAAAATCACACAAAATCCACTCATTACAACCCCATTGGAACTCTCTAGTAACTACATTGCACACTAAGCAAAAGAACACTACTTATTCCTATTTCAAATCTGTAAAATTATAATAGTCATAACCCAAGTATAATATTATTTATTTTAAGTAAATTTCATCCATTATGAAATATTTTAATTTTATATATATATATATAAATATATGCATCATCACATATCACACAATCACTCTAGGAGGCATAACTAAATTAGTTTGATGCTCATTTAAGATATGTAGGCAATGCTCAGATATAAAGGATTTTTTCAAGGATATCTCAACCATATTCAACATATATAATAAAATCTAATTTATTTATTGCATCAGTCTTTTACACTTTAAAAATACCTATGATGTTTGGACCATTCAGTTATAGACATACCTCCTGTCAAAAGGATCATGTTCACTATCTCTTTGTACTTAATTACTTATCTCTTATTCTGACCATTTTTATTATAAGTACTATGCCTTATATACCCTAAAAAAATCTCTAAACTTTATTATTATCCTTCACTACTAGTTTTGAACCTGTACTTATTTTCTAGCTTTTAGGGCACTTGCATCCCAAATAGACATGTGTCAATACAATTGTCCACTTTTCCTACAAAGTGTCTAGTGCCTAAAAGTTGTCCAATTTTTAAATTAAATTTATCCCAAAGGTTTGCCTAATTTATTTAGTGTGAGCAATTTATAAAATTGATTGGTATATATACAATATCAACCTTCATTCATTACTTACCTAGTAAACACAAGAAACTCACCAGATAACTTACTAGAATCACTCAATAAAACACTCAAGTGAGAAAACTTACCATATTCATCCATATTTATATATTATTCATAGGATTATTACTCCCATAAGTCCAAAACATTTGAAGAGTAGTTTTTGATACATATTTATTAAGTTACAAGCTAGGTCACTACATGTATTTGAGTATCACACATTGCATACTTGTGCACACACAAGCCAACACGTAGGGGAGAAATGTAAGTTTGAGGACCTATTATAAATATTGTATATTTATGAAATTCCCATTGATATATTAATATTTGGTGAAGCTTAAAACCATGATCCCACTAACCCATTTTCCCCATAGTCACTCCAAGGGTAAAAAGCCTAAGGTTTGATCATTTGACAAAGAGCAACAACATGTGTGCATGATCTAAACACATCAAAATAAAGGGGGGAAAATTATAAGGCTCTAATTTTTCACATTTATATATATTTAATATTTTATACATGATAATTATTTAAAATTTTGACACCTACGTCAACGTAATAGTCTATATGTAACACAAGTATCTGAGGCCATAGAAATAATATTCCTAGAATCTGATGATTATTCCAAGATCACCTTCTAGTCTACTTATAACCTATTATATATTATATCTTCATGTGAATATTAAACCAAATAAATATCATTTTATTATAATTCATATCAATATCTATCAATAACTTTACTTTTTATATTTTTACAATTTCAATTATATAAATTTAGAATACTATATGTTTGAGTTTCCCATTAATTACCCTACTCATTAGGTTAGTTCTCCACCTTTGTGTAAAATTTAATCTAATTCCACTTAACCCTATATACCACACATATCTAAATTTAGGATTAAACATTTGGTGAACCTGATGCTTGGTCTCAAAACCCTAGATTGACCTAGGGTTTTCTATTTTCTAGTCTATGATTGTTGTAAATTGCTTTATCAAATTTTGAATTTTCCATTTATAAGTAATGAAAAAATTTAATAAAAAATAAATTTCAAATGGAATATAAATAATCATTAGTCACTCATCTCAACAACAACGACTTAATGGATGTAAAGAGATCAAATCAGTAAGCATGCTAAGA
>JARHVA010002493.1:2112500-2250000 GCA_037957365.1 Torreya grandis | reverse complement strand
TATATATGTACATATAGGTTAATATTTTTTCTCATCTCATATTCATGCTTCATAACGAGGCATCCTTTCAAATAAATTTTCTAAAAGGCAAGATGGTTACATCAACACATAGGTGTACTCCTAACCTTTCTCTTTCTACTTTCAAGAATTTCAAATTATTTAAATTTTAGATTTCATACAATGATTATATACTATAATTTGATTTTTGTTGTAGGTCAGTCACCATCAAAGCACTCGAGTTTAGCTCATGTAAAGACAAGGTGTGTATAGACAACTAGTTATGTATTTCTTTCCTTTAAACTATCAATTTCATTACTAGATTAAATGGGGGGATAATATATATAATAAAATATGATTTATGTAGTACCTTAGGAACTCACAAGGAAACTTATCAGGAAGCACCCAATCAAGCATTCAATTGAATAAACTTACCCTATTCAACCCTATTTATATATTAGTCATAGGATTAGTATTCCCATAGGTTTGAAGCATTTAATGATT
This sequence comes from Torreya grandis, assembly GCA_037957365.1. NCBI lineage: Eukaryota > Viridiplantae > Streptophyta > Pinopsida > Cupressales > Taxaceae > Torreya > Torreya grandis. Next base: position 2,249,499 of record JARHVA010002493.1, on the reverse strand, counting down.
ATTTAATGAGGCATATTTTATAAGTTCAATCTAGGTTAATTCATGTATTTAATTATCACACATTCATCATTATGCACACACAATGTAACACATAGGTGATACTTACATAAGTATGAGGTTATCTTAGGAGCACTGGCTATGTAGGTAAAACCCATTGATAGAGGGGTCCTTGGGGAAGCTAGACACCATGATCCCACTAACTCTTTATTTCCCGCAGTCACTTTAAGGGTGAATAAGATATGGTTTGATCATTTTAAAAAGAGTGAAAACCTATACAGATGATCTAAAGACATCATAAGTAAGATGACAAAAAACTCATAAGTTTCTAGTTGGTCACATCCATATCTAGTTAGTATTACATATAGGGCACCTATGTCAAGGCAATAGTCCATATTTTATGCAAGCATATGAGGCCACAAAAATAATATTCCTAGAATGTAATGATTGATCTAGGATCACCTTCCAATCCACTTCCAGCCTGTTACATATTAGACTTGAATGTGCATAGTAAACCAAGTATAATTTTATTCTAATTTATTTAAATATTTATAAATAGTTGTAATTTATTATTTTTAGCAATCTTAGTTGTACAAATTCATAATACTATTTGTCTAATTTTTCCATTAATTGGCCTACTTATTAGATTAGTTCACCACATTTGTGTAAAACCTAATTTAATACCACTTAACCTTAGATACCACACATCTCTAAATTTAGTGTTAAACACTCACTAATCCATTTTTTTTTACCCCTTTTATTATCTAATTTATATCTAGTACATGAAAAAGATCTAGGGTTTTATATTTTTAAAGCTTTCTACTCCACAACATAGAACACTAATTTCAATAGTAAACCTTACAGGTGATTACACAGACCCATATCCAAAATTTAAGAATATAATCAACTAGCATATTGGCATAGTATCTAGACAAGGCTATAGTGCACCCATGTCTACCTCTCGAAATCTTATCCAAAAAAACTATGAATAATGTTTTTAGCATCACTGTGTGTAGGTCAATTTTATAAAGTCTCTAGTTATAGGGATCTTAAATAGTCAAAAATATTTTTGTTTTATAGAGTTTTACACATCCTTAGGCTATGTATTATTTTTTAACAAGTTTTTTATTACTTTAAATTATATATCACACTATATATTTATTATATTTCATTATCAAATCATTACATTATACTATTTATATTTCAATATTTTAATACCAATTAGTTTAAGTCTTCTTAAATTAAAAAGGGTTAAACAACTAGAATAAAAGGGAGGCATTTATAGATACTAAAATATGGTACTTGACACTTGGTAATGTCAATCTTTATCTACACTTATCCTACATAACTTTTTCATCTCCAAATAGTTATTATCCACCATTACCACACACCTGCATGGTAGTTATGAGCCTAATACATTCTAAGTTTCTATCAGTCACCTAAAAGAATATCTTAATCTTAATTTTATTTATTTACATTATTTTCTCCCAAATAGTAGCATCAAACTCAGACAATAATGTGTGCATTACTATCTTGAGGATAATGTTATTATCCTTTGCCAATAAATATCTATTTTTTTAAAATTAAATCATTTCCTTAGGTTAGCCCATTCACCTAACATGTTGGTGGCATGGTAAATTACCTAATTGAGTGTATATAAATAAAAATCAAGGTCATAACATATGGCTCTTATGGTGTAGACATTGAAATTTAAGAAATTAATGCTTGATAATATTTTTCCTTGGCATCTTTCCCTTGTTTGACTAATTCACAATTTTCATAATCTAAAATCTCTATGAGAGCCTTCAAAGTCTTGAAATTACTAAGATCAGCTTCCATACTTCCTTATTTCATCCTTATTCATCCCTTTTTAGTAGATCCTTTACTATCACTTTTGTTTTATAAGTCTTTTTAATTTTAGGACAAGCATGCACTAGTCAGATAGGGAACCACACACCTATCCAATAGTGTGGACTTGTATTTATCTATTTAACGGGTTATCTTTTCAAAATTACATGCTTCCTAACAACTTTATTTTGTATATCAATAGGTCAGTTATTTGGAAAATTTGAAATATCTCTCTATAAAATCACATCAAGAGTCATACTTGAAAGGATTTAACGCTCTCTTACAAGGCACTTATCTTTCTAATTTCAAAAACATCTATTTTTTAAGTAAAGATCCCTATTACAATTTTCCTATAATTTTATAGTATTTTGTCAAGTTTAAAATTATTTACTATATTTTGACAACATCCCTTGTTAATCATTCTTATCAAATTTTCTCTTTACATTCATATGATCTTTCCTAAAGGAAAAAAGCATCAACATGAGGTATTTTAAGCTATGTAGGTAACACTTAGTCAATAAGGGGTTTTCTAAAGATAGGTCAACCATTACCACTTCCCCCACTTCCCCCCTTTTGCATTTGATTTCCTTTTGTGTGCTTGTGAATGATTAGGATTTTGATTTCCCATGTCTTCCACACATCAATTTATTTTCCACACAAAAATAGGTCACATATAGATGTACAAAAAAAAAACCCATATTTTTAGGTTTAATGCAAATCCTAATAGGACAAAGTCATAATACATAGATAGAAACACATTGCACTCCTATCTATCTCATACAAACTTATCTGAATATATAACAAGCCACTATTTTCTAATAAATTTTGTTTTCATTATTTCCATATATTCATAGCCTACATAAAGTTAATACATTATAAGAAAATAGTTTCAAGGATAATTCTCTAACCCTAACCCTAGTTTTTATTTTTAGCAATTTTACAAATTATATAAATTTTGTAGATCTCTTTATTTTACTATATTTTATCTTATAATCACCCTATATAATATTTAAATAGTTTACATTTCCATTTATATTTAATTATAATTCATAATTAATTCTAGAGTAAACCTTTTGGTGAACACACTATAGTTAGAACACTACTTATTTGTTAATTTTTAGATTAGGGTTTTTGTTTAATTCTATAATTTCCTAACAGTAAGAGAATATAATCCTCAACCTTAGATATTATTTGTAACATAATGATTCAACTATTTCAAATTTAGAGTATTTTAACACTAAAAATCTTGTCATGTCACCTCAGAGGTTATTTCTTTCAATTTTGAATTGAGATTTATTGTTTTCCTATTCAAAAACATTTCATGTTTCTTTTACTTTTTTTAATTTATCTTTAATTGTATAAACTATGTTTCAATAGTTTTAAAACCTATTAGTGATTGTTGTGAAGGGATTTTTTCAATATGTTTTGAACTTAGTTTACATTCAAAGAGAGATAGAAACACAAAAGAGAGAGAGAGAACTAGGGATAAGTTATTAAAACATAGATAAGTGTGGACCATTTCAAACTTTTTAGATTCCCCTCTTTGGCTATGGAGGAAAACACATGTAGATAAGAAAACACTACATAAAATAGTTGCTAGTGGAGATATGCATGGAATACCAAGCTACGTGTTTGTTTTAAGAAGCATGAAAATTCCTTGGGATGACAGTCCACTATTTTAAAATAAAGTTTAAAATAAATGCAAGTAAAAAGAGAGAGAGGGAGAAAGTTAGAGTTTTGTTTACCATGTTATAGGTATAAGTGTAGCAAAAGATAATACAGTGCAGGTTGATAAGTTAGGTCTATGTTTTTGGAATGTTGTTAGGTGATTTTGAGGTTGTTGGTTTAGAACATAGTAATCAATTTCAATTAAAGGACCAATGTTGGTTGGGGTCACTGATGTCAATTGGGATCACCGATATTATTTGGGGTAGTAGTATTATAATGAGTTAAAGAAGGATTTTTCAAGAGGGAAAATGGGAGTATGGTCAGGGTGTGAGATTCGAAAGAGTCATAAGGGGGTGGGTAAGACTCAAGTGAGTCTAGATAGAGGGTTGGTATGCTGGGGTAGACAGAAGTGGGTGGGGAGATTTATAACTCCTCCATAGAAGGAGTCAGGGTTCATCAAACAATAAATAGTATAATGTAAATAAATTATAAAATTACTATTTAAAGACTTAGAAAACACTAAGATATACTTAGTTGGTGAAATAGGTAAACTATGACTACCAAATAGATGACTCTAATGAGGCTTGTTGAAATGATGCGTGAACAGACAAGACAAGCATGTGTTGATGGTCCTCAAGAGTTCAAGCTCTATGCAATGTATCAATTCCTAATCAAGATCAATTTGTGTATAGTAATGGTAAGCTTGGATGTCAAAATTGATGTAGGATGCTCTGATTGCCAAAGTCATGTACATGAATCATTGATTTTTTTACCTAAATACCAACTTGGAATTTTGCTTAAGTAATCGACATTGGCAATCCTATTGACATCAACCAAGGGTTGACCAACATCGATGGTATGATAATAGGTAAAAGGGATATTTTTAGCCCATTTACTATTCCTTCTCTTGCCAAGTGTGGTGTCTATTATAAAATGGTAAAAATGTGGCATTATGAAGAATGTTATTGGTTAGGAATTTATGTTATGGGTGAGAGCAAGTCATAGGTAGTTAGGATTAGGAAACTAAGTCTCAAGGTGACTCATAGGGTAAGAATTAGTCTTAGGATGAGGTGACCAAGTGAGGTGGCATAAGTGGGTTTTAATTAACTTAATTAAATATTTTAAAGTGAAAATGTGGGTTAGGAAGTTTAATTATTAAAATGGGATCAAAGGGGGTTTTGACATAGGGAGTCATGTAAGTGTGTGACGTAATTTTGGTGTCTACATTTTCCCCTTTTTGTCTTGTAACTTGTATTGACAAGATGTGAGATAAAAATAGGATTTGGATACCCCAGGTATGGGATGAAATATTCCCCCTCAAAATAGGAGCTGATGGAGGAAAATTTGGAATTAGGTATCAGTTTTATAGGTAGTTAATGGATGGGTGTATGTTGAGTGTAAATGTGGCAACATCATTTCTTGCACATATAATACTACTAGATATAATTGACACAATCAATAATGGGTAAAGGTGAGGAGGACTTAGATATAAATACCTAGACCATAGATTGTTAGTGATAGCTAATAGGGTTAAAATGATCAAAGTTATAGCTACAATGATCCTTGTGTTCTATGTATCCAAGGTAGGAAGTGCTCTTAGAAAACAAAAAAGGGTTATAGGGGATGGAACTGGCAAGGTTATGATCTAAAACACCTAATATACATGTTTTCATATAAAAACAAACTATAGCATGGTAGCATAAGTGATTAGAATGATCAAGGTAAGGTTTTCTCAAAAGGGTCATTAATCAAGGAGATATTTCTGATCTCTAGTTAGAGTCATCACAGGGGGAGATTTAAGTGATCTCTAATGTTGGTTGTCATGGTTTGGGAGATAAACATGATCTAAAATTTGCCCCATAAGTAGTCCATGTGAACCACTAAAAGTATGTAATTATGGTGATTGTGTAAAGGGTGGTGATTGGGGTTAGAAATATCAATTTTAATGTGGCCAATATCAGTGACATCACTGATGTCAGTAGGATGTATGCTGAGATCGATAGCTTAAGGAAGGACTAACAACATTGATAGGTGACCAAACCTGACAAAATGGGTTTGGCATCCCACCAAAATTCATTCATGACATTGGATTAGAGGAAACTAGAGCTCAGAGTGTCATGTAGCCCAAAACATTTGGAGCTTATCCTATTGTGGTGAGGTGGTGATAGGTAATTGGTTGATAAAAGTGTGAAAGAGTGAGGGTGTGATTTAACACTTGGTGGGATGAAATGTGACCAAGGAAAAATTTGTGTGGATGAATATGGTAGAGGTACGAGGGAACCTAGATAGAGGTGCTCCACTTTAGTTGCTAGTCGTTCCATCCTGGAGGAGATGGAGAGATGAGGAAGGATATGTATGGGTGGATTAAGTTTATTGTTAATTTAATTTAGGTTTTGATCATAATTTATTAGTTAAGTTAAATTTGAATGTGTGGGGGGAGAGAGGTTAATTAAGGGGGTAGTGGATGGGGTAAGGGTAGGGTTGGGTGGATTTTTACTTTTTTATTTTTTTTTGGGGGGGGGGGGGTGTTGGTGGTAGTTTTTAGGAAAAACCATAATTTTTAGACATGGGTTATTCATCCCTAAGGATGAACCAATCACTGATGTTGGTTAGTTCTAATAATGCTAGCCAATAATTGACACTGATATTGATTGGCAATCGATGTTAATGTCAGCATATAAGACTGATGTCAAATGAAATATAACCAATGTTGATCACTAGAAAACCCAAAGGGGTAATTTTAGGAAGAATTAACACCAATTGTGGATCCCTAGTTGAATTTGTATAGGTGCATTAGTGGACTATTCTAATGGTTGAGCTAGCCTTAAAAGACCCCATGTCGACTAAGTGCTACCTACATAGCCCTAATTAGGGCCTCAGTCCAATATAGTTCTCCCAAAGGGAAGGGAAAAATGGGTTAGATATGGGTTAAAATTGTTAAAGCAAGTGGTAAGGAAAAAGTAGGTTGAAATAGGCTGTTAGACCTAGGGTTTAAAATAAGATGTTAGGCCTAGTATGTGAGATATATGGTATGGGGCCTAGATTTTTAGAATAGGTAGGTTGGCATATGGTTTAAGATATATACTATGGGACCTAGATTTTTATAATAGGTAGGTTGGCCTAGAGTTTAAGATATAGGTCGTGGAGCCTAGTTTTTTAGAATAGGCAAGTTAGCATAGGGTTTAAGTGGGTGAATGGGCTAGATAGTTAGGTGGGTAGTGGTTGAGCTAGCCTTAGAAGACCCTATGTAAACTGAGTGTTACCTACATAGCCTATATTATGGCCTCAATCTAATGTAGTTCTCCTAAAATGAAATGGATTAAAAGAGGAGGTTTATAACTTAAAGTGTGTGGCTTGATGGAGTGATTTTGTGTGTGTGGATGTAGGCTAGGCAATATTTGACATTACGAGATCAAATACATACACTACTGATGAGGATGAGGAGGGATGTCACTATAGATGAGTGGGAGAACATGGTATCTATAGGGTTAGGAGGAATGTGATGATATTATAGAGTTACATGAGATGTTAGTGTGATGGTAGCCTTGATAGAGAGGTGGGATCACACCACCAACACCTTCCATTTATCTACTAGAGAATTGACAGTGATGTTAGAATACATATATATGATTTTATGATTACCACTCTAGGGTGAAGATATCTTCTCATGCTTGAGGGAGGATCATTATATTCAAATGTCGTCATTATTTGGGGAGCATGTCAATGAGGTGACCTATCATTCAATGAGCTTTGCATATGAACTACTTTACATTGTCAATGAGGAGCAACATCACCTAATTATCTTGATGATGATAGGCATTATAGTGTATACACTACCTGACATATATAGAAGGAGATTATGTATTATGATGACCAAATTTTTGGCATAGATTTTTGAGTTGCAATTAGTCTTTGCATGGGGACCAACTCTCCTTACATAGTTATCTAGAGAGTTATGGGGTGTGAGGTTATGACAGTGATATAGTCATTATGTCAAGAATTTAATTCATTATTGGTCATATTAACACATTGTGGTGACATGGCCATTAGGGCTACCAATCATGATTTTGGCTAGTTTTAGGGTTGGTTTCAAATGATAGAGAGAGAACATGGCACAGACACAAGTAGATGGCATCATACAAGATATTGATTACTATATGTGGTTGATGGATTGATCCTTTTAGATATTGTTTAGAGGCCCTAATTGATATATCCTACATTTAAAGGATAGGTAGAGTATCTTTTAGGCTTATAGAGTATGATATGGGTTAGGGGAAGGTGAGCTAAAGAGTTGGATATGATACCTATGGTCAGGGTTAAGAGATAATTTGGGTTATTACAAGATGTGCCTCCTACCTTTATTTGATATAGGAGGGATGATATTGAGGCACCCCTTCCATTACCCTAGGATATAGATGAACCAAATTTTGAGGAGTTGTCAGTAGGCCTAGGTGTGACATATCTGGGGCATACAATAGCTTATCTAGCATGGTGGGTAGGTTTGCACCTTGTGATTCTAAGGAGGCCATGAACAAATTTACAAGGATTAGTGAGAGAGAGGGATGAATCTATGCAGGCATGGGATATAGCATAGGTATAGGTTTTCATCCAATAAGGATAGGTGATGACACTATAGGGACAAGTGAGGATTGTGTAGACCCAACTAACTATAACATAGGTGTAGGTTTTGGTCTTATAAGGATAGGTAATGAAACTACAAGGATAGGTTACTGCACTAAAAATAGATAGAGATGGTTTTAGAGTAGCAAGGTAGGCTATCCCCTTCCTTCATAATAAGGACCAGTACAAGGTCCACCACATACACCACCATAAGGTCCTATAGTAGGTTTGATGGGTCTACCATAGACTATACCACTAGCAAGTTACAACACCACTTTATATGAGATTACATACTAAGAGAGAGCCATTAGGTAGTTCTCATAGATTCAAATATATTCTAAGGCTAGAGAGTAGGAGAGATCAGAGATATGCATCACAACCTATAGTTCATGTATATGGTAGACAAGCAGAGGGTGGCAATGATACTGCCACTTCATGATCATGACCACAACCTTGAGTATTCTAAGCGCTAGATGTATTGTGTTTTTTGTTATATATATTCTAGTCTATGATCCAAAGTTGAGAGATGTATGGTGAGATAAAGATGATACTGATATGATTCATTGATGTATATTCATATTTAGTGTATATATATATATATGTATGTATGTATGTATGTATGTATTAGATTTTGGTATTGTGAGATGTTATGATGATTTTATATCACATATGAGGTTTATATGATGTTATTTGTGGTTATGTTAATGATAGTTAGTGTGTTATGCTAGCATTTCCCATATTCGTGATGGTACATGCATAGTTGAGTAGTTGGTTTCATCTTAGCATTTTTCCATATATGCCATGGTGTATGATAAAAATGAGTTGTTTGGTTTTATAGGTTCATTTTTGTTTAGATAATCTATGTTGGTTGCATTTCACATGATAATGTATGAAATAAATTAGTTGGTAAATGGTTTATTAATATTAGTAGAGTGTGATGATTGAAGAATGTATTTTTAATACACCATGATGTTTGTTAATATTATTGAGTATCATTTCTTGAAATGGATATGTATGTAATAGTATTCTTAAACACATACCTTTAAGAAGTAATAAGAGAGATTGGTAGGTAGGTGAGAAGTTAATCAAATTTTTCTTTGAGATGTTGCCTCAAAAGAGAAATCGACACGTGATAGAAAAGAAAGGGACATGATGCTCTTGCATTGGCAAGGACCATAATGACCATATGAATAAGAATGGGAGTATGAGATTCATTCATGTGTTACAATATCAACCATTCATCTAGTATTGAAATGTCATGATCACCTTATGTCAAGTGAGTTCAAAGTCCCTTGATTATGAGGGAGTAAAAGGGGAAAAAGGTAAAAGGAATTAGGGTGTTTGGGTAGCGTAACCTTTATAGTGGGGATGGTATGCCCCTTTTCTAAGTGACCTAAGAGATAACATAGGCAAGTTCATGACTAAAGTTTTTCATTTCTTTTTCTATTCCTTTTCTTGTGTAGACTAATCAATGTAGGAAGTCTTCATTGGGATGTTGTTGGTGCCTTGAGGTCATGTGAAGCTGATCGATGTGAGAAAATTCTAAGTCATTATTTCCTTGATAACAAAGCTTAGCTTATCCATATTTCAAGGGAGTGGTCTAAAATTTTTATTTATTTTTAATATTTATCCTTTAAGGGAGTAGTCTATTTATAGTAGTAATGACAAGTTACATAGTTGTCCTTCAAGGGAATAGTCTACGTTGAGAATCATGACTTGAGAGATAATACTCTATCTATATATCCCAATATCTATTATTATATATATTTTTTATATATGACTTTAGTCATGGATAGGACTATAGAGGCTTAGAGGTTTTCCTTTATGAGGGAAAAACCATAACAGTTTAAAGGTTAACTAAGTATGCATGAACAAGGGTTAAGAGGAAGGGAGGTGAATTTAATAGGGTTTCTCAAGGGATGATCTCAAGTTAGACACAAAGTGAAGCATCACCTGATTAACAAAAGAATGGTAATAGGTGAAAATCATTTATGGGTTATAATTATAGCTTGCCTTCGAGAGAAGATAAGTGATAAGTTCTTGAGACATACTTATGAGTTATGATGTAGGGTCTAAGCCAATTAGGAGCAAACTTGCCCTGTTTGCTTTTCTCCATGTTCATCACATGTTGATTTTCCTTTAAGATGAGATCTCCAATATTGAAATCTCTCTCCTTGAGGTTTTTTTATAAACATGTTTGATATGCTCTTGATTGATTTGGAGGTGATTGAGGGATACTAGATGATGTTCATCAAGTAGTTCAAGTTGGGCCAAACATTCTTGGCAAAAGTCATTGTTAGTAAGTATGTCTTATAGAGAGATGTGTAGAGAAGGAATATGGACCTCAAGAGGAAAGATAGATTATTTCCCATAGACTAATGAAAAAGGCATAGCACCTGTAGGAGTTTGAATGATAGTGCAATAAACCCATAAGGCAAAGTGAATGTGTGTATACCAATTCCTACCAACATCATTGACTACCTTCATGAGGATTTTGGTTAAGGTTTTGTTAGAAGCTTCTACTTATCCATTTACTTATGGATAGTATGGTGATGAGAAGCTTAACTTGATTCCAAAAGCATCATAGAGCTTTTAGATAGTCTTGTTTTTGAAATATTTACTATTTTCCATAATAATCTTATGGGAGGACATCAAAATGGTAGATGATGTGATGGTTGATAAAGTTCAAAATTTTATCAGCCTTAGTGGAGATGCGAGGAATAACCTCAACCCACTTGGTGAAATATTTAGTAGCAATAATGATAGAATGATGTTAGAGAGATGAATGAGGGTTAATCTCATTGATTAGATCTAAACCCCATTTTGAAAAGGGTCAAAAGTCTCTGATGAATTTTAAGGCATGGCTTGGAGTGTGAAGGAGGTTAGCATGTTGTCAACATTTGACACAACACTGAATGTAATTAATACAGTCTTGGTTGAGTGTCGACCAATAGTAACCAAGTTTAAGGATGCATTTGGTAACCAAATTACCACTCAACTGCCCACCATAAATCCCATTATGGACATCTTTAATGGCAAAGGGGATTTTAGCATGAGTGAGGTATCTAAGGAGGAGACCATCAAATCCTCATTTATAGAGAAGGCCCCCCAATATAGTGTAGCGAGTTGTAATTTTTTAAAAAATCACATTTCCCATTATTAGAACTATTTGTACCAAACATCATGTAGATTAGAGTCAACATTACCCACAAATAGGATGTTAGTTGACACATGAGAGGGCAATGTGAGGTGATATGTGGTGACATAGATTTTTGAAGAAGAGGGAAAGGATGGAATGTGTGAAGTAAGGGAAGCCATCATGTCGACCAAGTCATTTTTAGATTGAGGAATATTCTACAAGAGGTAGTGGTTTAATGATTCTAATAGCACATCCACATGATGTTTATATCATTACAAAATTTCATTTTTACAAAGGTAAGAACCATTAACCTGATTAATCACTAGTTGGGAATCACCAAAGATGTTGATTGATTTTATGCCCAAGAAAATGGTTGTTTGAATCCCTAAGACCAAAGTTTCATAGTTGACCATATTGTTAGTACATTCAAAATCTAGTTTAAATGATAGAGGCATAGGCTCACCATCAATAGGGATGAGGATGACCCCCACACCCCCACCAAGTTGACATTTAGACCTATCAAAGAACATCATCATTTGATAGGAGATGTCATTAGTGGATAGCATTATGATAGATTCATCAAGGAATTTGAGTTTAGAAGGTTGGTTGTTAGGTAAATGGGCATTGACTAACTATTCATCAATTGTTTACCCTTTGATATACTTTTGTTGTATGCATTCCAAGTCAAAATTAGTAAGGAGCATGAGCCAATGAGCCATACCCTAGTTTTTGTATGGCTTGGAATGCATGTATTTGAGGGGGTAATTCTTGGTGATAACATAGGTTTTGTGATTTAAAAGGTAGTGGTGAAGTTTGGAAGCTATAAATACCAATGCAAGGCAAAGCTTTTCGGTATGAGTATACCAATTTTCCTAATCAATAAGTGTTCAACTTATGTATTAAACAACTTGTTCTCTATGTTGATCATCTCGATGTGTAATCATAGCACACAAGGAATGGTATATTATAGAAATGTAAAGGTAGAAACCTTGGTCCTCTTTAGGGGGAATAAGAACTGCTCTGATACTCCATGTTCAAATGGAAGGAGACATCCTTTTTAAGTAGATGATAAAAAGGTTGACATCAATTTGACAACTGAGAGATGAAATGGTGGATAAATTGAAGTTTTCCTTGTAAGCTAAAAAGCTACTTGAGATTCATGGGTTGAGGCATTTCTAGTATTACTTGAACCGTAACAGGGTCAACCTCAATACCATGGAGGGAGATAATGAATCCTAGAAGCTTACCAAAAAGGACACCAAAGATGCATTTCTTTGGGTTTAGTTAAATCTTATATTGGAGGAGATAAGTGAATAAGATTTTAATAATTTCCAAGTGATCTTGGAGATGTTTAAACTTTCTAAGTAGGTCATCCACATAGTCTTCCATAATTTTGTGTGGGAGGTCATGAAAAATGTAAGTCATGGTGCATTAGTAGGTACCTCTAGTGTTCTTAAGGCTAAAAGGCATGAACTAATAATATAAATTCCCCCATGTGGTGATGAAGGTTGTCTTGTGTTAATCTTTAGGAGCAATCCAGATTTGATTATAGCCCAAAAACCCATCCATAAGAGATAAGATCTCATGGCTAGCTATTAGATCGATAAGTTGGTCCATGCTTGGCAAAGGGAAGTCATCCTTTGGACAAGTGAGGTTTAGATCATAGTAGTCAATTTATATGTGGATTCGCCCTATCACTTTTATGATAGGGATGATATTGGAAACCCATTGTGTATAGTTAATTGTTTGAATAAAGTTAATAGAGAGGAGGTGTATGAGCTCTTCTTTGACAAGGAGAACAATATGAGGGTTCATCTTATGAAGCTTTTGTTAAAAGTCTTAAAATTGTGGTTGGTTAAAATATTATGGGTGAAGATAGAGGGGTCAATGCTAGGCATGTCATGATAAGACTAAGTAAATGCTTTACTTTGGTTAGAGAGGAAAGTGGCATAATTGGTTTGTTCAAGAGAATCTAAAGATTGGGCAATCTTGAGGATTTGGGGGTTATCTTGAGAGGGTAGCTTAATGTCAATGGTTGATTCATTTAACATAGTTTGATTTTTATAAGGGAGTGATTATTAGATATAGGAATTATCTACACCCATCTAGGTAATAATAGCATCATCATCCTGACATTGGATAGTGTTAATAATGGGAGAGTCTTTGTCAACCATTTCAAGATGAATGAGAGGAAGGGACCTTATTTCCTCACTTAGATGATAGGTTAGGGGTCCCAAATAAATGGTGTTTATTAAAAAAAAATTAGGAGGTATGGATATCTCTAATTATATAAGTGATTGTAGGCAAAGAGGAGAGGACAGAGAAGGAGAGAGTGGCTCTTCGATATGAGAGACCTTAGTGGGTTTTTTTGGTTCATCAAAACCTACACTATGCCACTTTTTGGTGTCTTTAATGGTCTTATTGGTGAGGTATTTAATGGTTGAATGAGCACCTTACTCATAATGACCCAATATTAATCTTTTTTAGGTGCACCTATAAAGATAGGTGTGAGTAAAACTAGGTTTTCCTAGGAAGGAGAAGTTATAGGTAAAATGTTGTGGTGAAGAGGAGGGATGGCTGACAATAGGAACTCAATCGATTCCCCCATATATGATATTATTTCAAAGGTTATGTGAACCATAAGGGGTGATCATCCCAATATAAGGATCATAATTGGGGTGCATGTGAAGTTTTCCATACTCTTTTTGAGTATGGAATATGTCAAGTGTCAAAAAGTGATATTATCTGAATGAAAAATGTTTGAAAGTGTCTTCCATGGGGTCCTTATCAGGAATTTGTGTCATCGATATTTGAGTAACTGGGGTATTCAAGTTGGTTGAGGCTTCAATAGTAGAATGTGAAGAGGAAGATGTTTTCAATGAAATGAGGACATCATTAGGGTGATAATTCATGTTGCATGTTTTTAAATGAGGTGGGTTGGTGGGAATAACATGTACTTACCCACCATGCTTGAATTTCAGACAATAGTGTAAAGTCAAGGGTACACATGCCATGACATGTATCAAAGGCCATCCAAGTAATATATTGTATTATAACTCTCATTTAATAACATATATGAGTTTTTGAATTGTATGAGGACCCACATGGATATGTAAGACTATAGTATCCATAGTAGTAGCTATAGTATCATTGAAGGAATGAAGTATCACATTAAATTGTGACATGCAATTATCAAGAAATGATAGTTGTTAGTAGGCATGGGTGGAGATAATATTAATACTAGCACCTCCATCAATTATGACTCTCTTAACATGAGCTTGATTGATATATGTGGTGATAAAAAGTGTAGGGTCGTGGTCTCTAGCGTGAAGAGATAGAATTTTTGAATCATTAAAGGAAACTAGGGCAATAGTATTAAGAGAATCTACCAAAGATGAAAGAGGTTGAGTATCATCAAGTTATACCTTAATGACTTATAAAGCCTTGATCAAGGCTTGATGGTATTGGGATGAGTTTTGGATCAACTCATATAAATACATCTTTAAAGGTATTTGATAAAGTTATTTCACCATTGAGTCTTGAATGACTTGTGAAGATGTGGGTTTAGGGGCACCAAGAATAGAGATCATGGGATTCGGTAGAGGAGCATCTTTTGAGAACATATGAGCTGAAGGGGTGGTTTCCTTTTCCTTACCTTTATCCTTTTGATTTTGAGATTGTGTGGCCACATTAACTTTGTTAATCTAAAGCACAGGCAGAGAAGGTGGTGGAAGGGGCACAACCTTGTCATTGGTCTTGGACTCAGGTGAGGTGGTAGGTGGAGTTGAGGATGCAACTAGCAAAATAATTGGGAGGTTAGAAAGAGGATCCTTAATGCAAATTTTGTTCATATCAAAGTGTTATTGGAGAATATCTTTGAGAGATTTACAACTTTATGTATCATGTCTAGGTGAGCAATGATATAAAAAAACTTGTGTGCCATTGAACCAAGATGGTGATGGTTTAATAGGTTGGTAAGGCTTGATTGGAGGAAGGGTTATGGTGGAAGATAACAAAAACTAGAATAGGAGAGAGGCCTGAGAGCCTACCAATGGGCTATCACTTGTTATCATAATAGGGATGTACACCTTCTTTGATTTAGGAGGCATAGATGTGGTTTTGCATGGCACCCTTTTAGATGAAGGTGTAGCCACTAGTTTTGCTGACACCTTTTTAGTCATAGGTGTCAAGGTGCTAGACATGGAAGGGCCACTAAGTGGTAGAGTCAAAAGGGGAGGTAGCTTTGCCTTTTTTTTCTTGGAAATGGAGTACTCCAACTAAATTGGAAGGATGGGGTCCCAAGATCAAAGGCAAAGTTGAGGGCAAAGGAGAATTGGAATGACAAGGTATAGGAAGCTTAACATTCTTCCTTGGTTTAAGTCATGGAACTCTAACTCATGGTTGAGGATTCAAATCTAAATTCACCTATGGATGAATGAAATTAAACATTGGGTAAACACATATAGATCTTATTTGCTTTAGTGTAACAGATGCCTATGATGGTGATGGTTTTAACATAAAGGGTCAAGCTTCTTATAGTTCAGGTGAAGAAGTTCTACCTTTCTCAAAAACCTTAGGGTAAATTATGGTGAAAGGATTAGTAGTATAGCATGACATTTTCTTCATAGGAAAAGGAGATTTAAGTCAGTCCCAATATGTTGAGTGGTCTAACTTCTTAGAGTCAAGAAAGTATAGATTTCCTACGAATTATGAGAAGGGTTTAGACAAAGTTATCATAGGCCTTACGGTTGCTTCCATAGAATATATAGGTGATTGGGAAAAAGGGAAGGTGTTAGCTTCAACTATTTCAAGCCAAAGATGAGTAAGAACCACATTTGGGTCTTCTTTAATTGAGGTAGGAGAAGAGGAATGGTCCTCCTTAGGTGGGGGAGGAATTGGTGAAGTTGGTTATTTTAGTGGATAAAGCATGGGTATGATTGCTTCCCAAACATGTGGATGAGGATCAGGCATGGTGTGCTCTTCTATTGGTAAGATAAGGGGTAAAATTGATTTGATGGGTGTAGGCATAATAGGTCCCTTGATTAGCATAGGGATAGATAATGCAGACTCCTCTATATGTGAAAAAGGAGTGGATGGGGCACTATACTCCATTGGTGGAGGAGAAGTAGGCAAAGAAGGTTATTTAAGAGGGTAGATCATAGGAATGATGCTCCCCTCAACATGTGGATAGGGAATGGGCATCACATACTCTTCCAAAGGTAGGAGAATAAGTAAAATAGGTATAAGAGGAATAGGCATTGTGGGTTCCTCACATGGTAAAAGGATAGGTAAAGGAGGCCCTTCCAAACATAGGAGAGGGATGGGTAAAATAGGATCATCTACTCATGGAATAAGAATAGGTAAAATAATATCCTCCAGTTGTGGGAAAGGTTGGACCAAAGGTAAAGAGAAGACCATATTGACTATATAAATATTGTGATCAGGTGAGTTATCAGCCATGGCCTAAACATTTGTTTGATTGATCGAATGGTTAGGAAAAGGTTATTTAAACACATCCATGCTTTGGCTATTAGGTGCATTAGGGTTATCTAATATAATCTTTCCCTTATCAAGCATATCCTTAACAAAGTTTTTGAATGTTTTATAGTTGTTAGAATTATGGCCTTTAACTTGATGATAGCCACAAAACTCATCCTCATACCAAGTTGGGATAGGATAAGAGGAATCAAAATATATAGTAGGTATAATTTGGGGAAGGGTAATAGCTCCTTGCTATAAAATTTTATCCAAAATAGAAGTGTATGACTCTTTAATAGGAGTGTATTGTCTTTGTTCATACCATTGTTGGAATTGTTTGGTCAAATTTTGTGAGGTGGATGGCCTAAAATGGTCAGCTATGGTAGAATAAGTTAATTTAACCACCATGTCATTGGTGGAGACTTTTGAATTTTAATTAGAAGAAGAGGGTTTAGAGGAAGAATCATTAGGTTTGGAGTTGGTATTTTTATTACACAACTTAACCCTATCTTCATCTATAGCTTAAATCTCTAACTTTCATGCCATTCTAAAAGCTTCATCAAATGTGTAGAAATTTTGGATGTATAGGGTAGAATAGATGTGTTTGGTACATGCTCTTGAGAAAATATTGATAAGCTTAGGTTGAGGTAAAGAAAAGGAGAGATGATTGATTAAACCTCTTCAATGAGGGACAAAGTTAGCAATAGACTCATCATCAAACTATTTAATGGAATAAAGGTCTGTAATAGAGACAGTGGTTTAGGAATAGTTGAGCAAGTTAGGTAAATGAGCAAAGGGAGTGCCAAGTTATGGAACTATACCAATCTATGGAAGCACCCAAAAGAGACATAGGGAAAGTGTGAAGCAATAATTCATCATCATGCCTTATTAGGTAACAAGCATGTCTAAATGCTCGTAAGTGTTATTATGGGTCCTCCTTACTCTAGAAATGAGTAAATTTATGGATCTCCCATTAACTTGAGTAAGATATAATAATTATAGAAGGATGGATGGGTTAATTACATATTTTATCATAAGATAGAACATTCTTTAAACCTAACATAAATTTTTCTATCTTAGACATCTTATCCATCAACATTTTAATGAGATCGGGAGAAGGATTAGTGTGAGTAGTACCCATTAAGTTATAGGGTGATTGAAGGGAGATAGAGGTGGGATATGACACACTTGTTGTGGTAGTGTAGATGAAACATACTAGTAATGAGGAATGGGTTGATGGGCAAAAATGAAAGAGGCTTGTCCTATGGGTTTAGAGATAATGCCTTGGTTGGGTGCCATCATTAGAGGTTGGGTTATTGGCATGGTTATATGGGTTTAAGGGTGAGTTTAAAATCTTGTAATTATGGGTGAAAGAGTTCATGGGATGGGCACTAACAAGTTTTGAAATGGTGTTTGACTTGGTTGGGCCAGTTATGGTTATGAGGCTAAGGGAGTTGTTACAGAAGTTAGGTTAGGAAGATGAGACTGAGTGGTTGGGGTGGTTTAATTTTGAGGGTTATTGATGTTTGGGTCACTTTTTGAAGTATTAGTTATGATGACCATATATGGAATGGTGGAAACCACTGAAACTATAGTTATCTCCATCAAGGAAGATGGCATGTCATAAAGGGGATCTCCCACAACATTATGGGTTTGGCTCATGGTGAGATAATTTTAAAGGGATACAATGTTAATATCAATAAATCTCATGAATTTTGTATCTCCTTTAGGTATAACGGGAGTCTGATTAGGACTGGTAGGCACAGGGTTACTCTCTATGGCTGAAGTATGCTCTATGGTATAATCAAAAAGGAGAGGGGAAGGTGGGAGTGGTTATCGACCTGCATAATCAATAATAATTTTGGATTGGATATGTGTCAAGACCATGAAAAAAGGATAAAGGTAGGCCTTAGACTATGTATTAGTGACAAATCTTCAAAAAACCATGTTTGAGTGTAGGTAGGTAGGTAATTTTAGCTTGTTGTTTTAAGCAGGCTAAAAATTATAAAAGCACATAGTCACTAATATCAGTTATCTGATCGATGATGATAGTTAATAGGGCTGCTAATGTTAGTGTATTTTCCTATGTCAATTATTTTGGAATATAGAAAGGCAAAAAATCCAAGGTTTTGGAAACCTTGAGGTGAAATCTAGGTAAAAAAAGGATACAATAGGTCTGTGTAAGGATAAAGGACACACAAAAAACCTAAAACTAGAGGTTAATAGAATTTGAGAGGTAAAAATTCTTGGATTATATAGTTTGATAAAGGAAATGTCCTCACTAACTCAAAAATTTAGTAGACAAAAGGAAGCAAAAAAGGAACATGTAGCCACTAAGCATTAACTCATAGGAATTAATTTTAGTCTCTTGATGGATTATGCCTTAGAAAGTGTGAGAGTAAAATTGGTTTGTGAAATATGTACTAGATGAGAAGTCTAAAGATGGTTATAGGTTAGTTTTGGTGCTTAACATAAATCTATATTAGACTGGGTATGTGGCTTGTTATAAGGGCTTATTCCTTGCAGTTCATGGTCTCAAATCCGAGCTAAGCCACTTAGCTAAAATATACCACCTCTCTAGAGTGTATACTCCATCATAGAATGAAGTGAGTCCTCCCCTTGGTGGTGAAATCCAAGTGGGATAATCCAATAGGGTAAGGTGATCCACTAGGTGATGAAATCCCAATGGGCCTTATCTCAATTGAGTTTAGATGTTTAATTTTGTGAGAGTGATCTAGTTGTGTAACATTTGTGTTTTATGATTAGTTCATGATGTTTTATTTAACTAGGTGAGCTAAATGTAGCAAAAAAAAAACAATGACATGCCGTGAGTTTTAAACCCAAATTGGAAATTTTTAAATTCAGATGAAGATAATGGTGAATAGAAGAAGAGGATGAATTTCACTATCCTAATGTTCATGCAAGAGGCAAACAAAATAAGGTATTCTTTTTATCTTGTAGGAAGATAATGAATTTATTTTAGAGGCAATAAAGAGGAGAATGATAGCGAAGGAAAATTGTAGTTCTTTCCTTAAACATAAAATAAAAAGTTCAAAATTTAATTTTTGAGAAAGACAAAGAGATAAAGTGCAAGGAATGAAAATTTCACTATGGTGCACCTATATGAATAGCTATACAAGTAACTAACCCAGGAAAAATCATGTCCCACTGGGCATGCCAGAATGTTTCACTATGTTTTGATCTTATTTTAAATTCAAAGAGAGATATAAATAGAAAAGAGAGAGAGTTAGGGATAAGTAATTAAAACACAAATAAGTACACACCATTCTAGACTTTGTAGATTCCCCTCTTTGGTTGTGGAGGAAGACACCTGTAGATAACAAAACACTATAAAAAATAATTGTTAGTGGAGATATGCATGGACTACTAAGCTACGTGCTTATATTGGGAATCATGAAACTTTCTTGGGATGTCAGACTATTATTTTAAAATAAAGTTCAAAATAAATTTAGGTAAAGAGAGAAAGAGGGAGAAAGTTAGATTTTTGTTTATCGTGTTGTAGGTCTAAGTGTAGCAAAAGATAATAAAGTGTAGGATGATAAATTAGGTTTGTGTTTTGGGAAGGTTGCTAGGTGATTTTGAGGATTTTGGTTGAAAAACATAGTAATTGACATTATTTAAAAGATTGATGTTGGTTGTGGTCATAGATGTTAGTTGGGATCATCGATGTCAGTTGGGGCAGTAGTATTAGAATGATTTAGAGAAGGATAATCTACGAGGGAAAATGGGAGTATGGTCAAGGTGTGAGGTTAGGAAGAGTCATAAGGGGATGGGTAAGACTTAGGTGAGTCTGGACAAAGGGTTGGTATGTTGGGGCAGAGAGAAATGGGTGAGGATATTTACAACTCCTTCATAGAAGGAGTTGGGGTTTATGAAAAAATAAATAATATAATGTAAAGAAATTATAAAATTGCTATTTAAAGACTTAAAAGACACCAAGATATACTTAGTTGGTGAAATGAGTGAATTGTGACTACTGGATAGATGACTCTGATGAGGCTTGTTGAACCGATGTGTGAACAGAAAAGACAAGTATGTGTTGTTGGTTATCAAGAGTTTAAGCTCTATGCATTGTATCAATTCCTAATCTAGATCAATTTGTGTAGAGTAATGGTAAGCCTAGATGTTGAAAGTGTTGTAGGATGCTCTGATTACCAAAATCCTATATGTTAATCATTGATTTTTTGCCCTGAATGCCAACTTAGAATTTTGCTTAAGTAATCGATGTCAGTGATCCCACCAAAATCAATCAAGGGTTGACTAACATTGGTGGTATGAGAATAAGTAAAAGGGATATTTTTATCCCATTTTCTATTCTTTCTCTTGCCAAGTGTCGTGTCCATTAGAAAATTGTAAAAATACAAGATTATGAAGAATGTAGTTAGTTAAGAATTTATGTTATGGGTGAGAACAAGTCATAGGTAGTTAGGATTAGGAGACTAAGTCTCAAGGTGACTTAGAGGGTAAGAATTAGTATTAGGATGAGGTGACTAGGTGAGGTGGTATAAGTGGGTTTTAATTAACTTAACTAACTATTTTAAGGTGAAAATGTGGGTTAGAAAGGTTAATTATTAAAAGTGGATCAAGGGGGGTTTTGACACAGGGATTCACACAAGTGTGTGGCATAGTTATGGTGTCTAGAGGGATACATAGTGTTCTATTTATAGAGGTCATGGTATGAATGGTTTTACTCCAATACTCATAGCCATAGTACGACATTAAACATAGACATTAATTTCCTCATAACTCATAGTATATTGGAAACATTGAGGATCTCCTTATTTACACCAATATGAATCTCTTTTTAATCTATCTAATTTTTGGTTCACCTGAGAGGAATGTATGGCCCAAGGAATTTATTATTAGATTACCCTTAAAATTGGGGTTATTGGGATACATGTATGGTTCTACCTATGTATTTAGTGTTACTAAACATTGAATCAATACTAATCAATGAATGAACAAGCATATCTGAGAGCCTAAAAATCATTCAAACCCTTTCTTAGATCACCCCTCATCCTTGATTTTTTATTCCATTATCTTATTAGATAGTAGCTTTACTTTATTTATCTTGCATACATAATCATAATTATCTTGATTTATTATAAAGCACTATAATAAATAGTCACACTGTTTATAAATATTATAATTCTAGTGACCTCACAAAAAGAATGTTTCTTTCATATTGTGCATATCCTTGTTCATGTTTTTGTAAAGATATATTTTATGTTTCATGTTGCAATCCAATATGTATATTTTTATTTAAATACAATGGTGTTTCCAAGGTTAGTTTAGAACAATTTCCTTCACAAGCAAATTTATATTGTTATAATGTTCAACCTAATTCTCTTTGATTTTATGTACATACACCTTATAATGTCCATGTCATCAATATTAGATGAGGTAGAGGTCCACACATAACTTATTCTCCACTACAAAAATTTAATCAACTATAATCATGTAAAAATGACACTTAAGTGTTAAGATTGTTACTTGAGACCATCCATCCCTAGGTTAGTGCTAGACCTATCTTAGGGCCTATTTAAACACTTATATAGCATTTTTATGATCCACACACATCCCTAAACATCCCTAAAACAATCCCAAACTACCCCTAGCATTTTGTCCCTAGAATCTTAGGTTATTCCACTTAGACATTTACACCATAGTTTAGATAGTAAAACTAATATTGCTAGTGTCCTAGTTTGGGAGATATTGTCCTTTTCCTTACTTTTGCCACCAATGGATATATATTCAAGAAAATAATCTCCTAGGGTTGACCTAAACCTCTTTTAAGACCTACATAATATATATATATATATATATATATATATATATATATATATATATATATATATATACATACATATACATATACATATACATATATATACATACATATACATATACATATATATATATATATATATATACATATATATATATATATATATATTATATATATACATATATATATATATATATATATATATATGTATATGTATATATATATGTATATATATATATATATGTAAATGTATATGTATATATATATATATATATATATATATATATATGTATATGTATATGTATATGTATATGTATATATATGTATATGTATATATGTGTGTGTGTGTGTGTGTGTGTGTGTGTGTGTGTGTGTGTGTGTATAATCCATTTATCCACTAGATGGAAATCAGATGGAAATTACATAAACAAACTTAGAACAAGTTATACATAATCAAGGCTATTAGTCCTTATTCTTCCCTACTTGTGCATACAACTATCTATAACATTATTAATCTCATATTACTCAAATTTACAATCTCAATCACACTCAAATAACTAAAATTGACATTTATACTAGCTTTACTTGCATTTATACCATCACTTAGGTAGAGAAAACTACATCAAGATTGATCCCTTGGAGTATTGGTATGTAGGCAACTCTCATCACAACAAGGTGTTGAGGATGTCTAGCCTACCCCACTAACATCACACTTTGTTACTTGTGCAAATAAAATGCCCTAGTAACATGGAGGTTTAAGGTTTGGATATAAAATCAATCAAAATAGGTCACCAATGAGGAATCAAAACTCATTCACATAAGAATAATCTTTGTAGACTCAGATGCAGGTTCCCCTAAAAGCTTTTAAGAGTCCTATATGGAGGACACTAGTGCTAAAATATGGAAACTAGCACCATTGGTTTAATTTTATAATTAGGGAACTACTATCCATGAATAATTTTAATACTTGGATCCTATCCACAACACTCATATCAGCTCATGTCCTAGTTTACAACCTCTAGATCTTCCATCTCAATCAATTTACATCATTTATTACTATTTTTAGAAAGGTCAAACAAGGTAAATTATATTATAAATTGGTGGATGAATTTATTACATATTTTAACCCTAATTTAATATAATTATAAACTTTAACAATCTAGGGCTTAAAATCTATAAACCCTAAATATTTAAATCATTTGGTGAATTTGACATACTTCAAACATTGTTAAAACCCTAACCCTAAATTTTACTAGGGTTTATATCCTTATTTTTCCTATTTTTATTATATATGTTAAGCTCTTTAGATTTAATACATTATGTTTTAGCATCACTCTTCCCTTATGAATAAATGATAGGCTTAGTGGTAATCCTATTGAGCATACCCATATTCCTTCTATTTGAGCTTATACCATGGAAAAAGGACCAATTACAACCCCACACATTGATCCTTCACACCCTTATTATGTGGACTTGAATGATAATACATCTAAATATGATAAAAATAATAAATATAAAGATGATACACAAGATAGGAATCAATGCACTCTCACCTACTTAACAATGAAAATCTTATAGTCAATAAGGATGAGATTTTATATAGTTTTAGAGATAAACTTAGGAATAATCCCATGATCATGCACATATTGTATAATCCATAATGAAAATAAATTAAAATTAAAATAATATTCAATCTTATAAATCCATAGATAACAATAATGTTACACCTACTTTGGGGGAAGCTCAACTTTTTACAACAATCTATATTAACTTGATAACCTCTAATAATAGAAGTACCTCCTATGGCTAGTTCCTCCTCTCTAGATGTAAAATATCTTATACATGAGATTCATTATCTATAGGCTAAGGTGTTAAATATTTAGCAAGTAAATACTATGCCATCACATTCCTTTTATTCTCATTATATTTTGCATAAACCTTTAGCACATCACATAGCGGCAACTCCTTTGCCATCTGGATTCATGACATCTAAGCATACTTTGTATGATGGTAAGGGTGACCTAGAGCACCATATACAAGATTTTCATGTTGCATGTTTATAATATGTGTCCAATGATTAGATTCTTAATAATTTAGTATTGTGTAGTCCAAAGGACTGATTTGAGTAATATCTCAGGTGATAATTCAAGTGATGGTTTTACCCAATTGGTGGCAGAACTTCTAGGAGCCATAACTTTTGAACCATAGCTCTATTTGACTCCCCATTTGAACCATTAGAAAGATAAGAATGAGGGGAATAATATGAGATGAAACATATAATTTATTTGTGGGGTTTTACCCTATAAAAACAAATGGAATTACCCTAAATTTCAATTTTAGTAATGCAATCTAAAAATAGTAAGTTTATAAAAATAGTAATTTCTCAAATTCTATATTGTTGTAAATCATGGAATTTGAACAAATTAATCTCCATAGATATTTGTGACCTTGAAAATCCTCCTCATACCTTAAAATTTGTATAAATGAAGATGTAACCTGAGATGGAAATCAAACATCTCTTCCCAAAGATAGGCATATGTTGTATTTTCAATTTTGAGCAATAAAACATCTCGTCTCAGAGATAACATTATCAAAATTGTGTTTTTATTATTTCTTGAATTATATTTCAACAAAATCTTACTTTGTATGATGGTAAGGGTGACCTAGAGCACCATATACGAGCTTTCCATGTTCCATGTTTAGACTACATGTCTAATTATTGGATTCTTAATAAGTTGTTCCTATGTAGTCTAAAGAAAAATGCCTTATAGTGGTTCTATGATATTACAAACTATTCTATTGTTGTATTCAATCCATTGGTAGATATGTTTTAGCACACTTTTAAATTAACATTAGTAATAAGATCTCATATGCTTAGGTGGCACAACTGATACAAAAATAAATGAGCCTATTTGAGAACATGTCTTGCAATTAAAAACACCTAAGATTAATTTGTATGATGGTAAGGGTGACCCAGAGCACCATATATGGGCTTTCCATGTTGCATGTTTAGACTATGTGTCCAATGATTGGATTCTTAATAATTTGTTTGTATGTAGTCTAAAGGACTATGCCTTATAGTGGTTCTATGATATTCCAAATTAGTCTATCACCATATTCAATCCATTGGTAGATATGTTTTAGCACACTATTCAATTAACATTAGTAATAAGATCTCATATGCTCAAGTGGCACAATATAAAAAAAAATAAATGAGCCTATTTTAGAATATGTCTTGTGATATAAAACTATATTGGTAAAGATTACTAACTCTATGATAGATAGAGATCTCCAAGGCATATTCAAATAGAGTTTACTACCAACATTTTATGAATCTATCTTGTTCAAGATGTTTCCAACATTCAAAATTTTATGTCATACAATGAAATAAAGGGAACTTAAGATTCTCTCTATGGGTAAATTAAAGTACATAACTAGATCAAGTTCAACTACTAAGAATTATAATAAGCCTCCATATTATTTAAGGGCCATCAAAAACAAGTGATTAAAATGACACAATTAATACAGTTTTAGAGACACCTCCTCACTTGGTTTTATCAGATCCTCCATGGAGAGTTTTTACCAACCTTCCAAAATTTACAGCACATGATTTAAAGTAGATACTATAATATAATGTCATATCTCTCCATCCCATTAAATAGGTTGATACGACATAGCCTCTTACAAATAAATATGATTCCAATGCATGTTGAGACTATCATAGGCCATGAGGCCATACTATAGATAGATGTATCAACTTGTAACATAAGATACAAGATTTGATAGATGCCAAAATTATTGATGTGGTCACACCCATAGAGGCACCCAAAGTTCAACAAATAGAAGATAAGGCATTGAAAATATTTTTGGATCCATTTAAAAATAATAAAACTAATGAGGTAGGGGATACTTTAGGTGTTCACCATACATATCAACTTCATCCACTACCAACATCATATCACACCATTACCAAGGATACACACCCCTTACATAATATCATTTGTGTGTATAATACTATAGTACCATCTAGAACATTCATGACTTTCTTAGAAAAAGAGATTATTGATGATAATTTAGATTTATATGCACTCTTTATGTCAACCTACATTGATCATCATCATAATTAGAGTGTTATGGTTGAAAGTATGTCAAGTATTAACATGTGCACTATAACACTTATATGAAATTTGGGTTATTTAGAGTAGGAAATTTATCCTATCGACACATTTATTCATGGTTTTAGTGGCCATGATCAAAGCTATATTGGGGAGATTGTACTTCCACCACAAGTTAGACCATCACATGTGGCCTCTATATTCTTAGTATTACCAATGCAGGCACATTTTATATGTTATTGGGTAGGCCATGGATAGAGAAACCATGAGTTAGTCCATCCTCCATACATATATTACTCAAGTACATACATGATAATCAAGTGATCATAGTTCAGGGTCTTTCATATGAGCATCCTTTACTTATCCCATAAGAAGTCACATCATAGCTACCAGTTACATATTTGAGCATAGTTCCCATTGGTACACCATAGAGTTTTGTTGAGCCACTAGCACAGGTGAGGTTTACTCCTATAGTTGTATCACATATACATACTCTCCCACATAGATAATTATTAGAGATACCCTTATGTTAAAGATATATTACAAATTTTAGAGGGCCTCCCTCTACACATTTCCTTCTAAGATCAATATTATTGAGTTCTTAGGGTTCTCATCATAGTTCCCATACCCATGATAACATCTTCTACTATATGGGTCCTTAAGACCCCTATAAGTCACATGACACCCTAGTTAGCTTCACATATTCTTATCACCACTTCACAAGTAGTGCCAGCTATAGATCATCTAGTAAATTAGATTTTGGGACATAAATTACCTTTTCACACAAACCACATTGATAGTGAGTCTCCCATTAGACTCATCAATTAGCATGCTCCTCCTTTCTAGTGCATAGTTTCTTTATAAAGACACATATCTATGAACATATAATTATAAGTAGGTAAATGATTCATATTATTTATGTAATACTATTTACCATAATGGGGAGATGAGACCTTGACTAAAAATGAACTACAATTCCAAATACAATGGTATAAATGATAGGTCAAGTGATGTGCTTTTAAATTGAATAACACAATATTGAATGGATTCATCACAATGCTGATTTAAATTGTGATAATGTTCTAATGTAAGTATAGGCACTTCATGTATGCTGAAAGCCAAAAATAATGCATCCTCTAATTGTGAAAAAGTAGTTAATAAACCTTTAAGTAGGCTATAAAACCAATAATTAGCTTCATCATTAATACTCATATGAAATGCCATTAGTAATAGTTTTTAATCTTTATCTCATTCACCAAAATAATGTACATAATTTATCATGTGATCAAAGGGATCCTTATGATTATAAAAAAGTGGTAATTATTGTAGTTGAGAACCCTGCAGACAAGTATAGTAAATTATACATTATGTAATTGGTTGATTATGAAATGAGGTAATATGTTCATTGGCATTATGATGGGCCATTTGCATTTGAAGTTTATAAAATTATCTTTGAAGCTCCCTAATATCACTCATCATGGACATGATATCATCACTAGGTATGGTGGTGTTTTTTAAAGGTGTTATCATTGGTTTTATTCCATCACCTATTTTAAATTTAGGCATATTACTATTATCATTCTCATGAATAAAAAGTGCAAGCTTAACATCACAAAATTTGGGATATGTTGGTAATGGTATTGTATCCTAAAATTTTGGAACTTTTGGGGTAGCCTCTAATAATTCATTCACCTTTTTAATGATATAGTAATTGAAGTTTGAGGTGTCTTTGGTAAAGGAGTTTCTTTTGTAACATTTAGGTCTTTTGTCACTTTAGGTTTTTAATGCACTCTTATACATGGTGGTTTTATGTTATTGGGAAAAGAGTCCATGATATGTATATATTAACCTTTTAAAATTTTCCAATATCAAATAATGGAAAGATAAAATCATTTCCCTTACTGAAAGGGATATTATTTGGAAATGTTGGAATAATAGGAGTTTGAATCAATGTGCTTGAAATAAAATATCCTTTGTTACTAGTCTGTAAATTAGCCATGATTTCCTTATGGATTTGATGAAAGTTGGCTCTATCGAATGAAGAAACATTTTTATCCTATGTGCCAATTTATTTGTAGAAGGTAATGGAAATTATTATATATCTTCCTTAATATTATTCTCCTTGGTTGTTGAGATGGTAGTGTCATGAACCCAATTAGATGGATTGATAGCCACCACTATTCAAATATTTGAGATGACATGCTGATACATTGGGCAAAATATAATGAGAATCAATTTTTATTCCTTCTTTGATAGAAAGATGGATAGTTTCATGATCATAGTCATCAAAATGATCTATATCATCCATGATGATGAAAAAAAAGTAAATAAATTGTATTCATTTAAAATTGCTTGCTTCATCACTAACATCACTAATTTCATCTATTCCATCTAATTTGTCTTAATATTATAATATCCTAGTCCTAATCTAATATTTATTATATATCCCCCATCCTATGCTAACCTTATAACATCCCATGCCTAATTAATTCACTTATGTCCCCATTATCTACTAACTAATCCCACTTTTCTAATATTTGGGAATTTAAAATTCCCATGACCCACCTACCTACTTGCCCTTAGGATTTATGACAAGCCTACTCCATACCTCTCATCTAATCACTTATCTTATCATCTACTAATTTCCTTATCCCCCTAATGGATTCTAAAAATCTGTTATTCTAGAGTCCTCTACTATTTTCTCCATCCTCTCTAGAATCCTCTAGATCTAGAAGCTTCTTAGGGATTTTTAATTCCTTTTAATTCCCCCTCCATCTATTTAAATCAACTCATCCTCCATTGAATCTAAGTATAAAATACATGATCATTCATGATAAATATTATATCTTATAAGTCTAACTATCCATCGATCAAGATATCATAGTCTTTTGTCAAGAATCAAGCCATCCATTATTGATACAATTTTTTAGTTTGTAAACAAATACTTCATCATTCAGTCTTATTTTTTTTAATCTTGTTTAGCAAAATTAACTTTAGATTTTATAATGATTTTATAGATGTTGGTTTTGCTTGAATTATGTTCTAATGGCTCTAAATTCATAAAGTAGGCTGTCGATTTGGGTGATTTTGATATAATTTGCATATCGTAATCAATTGCTCAAATTTATCATCTCACATTTCGCAACTATGGTGGGAGCCTCCTTTTGTGCTAATATTTTGAATATAAAGTGTGATAGTGCATCTTGTAGGTCTAATTAAGCATGAATTTGAGCTCAAATTTTCAAAAAAATCTCATTTTATAGGTGAATTGTGATATTTCTCTATAACTTGCAGTTGTGCATTTGTGGTTTTGAGGATGAAAATGGTGATTTTGACATAAAATACTAAACTAACCACTAAATGTTAGGATAACTTAGTCATTTTTATCTTATTAGTCAAAATTGTTTCTCGTAATCTATGATATTGATTCTTATCTATGGTTTTGAACACAGGAGTCATGATATTGATTTCTATCTATGATTTTGATTATCCTAGTCATAATTTTGGTCTTAATTCATAAACTATTTTAATCCATACTATCAAGTGTTTTAATCATGTTTATTCTAGAAAATTCACTCTTTATCTGACTTGATTTGTTGAAGGCAATAAGTAAAATCTCTATCAAATTGAAACTATAAAATCCTAACCTCTAAACTAAACTCACTTCTAGGAAATTATGATTTTGATTTTCATAAGTAATTTTGACACTTTCAATTGTGATTTTGATTATTAAAAAATTGATATGGTTTCCAGTCTCTAATTTGTATATTTTTTAAATAATCATATCATTTACTGTTTTGTAGATATTGGGCCTCTATTTTTAACACTTATTTTTTTAGGGTTGAACTAAAATCTAATATCAATCAATACTGCAACTACTAAGTTATAATTTCACAACAATCAAATATAAGCCTATTTTACTCATAAAAACTATTACACAAATCATAGTCTAATAAAATCATGTTTGAACACTTTCTATAAATCAATTAAGTTCCTATAAATTTGTAAATATACTAGCATTTGTATAGTTTTCAATATCACTTATCCTATTTACAATTTTTCACAAGTGATTTTGACCCTAAAAATCACAATTTTGAACTAACCATGAAAACTTATTGTGATCTATTTCGATACCTAACTATTTCATTTTGGTTAGTCAAAATCACTTCTATGTAGTTGCAATTTTTATTTTCTAGTTTTGATTTTAAATATCTAGTTGCAATTTTGATTTGTATTTCTGATTTTTACATACTCAATCTTGAGTTTAACTAATAGTAAAAAAATTAAGGTTTTTAACCTATAATATACTTACTTTCTATCTATAAATATCATTAATTATTCATAAATATATAACTTCTATATTTATATGGTTGACTTAAAAAAAATATTGATCAAAACTGCAACTCCTTAATTATTTTTTTGAAACAACATTAATTTAATCTTATTTTAGTCATAAAACCTATTATAAATACCTTAGTCTAATAAGATCATAATCATACACCTCTTAAGTAATTTTAGTTTTTTTTAAATTTGTAAATATCTCAATTTTTAGATAGTTTTCAAAATCATTTTTAGGTAGTTATGATATTGATTTATAGTTATTATTTTGAACTAAAAGTCATAGTTTTTCCTTAGCCACCAAAAATATATTTAACTATATTAAAATATCAATTCTCTACTATCTATGATTTTGATAATCCATCTACGATTTTGATCCACCTAACTACATGGTTGTTATCATGGTTTGCAAGCCTCAAATTGTAAGGGGCACTAGTTGTTGACCCCATAATGGGTGTTTCCCCTTAACCCCATAAGGGTAACTACCCCTTGATCCAAATGGGGGATGCCTCTCATAGACCCCCATGTCTTGGCCCCTCATTCAAAGAGTTATAAAGGAAAACCCATGATTTTTCAATGTTTTTTATTGAGCCTTATTAGACTATAATTTTTTTTGGATTTTTACAATGGAAAATTTGGTGGTCATTTTATATCACTTGATTTTACCTATTAGTTTAAACTAAACACTTATATTGTAGGTCTTATCTTAACACATTTTTTTCCTAACATCTTGTATTGTAGGTTACCCCTTAGGATGCCTATTAAATATTTGGATATTTTGAAAATCATCTTGTATATATCTTTATATATATCACACTTAATTATTTGGTCAAATTTTTATCTACTTATTTATACTTGGGGGCTACAATGGTGTATATTCTCCTCCCTTGATCCTTGCAGTGAGTCTTGGAGGATCAAAAACCACTAGAAAACCCTCCCATTTTTTTTTTAGGAGGAAACATGATATGAAAGTGATACCAACACACTTTCCATAGTCCTAATGTTATTTTGACCTTAGATTTCACCACCATGCATAAATCCACACTTTGTTTTCTAACATAGTCTAAATAAGAGGGTGAGTTTTTGTTAGGCCAAGTAGGAGACCCCATATAACATCACATCAAGGTGAGGAGTTAATTGTTTGACCCAATAATTATATAACACCCTATACATATTCGGGCCCCACATACCTAATATATATTAGGGATGCCCTTAAAAAACCCACATAGGCTAGAATAAGACCGTCAATTATAATAAATGACTTATTTTTGGAGTTAGTATCAACTCTCATAATGACCATTATGTGAAAATGGGGTTGAGAGGGTTTTGTAGATTATTTAATTCATCACCATACTATAGCCTCACCAGTGAAGTTGTTCAATGGTGTAATCATCGAATTACACTTCCAAATAAGTTTACTAGTGAGAGGTTTATGGTTTTCTTTATTTAGTGAGTGTTTTGATAGACCAATGTTATTTTTGAGCTAATTCAACCTTTTACCCAAGCCTATACACACCTATTTAGGTATCCTTCACATATCATCATCTTATATATCCTTGTTAATATCCTCTTATGCATATTTGCTTTATATATTTGTGTACATCATTTTTATCTTATTTCATCTTACATCTTATCCTATCTATCACCATCCCCCTCATCTTAGTCACATCCTAGTATAGTATAATCCATTTATCACTAGTCATACCCCCATCACTTACATACCTTAATCTAGTCTTGGAATCACTCCATCACATTTTAATCATAGTCTAATCTCATGCTCTTCCCTTAGCCTTAGCACTAATTTTCCCTATCATCATATTTATCACTTAAGACTAAAACCCACCTTATCTATAAACAATCACATCTTGGTCCTTTTTATCACCATATCCTTGTATCACCTTGTCTTTTCTTACTCATCATTAGGGTCCTAGTCCAAAACTATTACTAACCTTGTCTTAATCACACCACTCATCTTGACTTTATCTATCCCAATCACCTTGTCCATCACCATATTCCTTGTCTATATAGCCAAGTCCTAGTCATAGTCTAACTCATCCCCTTATCTATACAAGTTATTTCATCAAGTCTGTATTTGTACACCAGTCCTCATCTACATTATAAAAATAACCCTTTCCACATCAGGGTCCTGATTCTAGGCCAGCTTGTGTCTAATCAAGTTTGAGTCATACACACCATCATATCCTATCAACCAAGTCATCTCATTCAACTTGATTTGATCATCTTAACCTTAAATTAGCCTACTTTCTCAAGTCTAGTTCACCCCATTTTAAATCACATATCTCAATCCATTCTATCCCCTTATCAAGTCCTAGAGCTTATTGTAGCTCACTCAACTAAATCTTGTCTAAATAGTCAAAATTATAGATCATATCTTAATTTGATCTACTTCATCTTGTCTTACCCTATTGAACATCACATCACATCAAAATATCCTATCAAACTTGAGATTAGATAAAATCAAGCTTTTATCCAAAAACTTTCCACAAATCCCATCTTCATCCCTTGATATTTTTGGTCAATCCCTAACAACTAATTATTAGGGCCATTAAACCACATCATTCATACTTTCTCTCATCTTGATCCATCACATCCAAAAAATATTTGGTCAATAATTGAGAAATGTCTCATGGATAATAGGGATATATTCTTTTCTCACCTCCTTGAGATGAGAACTCCACGTCCTATAGAATTTGACCTATCCACCCAACACTACCTATAATCTATACCAAATCTCATCAATCAACTCCTAGTCTTCATACTATCCATTCCCATTCAAATCCTCCATCCACTATTCATAGCCAGTCATCTACCCTTCCTCTATTAGCAAAGGGAATCCAATCCCTCCCACTTCATCTATTACCAATCTTCCCACCCAATTATGATAATAATTATCTGATTTAAAGTCTAAAGCTTCATCACCCAATTCAAAAAGTGAAGAGAGGTCATATAATCTTCTTCCTATATTCTTGGAATCCCTCTTCCACCAACTTATTGTCATCGACATGATGGTTTATCCACCCATACAACATCTTCATCCTACCAATCCTAAGCCCTCTTGGTATAAAACCAACCACTATATATATATATATATATATATAAACTTGGGGGCATAACATTAATCTATGTCACACCTTCCAAAACAATATCCAAGACCTCATTGACTATGGTAACCTTGAAATCAAGGATGAATTAGATGGATCTACACCTGAGGTTGAAGAAGAAGTATGGTAAGATTCCTTTCCTAATCACAATCAAGCCTTTCCCTTCTCAATCCAAGGTCAAGACACCAATTCCATCTTCCATGGTCCCCCCATATTTGGCAAATCATTCATTGATGATGAGTCCATTTCTCATAAACCTATTCCTCCCTTCTCTCATGAGTCCTTATTTCATTGGCCTATCTTTTTATAATACATTGTCTCCTCATTATCAAATCAAAAATCTCATTTACAGAGGTCATTTGTGGAAAAATAATCCTATACTAGTAGTATTACCTCATTGATGTTGCATGCACCCTTATCAGAGTCATCACTAGAGTTAATGCAAATTTAGTTGTATCAAGATCATGTCCTACACCAGTAAATGAATCAAATACTATGTTAGAAACATCATTCCTCTTACTTATTGTAGCCCATGATGGCTACCTATTTTTGGATCCCTCAAATCTAGATGTCAACCAATCAAAAGGCATATATTTTAATTCCAAATAGGATGATGAATTTATAATAGAGTTATTACAAGCTTTATCAATAAATGTATCTGATCCTACCTCATATTTGTGTCTTATAGATAGTATTAATGATCTTTTAGTTTATCTTGAGGAGATTTTCTTTAATGTCAAAATTAGGTCTCCTAAGAACTGCTATGAGGATTATGTTGTCCCATCACCACTCATTGACCTCATCCTACTATTTCCCTTACCTTTATCCATCATAATTCCTTTTCTTCCCATCAAATCTCATTTAATCACCTCCTTCCATATGGATGAATAGGAACATACATCATTGGACCCTTCTTTAAGCAACATAATATGTGATACAAATATGAAATTCCAAGACCATATTGAAAAATTCATATATGATGATCAAATCACCTTTGATCTAATAATTCAAAATCAAGAAAATTTAAATCATTAGCCTAATCAAAAACTATATTTCCCTATTGAAACCCTCTTTAAGGCACTATGGGACCATAAAATTTAGAATAATCATCATTTATCAATTCAAAGACCAATCTCCTCCATTGAAGCCCAAAGTTAGGCACCAAGGGGAAGTCAAGATATAATCAAGTCTAAAAATCAAAACAATGTCAAAATCACTATCAGTATGGTTGATAATATTTCAACTAAGCATATCAAATAATAACCAAAAATTCAAAGTGTCTTGGATCTCTTTTAATATTTTTTCATATGGCACAAATCAACTATGGAAATGTAACATGTCCAATGATGTGTGTAACTACTAGTCCCACTTCTCAATCACCCATCACACCTCCCTATTATGATCCTATCATCCATTCAAATCTTATACATCACCATCAAATCCAACCCTAAATCTATCCATTATACACCTCAAGAACCCAAGCATCATTATCTCTTATAAGGGAGATGAAGACACTTGGTATAGATGTCTAGATAGATATACTTCAAGAGTCAATAATGATCATCAGAATATAAATACATGTAACATTGACAACATAATCCATGTATCACATATCTCCATAATAGGTTTTGGCTAAAGATCATGAAAATATCTACATTACTTCATCTCACACCCATTACCAATAAATCAAGATGTCAAAATTAAAAAAAACATTCATCCAATGGTGAAAATTAATATTATGGCACCTTAGGTAAGTACCATGATGAAAATCAATTTCTAACATCATGGTAAAATAGTCCTTTATCTGCATTGTACCTTAACACTTAAATGAAAAATCCATCCTTTATCATCCTTGTCTATCTTATTCCTTGGTTCATTATTTATACCCATAATATACCATCATATCATGAATCTTAATGTGACCATAATTTCCTTCAGTATTAAATTTTGTAAGGGAGTGGAATATGTTTTAGGAAATGTTTAGGAATTATTTTGGCATATCCTCTAATGGACACTTAGGAAACTATATATTTGGTTACTTCATGATATGGTCATTGTAAATCCATAGTCCATTCTTTCTTGGCCCTCATCTCCTTTTCATCATCATCATCATCATCATCATCATCATCATCATCATCACCATCATCATCATCATCATCATCACCATCATCATCATCATCATCATCATCATCATCATCATCATCATCATAATCATCATCATCATCATCATCATCTTTTTTTCATCCCATCCATTATTTCATCCATCTGTATCTTGGTTACTAGGCTTGGTATTCCCTTTTCTAGTAACCCCATTTGTATATTGTATATAAATATTCTTGAAAGACCTAAAAATTGAAATATTATTAAAAAACCCCTAAAAATTATAACATCCACAAAATACCAAAACATCTCAATATTATTGACATGTGTCCTAAATATCATAGTCATCCTATATTATGTCTTAGTCATCTTATCATCTTGCCTTATCTTATGTACTAGTGGTCTTATATGTTGTACCCAACATTCCCCTATTCTTTAAAAAAAAAAGAATGGAGACACACTTTTATTTTTGATTTGGCCCTATTTATTAAGTTTTCCTCTTCATTCTATAGAAGTGTCATTGGATTTCTCTTTAATATCAACACTTGGAAGTATAAACAATGTTATTATACATGTTGGACTAACTAATTAATGCCTTTCAAGATTTTTTTGTACTTATGTAGGTTTTGGGACTTGGTTTTTATTTAGAACAACTTGTATTGGGGATTTTGGTAATTTTGGTTTGTTATCTAGTACTTATGTTTATGACTTAAATTCAAGATTTATTTAGTGGGATTTTTGTTTTGAGTTTCTATGTCAGACATTTTGTTTGTAACTTTTATTTGGAAATTTTTTTTGGAGGTTTTATTCATTAGATATTTATTCATGACTTATGTTTGAGGTTTCCTTTGGCATTTTGGTCATCATAACATGTATTCAACATTTTGGTTGTCAAACATTTTGTTCAAACATTTTATTTGAACATTATTCTGAAGGACTTGGTTTTATTTGGAACTCCTTATTCAAGATTTTGATTATCAAGGTTTTTTATTTGAATATTTTGTTCAGACATCTTGTTCAAACATTATTCCAAAGGATTTGGTATTCCAACATTTTATTTAGGCCTTTATGTTTAGATCCTTTGATTCACAAGAATTATTGGCTCAGTCCCAACACAAAACCTGACTCCTAATTCATGGTTGCCAAAAGCTTGTTAGACTTAGCTAGCAAAATAGAACTACTTGATGACACTTACCAAAGAACATAACCCATAAACTAAATTAATGAGATTTTAATTATGAAGGTAAAGTAAATATATGAATTTTGTACATTAAAAGTGTATGAAATTTAATTAAATGCAAAAGTTTATATTAATGACTATGGCCATTGATGTGTTAATTTGATTACAATAAAAATTCAAGCTCACTTACTACTTTGCAAACAAATCTCTAGCCACTTGTGAATCCATTGTAAAGAAGAAACTAGTAGAAAGGATTTTTCATAGTATAGGAAACTAAATTTAATTAAACTAGATAATTTCAAAGGCTTCATCATCTAGGAGATTTAGAGGAGAACTTTGACCATCCCAATTCTCCATTAAGCACTCCATAGAGTATACAGACATCATGTTTGATGCAACAATATTTAACAATAGGTATGATAATTACTCAAAATTATGATATGATATCAATGCTATTGATTAATTTTATCATGAAGGATATATATCCCTAGATCAACACCAATTGGTTACAAACCTACACTCCCTCAAGAGATAAGGACTACAGTACATGGTAGCCAAGCTCAAGGTCATATCATGTGTCGACCTAATATGAGACATGTTATTTGATCGTAAGGTGACACAAGACACCTTTTTACATCACATGGATCATCAAGTTTTCATGGCTTACATCTATAGTAATGGATTCTAAAGGTACTTATTTCTTTTGATCCCAAATGACATATTTGATAAGCATAATATTGTAGCATGAAACAATCATAATTCAATTGAGAAAGTTCTTAGCTCATGTCTTATTCTTTGGGAGTATATGGTCCTAAAAGGAAAGACCCCCATCTTTATTAATAAATTTATAATAGGGCTACACATAGGGATGGTCTCATTAAATAGATTATATGTCATGCCAAGTATCTATTTTCTCCACCTATATTGGGTGCCACTTCTAGATATGTTGATGACATCTGACATGATGTTTGCCTTGAGATAGATTATTAGCCTAAAACTAAGGGATAAATTTATACATACAATAAAAATTCCCAATTTAGCTAGCTCTTTTTATATAATGTCATACCTTCTTGATGTTGTAATGGGCACAATGTATAGGGACTTTGGGGAGCTTTAGAGCCCATCTAATGACTATATAAAGAATCACATTTGTGATTATTTTCATTGCATGCACATAAAAATTTATACTAAGCATATGATTTGGATTATCGAGGATGTATATCCTAAGGTGTGGCAAGTTATTCATGAGGCCCCACTACCTAGGATATCAAATAGTATAGCATACACACTGGTACCTAGAGTTGAATACTGGTTATACCTAGATTATACAATGATCATGGTTTTTGGAAATAAGATCAACCCCCTACAACTGCCCAAATATGTGATAAATAATATTTTAGAATAAGAGATCATATTCTAGCTTTGGTGGAGTGTGGAAGAGGATATAATAAGGGATAAGAAAGGCATGTTCTATGGGTCTGAAATGATAATAGGTAGGATGTGATATACAATAAGGAATAATTTTAGGGATATGGTAAATAAAAGGAAGAACTATTAGTTATCCACCCTCCCTCATAGATATTTGGATCCTCGTGGTTGAAATTAAAAATGTGTTCAAGGCTTTGGTATTCCATACCAACATCTTCCCTATGACCATGACTTTTTATTCTTAAATTTAAAGGATGATGCCCAAGTCATTGAAAGGGAATGACTTGTAGGACTTAAAGAGGATAATTTGAATATTATTCAAGTAGAACCATCAATTTTAGTTTATGATATGCATACAAGGTTGCCACCCCCTAGAGGATGGACTACTTCAGACTTCTAGGATAGTAAATCCCTACAACAAATAAAGGAACAATGGGAGCCTTTTCATGAAGCTCCCCAAGTATTGAAGGCTATGAAGATAGAACCTAGTTTGAGTGAAATTGAGCATAGGGGAGCTCAAGAGGATCCAATTTACTTGGATTCCTCTGATACAGAAGGCTAGGATCACCTAGCTACATTGCATAAATAGACATCTATAGCTAAAAAGGTTATTGCTACCCATATTCATCAAGGTTCCTCCTCAACTAATAAAGGTACAATTTTATATAAGAGGAAGTCAATGGATCCTCCCCTCATAAAGAACCCAACTACTAATCAACCACAAATATGCACATATTCAGTTCCCTAATAGTTACCAGAAGATAAAGAAATAGATGAAGAGAAGGAATTGGAAAGAGTAAAGGCACTAAAACTTAATACTAACAAAGGGAAGTCACCAATAAAAGATGACAAGTTAGTTAAGAAGGCTCAATCTTCAATCCCTTATCCCAAGTTTCTTCTTTTATTCCCATTTTTGGTTGAGTTCCCATTAGTTTTGTCTTGAAAACACCTTTGCTCACTCCAAAAGTAGATGATTTTTCTTCTACCACTATTTTTTCAATTCCCTCTACAATTTTATCCATGTCCATTGTTTCCACCACTATTGACATTCCCTCCAAGACTACTATAGTCTAAACTAAGATAAAAAAAGGAACCTCTAAGAATATTGAAACAACATTGGTTATCTCCCAACTCCACGTCTCTTCCACCCAAATCAATCTACCAATGCCTTCCACTAGTTATTTCAAAACTAGTACTATTACATCCTCAAGGAAAAATAAGAGGGTAAAATAAGTATATGTAATCCACCCACTCCCCCAATATGAGGGTGTGGATTGGTCCAAAATCATATAGCACTCCCTTACTAATTCAATAATCAAAGGAGCCTCAAAAAAATTAGTAGAAGATCAATCAATGGAGGCTAAAACTAAGGATATAATGTCAATAATCCTATCCAAGCTAATTATCCCACCATGCGAAGTTGATCATGGATCTAAGGTTTCCCAAAAGACTAATTTAAAAATCATAAAATTGCCATCAATAACCTTCTTATTTGGTAAACCCTCAAGAAGAATCCAAAGGGTTAGGAAGAGGAAATTAGATGATGAAGATGGGAAGGAGATCATTATTGAAAAAGATAATAAGTATTTTCCATGTCCAAAAATAAGAATAGACAGCTAGGGAAATCCTTATATATAGAGGACTTTAAATCCCTTATTGAAAATCATAAGGATGATATGATAGCATTACATGAGGGGACATAGATGGCTAGATAGGAACTTGAACAAGAGATAGAAAAAATAAAGGAGCAGAAATAAATAGTCCATATCCCTCAAGGGATTGATACTAAAATTCAACAAGTTGTATCAAAAGTTTATAATGCTCTAGATGCAATGAAGAAAATGAGGGAAGAATTGGACCCCCATATTATAGAGACCCACAAATTATTTAATTATTTGAAGAAAGATGAAAATAAGTTTAAATTATTTACTTTTTACCCTACTAATAATACATATAGCCACTTTGACTTAATGACACCATTGGAGGTATCAAATGCCCTCAATTTAGTGATAATCAGAACACATGAGGCTAGTGATTAGATTATAAAAGCTAGGGTAGTAATACCCAAATAAAAAAAACATGAAAATATAATTTTTCATATCCTAGATGAATTGAAATGTTATAGGCAAGCTTATCATTAGAATCAATGTTGATCAACTTCTTCAAGAAGCATCTAAGGATTTCAAGCAAAGTCAACATGGGTTGGCACTTGAAGATATTGAAGCTGAGTTGAGTTTTATAATAAATAAGGTGATAAAAGTGTAAATATTCAAGATAAACTTCCATAATATAAAATTAAAACATGCCAAGCTTCTTAATCAAGTTAATAGGGTGTATAGACCCTCATTACTTAGACATCATGAGGCAACAACATGATGTGGAACACAAGTGTTATCTATAGTTGGAGATGAAGAAGAAGACTGATACTACAACTTCTAATTTACAAAAGTATCTATAACAATGATTCCCCTAACCAACATATCCATGCAAACATCCACTCAACCTTAGTTAAAAGGCTAGTTTTTTACATATCAATTCGAAGGCATTAATTTTTATACTCATAGTATAATTTTTTTATAACTTGAATTATTTGTAATCATACACATGTTATATCACATTCTAAGGGCTAGATTTAATTTTTAATAATTGTAATCTAACTATATGCATACATTACATATAGTTTTAAAGCTAGAGTTAGAATTGAAGTTCTAATTACACCATGTAATCACAAATTTACATGCACTTGGAGGATGAGTTGATCCCTCCTCAAGTTTATATAAATATATGTAACCCTCATTTTCAAGGGTTTGAATATTTAATACAAAATTAAATCAATTTTGATTGTCACATATGTGTTGGTGTATTTTCTCTCCGTATTCTATATAATTAGGTTCTATATTTTTAGTTGTTTTATTCAATAATTCTTAGTGTGTAATAGCTATGAATAATTCTTATTTTTATAATTAATATGTTAGTTTTAGATGTGTAATAAATATTGAATAATTATCAATTATTTATAAGTAAGTTGACTACCTCATCATTCTAAGTGTGTAGAGATGTTTTCAATGATATAGTCTTTTTCGCATGTACAATAACTATTTTATATATCTATCTAGTTTGATTCATAATCTCCTAAGTATGGGTGTGAAAAAACTAATCCAAAAGGAGTAGCTATTGGCCTAGATCTCTAAATTTCTTATATCAAACTATTTGAGACTACTTGAACATGTTTGTATGTGTGTGTACAATAGCTACTAGAAATGAACATTGGTTTTAAAAGAACTTGTCCACAAAGAATCTAGCTTGGAAGGTGATTCCTGAATTCATATATTAATTTTCTACTCTATCCTTCCCTCTATTTTTTTATTTTATTACTAAGATATACCCCACTTTAGATTAGTATCCATCCAACAACCAACTTGCCTAGTTTTGAATTTATTCTAGATACCATCCATCTATGCATATTCATGGTTAAAAACCTACATAATCTACTTGTTATTCCATCACCTAGTTGTTCAAACCACATACCTACAACTTGTGCCCTAGAGTGGATTTTACCTCCATTAAGATCCTAAAATGTTAGAGGCTACCTTGTTACAAATTGGTGTGTAAAAAAAACACATCAACATTCTTTTAAGCACTAGAAAGAGGGCATAAACCTCTAATAAAAGAGGTTATTTTATATGTTTAGTTACATTGGAGTCACCTAGGAGAGTGACCAGATCAAGTGCTCAAGTTATTCTTCTAGTCTCACCTTTGTCAAATCATAGAAGGCCAAGATTTGTACCAACTTCCCCTATCAATAATAGAGCCAAAACACCTTCCCCAGTAAGGAACACTTCCCCTATTAATTATCTTATGGCTCAACCACCCTGGTTAGTTAGATTTTATATTACCATCCTAGGGGATATGCATGACCTACTTAGGAATCTTAAAAAGTATCTACCAACCTTCTCTCCTTTAGGAAGAATAATGAAAAAAGAACACATCAAATCTTTCAAAGCTACATTGAGATTGATTAATGTTATTAATGAAGATGTTACATGCATACTTTTTTATTTTACACTAATAGATGTTGCTTATGATTGGTACCTTAATATACAAGATAATTCCATAACTTCTTAGAATGCATGTCAAAATACTTTTGTTGCATAATTTGGGAATGTCACTAGCCCTATTGTGATATACCAACACTTTACAAGCATGAATAAGGAACCCAAAAAACCAATTCAGGCCTTCAATGAAAGATTTTAGTAGATGTAAACCTAGTTAAGCTCAACATATAAACTAGGAGAAGCATTGGCATTAGAAATGTATAAGAATGCTTTGGATCCAATTACTGTAGTCTTCTTGTGAAGAGTTATTGCTATAAACACTTTGGTAATGTCTTATGAAGAGGCTATCAACATTGATAGATATTTTAATCCTCAGGTGCCTGACACAAATAATATCAATAATGGTCTCCCAAATTTGAATCTAGTTTCACATGTGAAGTAGAATATCCCTACATTTAATCAATATCAACTATACATGCCACCTCCTCTGACATAGATGACATATCCAAATCATAATTTTTTAATAGCCAATGCACAATGCAATGGTTACGAATAGATTTAACATCCAACTACATCCTTTATTATTTTTATTTAGGGCACAAACTCTACTAAATGAGATCTAGATGCCATACAAAAAATGGTCTAGAAATTAAGCAATGATTTTATTGGCATGAAAAGAAAGATAGGCAATGCTAATGGCCTGAATAATAATCAAAATTTTGGGTTCCAAAAGTATAATAGACCACTCAATAGGCCTAAAAATAATACAAAGTAGTTCATCAAGCTTCTATAAATCAATATAGTAGAGATAACTTTGTG
The DNA here is from genome assembly GCA_037957365.1 of Torreya grandis. Taxonomy (NCBI): domain Eukaryota; kingdom Viridiplantae; phylum Streptophyta; class Pinopsida; order Cupressales; family Taxaceae; genus Torreya; species Torreya grandis. Next base: position 2,205,783 of record JARHVA010002493.1, on the reverse strand, counting down.
CAAATAGTAAAAAATCCATAATACTTCCCAATATGGTGAACTTGATTATGTTGAATTTTGTGTAATTTTTGAGATCTTTCAAAGGGAGGTGGTGAGGAAAGATTTGATGCATAACCCACTATAATTATATCAAGACTATGGATCTTCAAGTACCACTATATTCTTTGAGACTCATGAGTTTCCTTTCCTAAGTTAAGATGACAATGTACCTAAGGACAACACTAATGATAGCCATACTTTCCAACAATTATAGAAAGGTAGTTATAAATTGAGGAATAGATAACCCTTCATAATGTCTGATCATCCAAATAATATAACTATTCTAGTGAATCCAAAATCTTATAATAATCCACCTCTCCCAAAGGTAAATGATCATCCTTAGAATAAGAATGAACATAGTAGAGGAGGATATAAATTTGTTAAGGACATGAAGAAAATCAAAGCACACATTAACCTTCATGAGTTATCTCAAATCATTGAATATAAGGAACTAATATGGAAGTATATCATAGGGAATGCCTTTATGGAGAGGACAAAAGATCTTATAGAGAAAACAAAGACCTATGACACTATCTTCATAAATAAAAGTAAGCCAAAGGTTCCACCCCTTTTACTAACCATTCAGTCCTTTGGCAAGAATATTCACAATTTCTTAGTCAATTTTGGAGATTTAGCAAGTATGATGCATACTTCTATTTGTCAAAAGCTTGGCCTAACTCCAATCCCATTAAAGATAATAGTCTCATAATTAGATAAAATAGTGGTACTAGTGATTAGAGAGCTCACTAATTTACATATTCAAGTAGCATCTGAGTCATGAGTATAGATGGCTATTAACATCCTTGTATTAGACATAATTGAAGGGTATGGATTGTCGATGAGTAGGGACTGGTCTAAGATACTCAATGGATATCTCTCAATAGATTTATCTCATATTTGACTACCATGGAGAGGCCTTCCAAACCAAATCTGGATTGATCAAGAATGAAGTACCCCATGATATAGTATAATGTCAATAATGAAGAGGTAAGTTATGAATCCCCTAGCCTTGGTATTTATAATTTTACTAAATGAAATGAAATATAAGAACCATAATCCTAAGGCTCTACCTAACTATGGACTCTCTACTTTGATAACACTAGATCTAAACAAGGATCAGGTGTAGGAATTAAATTGTTTGATCCATAATGGAATAAGTTCATGGCAGTATTCAGACTATAATTCCCTTGCACCAAAAATAGGGTTGAATATGAAGCATTAATTTTGGGATTGTATTTTACACTAAAAAATAATGTTGAGCAATCATTAATATATGGGGATTTGGAGCTGGTAATCGATTAGGATAGAAATAAATACCAGTGAAAGATATCATATCTAAAAATATATAAACATAGAGCATAGGATTTGATTGAAAGCTTTAAGACTTTAAATATAGTGGCTATTCCTAGGGAGTAGAATCAATTTATGGATTTACTAGCTATTTCAGCTACCAATTTAGAACCTCTCCAAGAATACAAGGTAAAAAGATTATCTATTTAACTAATACCTTATCCTTATATTCTTGACAATATAGAGAATTTATAGGTTTTTGACGATGACCAATAGATCATCAATGTTTTAACCAACTTAAGATAATTTGAGTCCCAAATCATTGATGAAAAAAAAGTTAGTTATCTTTGCTAAGAGGAGTCAAGAAAGGAGGGTATTGTCCACCTCAAAAAAAGCCATCTCCCACTTAGAATGGTCTTCATAAAAAGATAATTTGATATAAATACTCTAGCTTAGTATTAGGAAACCCAAGTTTGATGAACTAGACTTAAAAAGGGAGAATTTGGGAGATGAGAGTAGCTCATGCTACTGTAATGTCCCCTTTTTCATGTGATCATCCAGCAATAGCTAGCCTATTTTATTCCCAATGGCTATAATCAAGCATTACAAGGGAATAAAATAAAATAAATTATTTATAATGTTGTCCATATAAATTAAATCATAAGGATAGCTTTATTTTAATTAATTTAATAAAAGTGTAACATGTTTAGAAGCATAATTTGTGGAGTTAATGTTTAGTTTCAAGGGAAATTTGCCAAATGGAGCATGGGTTTATTGGTGGAGTTAATGAGAAGTGTATAAAGAAAATTTACAAATGGGATGTTAACTTATAAGAGAAGCTATGGGTGGGATTTCCAGGGAAACTTTCCATTTCATAAGTGGGTCAAGTTTGGGAAAGTTGGAAGTAAAAACAAAAAAAGAAAAATCAAGATCAAAGTGGATTATGGAAAGTAGATAAAAGAGGAAAGTTGGTTTCTTTTTCTAACTCATGTCTTCCCAAGGTAATGAGTTGAGATTAGGGTTCCGCTCTTTGGTAATATTGTGTATAAATATGTGATGATCTCATTATGGGATATCTTTTGGCCAAATTAGCAATTTATTTATGCATGTTGCATTTGAGCTTCAGTAACAAGATTTGAGGATGAAACCCCTTTGATTTCATGAGGTTAATATCATACATATATTTCATTAGTGCTTTAATAAGTTATAAATATATTTGTTTCAATTTTGTGTATGTTCACAAGATCTTTTGATAAAATTTTATCGAGGTTACTACAGTGGTATCAAAGCCACATTCCTACTAGCCTTAAGGGTTAATGAGCACTAGTGACAGAGCTAGAAGGTATTTTGAAATAGATAAATAATTCAATTTTAGTTTTCAATTCCATATATGGAAGAGGATATGCTTTCAATAGTATTTATATTAAGGTAACCACTTACAACTATAGTAGAGATTGAAACAATGACTGGTTTAAAAAGTCCTCAGGATAGGGATGAGTGAAGGCATGATTCTCAAAGTGTAGAAAACATATTGAATGACCTTGAATAAGGAAAAAATTATGATGAAAAAATTTATGCAGTCAAAATAATAGTTGAACACAACCATTGGGAAAATGTCACAAACATGAATACTCTCAAGGTAAATCAAAATGATATAGGTGATGGTAGTAATGCAGGTAATCACATTCTTAGAATAGATAGTTTAGGTGGTTTATATAGACCATTCAAGCCTAAATTCACACCTAGGGAGGAATAAGAATCACCATAACCTAACGAGGAGTAGCCATTAGTTGATGAAATGGTAATAGTTTATGATGATTACTATATACTTCCTCATGTGATTATAAATGAGCTATCACTGAACCAATATATGAATCAATAGAATGATAAGAAAAATCACAATAGGAACAAAGACCAAGAAATCAACCTAAGGAGTATAATAATGTATTAATCAAACTAACTCTCCCAATTTTTTTGATGGTAGTGGGAAGAGCACAACACATGCTTGGATTCACAAGTTGGATATATTTTTAACACTTAAGCCTATGCCTAGAGAGGAAATAATTAAATTTTCAACCTTGAATTTGGAAGGAAAAATGTATGATTGGTGGCATCATGGTTTGGTGACATAAAATCATGCTTTTATTTAGTCCTATAATGAGTTTAGTATCAAATTGATTTCTATATTTGATCAAAAAGATGTAGAGATGCATTTCCATGAATTGGCATTGATTAGAAAAAGTGGGGGTGTTGATAGATACATCAATAAATTCCAAAAAATTGTTGTTATGGTTCTTGACATGTCATAAAAGAGAGTGGTAATGCTATTCATAGAGGTTTTGTGCTATTCATAAAGGGTTTGAATGCAAACTTGAGGGGTTTGGTGAAGGCTTTCAAGCCTAGTACACTACAAGATACTATCCAAATGACACTTGATCTAGAGACTACACCTCTCACATATTAATCCCAAAGGAAGAGATTCAAGGGTAAAAAACCACTTATGAGAATCTTCAATAAACCTAAACCACCACATAAGATAGAAATTGAGATGAGGAATGAGTTATGTAGGAATAAGTTATGCTTCCCTTGTAATGAGCCTTGGAAACCTAGTAACACATGCATTAGGAAAGGCAAAGCGCATTACATATAGGTCACTTCCAACATTGATGAGTAGATATTTGACACTAGTTCGGATAGTGAACATGAGGATCATGATGATTATTCTATAGGAGACATGGTTTATCATGCTATTGTTACATTATCAAGAGTTCCTAAGTATCACCATTTTCAAGTGAGAGGAGTACTTAATACACAATAGGTTACATGTTTAGTTGATAGTGGGGCAACTCAAAATTTTATTTATTAGGGTCTAGTGGTGAAGATAGGATTATAGGTTGAGGATTTTCTTGGTTTTAGTTTCATGGTAGATGATGGCTTCAATATGAGTTACACTAAGAAGATTTCATAGTTGAGCATCTACTTTGGGGATCATATGGTTATTTATGATTTTTATGTGGTTGGGATTGGTGAATCCCATGTTATTTTGGGATATCAATGGTTATACTCACTTGGAATATATAGTTAGGACTTCTAGAAGATGGAGTTAGAGTTTATGTCAAATGGGAAGAATATAGTGATGAGAGCTTTAGTGGATGGTGCACCAAGGGTAGTGAAATACAAGAGGATGGAGGAATTTTTTATACATGATGAGGTTCATGGGTATCCTAATACTTTGTGTCTTCCAAATATTATTATAATGTTGATAGGCATTACAATGTAAACATCTAGTCAGTTTTGGATAAACACAATATGGTGTTTGGAGACATTCCACCTGGTAGACCTCTTGATCATGGATTTGATCAAGTGATTGAGTTAGAGGAGGGATCCAAAACCATTATTAATACTCCTTATAATCACCCCAAAATATTGAAAGAGGATATTGAGAAAATGATTAAGGATTTATTGGATATGGGACACGTTAGACCTAGCTCTAGTCCCTTTGCATCTTCAGTGGTCTTGGTAAAAAAGAAGGATGACACGATGAGAATGTGAATTGATTACCATGCCTTGAATAAGAAGCCAATAAAAAATGGGTACCATATACCCAAGATAGATGAGTTATTGGATTAATTATATGGGGAAATTTACTTTTCAAAAATTGATCTTTATTTAGGGTATCATCAAATTAGAGTCTATGAGGAGAATATCCATAAGACAACATTCAAATTCCACTACAGATATTATGAGTTTTTAGTTATGCCCTTTGGTCTTAATAATGCTCATGAAACTTTAAAATAATGTGTGAATAAAATATTTAATCAATAAGCATATAATTTTGTGTTGGTATTCTTTGATGATATTTTGATATACATTAAGACACGGGATGATCACCTCAATTACATTGATGAGGTATTGGGAATTACAGATACATAATAATTATTTGCAAAGGATTAAAAATGTGAATTTGGAATGATATAAATTTAATAGTTTGGGAATTTTATTGGTGATGGGGGAGTGAAGGTGCACTAGGAGAATATGCTTACCATTTTTGATTGGCTGCCACTGAGGAATGTTTCAAATTTTAGGGGTTTTCTCAAGTTTTATAGTCATTATAGGAGATTTGTCAAGGGTTTTTCTTATTTTGAAGCACCTCTTACATATTTCACTAATTATGGGGCATTAATATAGTTGGATGAAGCTCAAGATACATTTGATAGACTTAAGCAGGTGATGAGCACTTGTCTAGTGTTGACCTTACCAAAATTTTCTCAACCATTTGTACTAGAGTGTGATGCATCTAACAAAGGGATAGGTGTCATGATTATTTAAAATAGACATCCCATATCCCATTAGAGTAGGAATTTGAGATATGTGGAATGATTATTTTCCACCTATGATAAGGAGATGTTTTCCATCATGCATATATTGGAAAAAATTAGGCAATATTTGGTGGGTGTAAAATTTGTGGTGAGGATGGACCACAATAGTTTGAGATACTTTTTACATCAAAAATATTTTAATGAGAACCAAAAAAAGTTGGGTAATCAATATTTAGGCATATGACATTGATATTGAATATGTTAAGGATAAGAAGAATGTTGTAATAGATGCATTATCTAGGAAACCCACACTTTGCTCTATGTCATAGATATCAACTAATTGGAAGACTCACCTTTTAGTTTAGTATTCCAATAATACATTTGCATGTGAGATCATGGATGGTAAGATTTAAGATGATAGGTATAAGTTTATTAATGATGTGATATATTATAAGTATAAGATATATTTGGTGCCTGAATATAAGATGAAGGATAAGATTTTGAAGGATATTCATGATAATCCTCTAGTGGGCCATCTAGGGTTCTTTAAGACCTATAGGTATATTATGGAGAGATTCTCATGGAAAGGTCTCAATGATGAAGTCTTGTATTATGTTAGAGACTGTATGACTTGTAAGTAGAACAAGTCTAAGCATACTTTTCTCATAAGATTACTTCAGCCATTGCCTATTCCTAAGTAGAAGTGTAAGAGTATATATATGGATTTTATTATAGGTGTTATGAAAGTCCAAGGAAAATATTTCATATATGTGGTTGTTGATATATTGAATAAGTATGCACATTTCTTTTCTACTTTAGCTAATTATAGAACACCCCAGGTTGCATAGTTAACCTTTAGAGAGGTATTTAGACTTCATGGGCTTTTGAGGACCATTTTTAGTGATTGGGATAGTAGGTTTCTCAATGTGTTTTGGCATGAGCTATATATTGGCCGGTACTAGGTTGACCTAAAACTCTAGCTACCACTTGAAGATAAATGGATATACAGAGATTGTAAATAAATGGGTGGAAGGGTATTTATGTAATTATGTTATAGTGTAGCAAAAGGCTTGGATCAGGGGGTTGTATTTAGGAGATCATTATTATAATATCACTATCACATGTTGATAGGCATGTCACCATTTGGATTATTTTATGGGTATGATGATATGTATTTTGTAGACTTTACATTTGATGACAATTGAGTTCCTAAGGCAAGAGAGTTGATGTAGGATAGCCAAGATATTCTCAAGTCCCTTAAGGAGAATCTTCATCATGCTCAAAATCAATAAAATGTATATGATGATAAGCATAGGGTTGAGAGGAGATTTGAGGTTAATGATTTGGTTTTCTTGCACCTAAAACCATACAAATAATATACATTGAATAAAAGTGGTGAAAAAAAGTTGAAGCCTTAGTTCTATGGCCCTTACAAGATTATGAGGAGAGTTGGAAAAGTTATATACAAGCTATAATTTCTTGAAAATAAGAAAATTCATAATTTATTTCATGTATATTGACTCAAAAGGTCACTTGGGAAACACATTATACCTTCTTCAGAGCTTCCACCTTTAGATGAGGAGAGCAAGTTGGTTTGGTACCTGATGTTATATTGGGTATGAGGGAGTGTAGATTGAGAAATAGGGTGATCAAGGAGTATTTGATTAGATGTAGGGAATTTAATATAAAGGATGTTATATGAGAAGGTGAACAAATTTTTCAACATCTAGATTTGCAATTACTTGAGGGTAAGTAATTCTGTTAAGGGAGGATTGTAATGTCCCCCCTTTTGAGTGATCATCCAGTAGGGCTAGCTAGCCTATTTTATTCACATAGGCTATAATCAAGCATTACAAGGGAATAAAATAAAATTAATTATTTATAATTCCATCTAAATAAATCAAATCATAAGGATAGCTTTATTTTAATTAATTTAATGAAAGTGTGGTATGTTTGGAGGCATAATTTGTGGATTTAATGTTTAGTTTAAAGGGAAAGTTTCCAAATGGAGTATGGTTTTATTGGTGTATTTAATGAGGAGCATATAATGAAAATTTTCAAATGGGATGTTAACTTATACAATAATATATGGATGGGATTTCCATGGAAACTTTTCATTTCATAAGTGGGTGAAGTTTGGGAAAGTTGGAAGTAGAAACAAAGAAGGATAAATAGAGATCTAAGTGGATTATGGAAAGTATATAAAAGAGGAAAGTTGGTTGATTTTTATAACTCATATCTTCCCAAATCAAGGAGTGGAGATTATGGGGCCCCTCTTTGGGCATCTTATGTATAAATATGGGATATATTTTGGCAAAATTAATAATTTATTTATGCATGTTGCACTTTTCCTTTAGTAATAGGATTCAAGGATGAAATCCTTTGGGTTATTCAAAAGCATAGGATGAAATCCCTTTGACTTCTTGAGTATAATCTCATAAAAAGATTGCTTCAAATATTTAAAAAGTTATAGATCTAGTTATTTTAATTTTGTGTATGTTGGTAAGATCTTCAGATAAAATTTTATTAAGGTTACTATAATTACATCAATATTGGCCTTAGTTACACTCTAGAAGAAAGGCAACGGGTGAAATATTTACTTATCCAATAAAAATATGTAATTTCATGGATGTATGAAGACTTGAAGGTTTATGACCTGAAGGTCATCACCCATACAAATCCATTGAAACCCAACCACAAGCCATTAAAATAAAGATAGAGACTAGTGAATCCTATCCTAGAACCTCTCATTCAAATGAAGTAAAAACACTATTAAATACAAGGATAGTCTTCCCAATTAGACATTCTACCTGGGTGGCTAATTTAGTCTCAGTGAGAAATAAAAATGGAGAAATTAGATTATGTGTTGATTTCAAAAACTTGACTAAAGATTTTGAGAAGGATAACTATCCACTTCCCTCCTTGGATTTGTGGCTCTAAAATGATGTCCTTACTAGATGAATTTTTAGGTTATAACCAAATGTTGGTATAATTATAAGACAATGAAAATTGCATTTACCATAAAATGGGGTACTTATGCATACAAGATGATGATTTTCTACCTAATTAATGCAAGATCCACCTTTCAGTGAGTAATGGATCATACATTTCAAGGATTTATAGGTAAATTTATAATCATTTATATGGATGACCTCACTATTTTCTCTAAGAATAGGAATGATCATTTAGGCTATCTACAATCACTTTTCAAAAGATGTTGAAGGTTTGGCATCTTGTTGAACCTAAAGAAGAGCATATTTGGCATTATAGAGGGCAATATTTTGGTACATATCATTACCAAAGAAGGAATCAACATCGATCTAGATAGAATCTATGGGATTTCAAAGCATACGCCATCAAATAGAAAGAATGATCTCAAGCATTTCTTTGGTAAAATTAATTTTGTAAGGAATTTTATCTTAGGATTCACAAAAATTGTGAGACCCCTGAATGCAATGCTCAAATAGGATGATAAATTATAATGGATAGATGAGGCCCATAAGTCCTTTCAAGATATCAAAGATGTTATATCTCAAGCCCTAGTACTAGTCACTCTAGATTTTAAAAAGTAATTTCACTTATATTCATTCATTTTAGAACATATAATTAATACTATCATAATGTAAAATAAAGATGAGACCGATCATCCCATTATGTTCATGAGCATGAATTTGAAGGATGCAAAACTTAGGTACTCCATGATTGATAAATAGATCTTCACTCTTGGTAAAGTAGAGAATAAATTCCAACATTACATCTTGAGAAATAAGACTATCATTATCATGTCTGACCCTGCTGTCAAGATTACCTTATCACAAAATGAGATGGGAGAATATAGGGGCAAATAAATGGTAACACTATAAGAATTTGATATATAAATCAATCCTACTAAAATCATCTAATGTTAGGGCACCATCTAAATCATGTTTGAGCTTGACCCATGCATTAATATTAATGAGGTTTGTGAATCCTAGGTATATAGAGGGGAATGTTATGTTGACATAATTCAATATCTACTTATAGGTACTTGTCCCCCAAAACTCAATAAAGAATTGAGATATTTGAAACTCAAAGCCACTCACTACATGATCAAGAAAGGAGTTATTTATAGGATAAATTATGAAGTCATCTACCTTAGATGTGTATCAACAGAAGAGGCTCAATATATTATAGAAAACCTACACCAAAAGATAGGTAGTGGTCATCTATCTAGGAACACCACAACTCATAAAACCTTGAGAATGGGATATTACTTGCTCAACCATTTTCAAGGGTGCCCATGCCCATGTAAGGACATGTCAAAAATGCCAAGATTTGGAAAAAAATAAGTACATGAATAAATTCCTTTGTAACTTATTATTAAGTGAAATCCATTTGCATAGTGGGGTTTGAACCTCATTGGTGCCATTAACCCAAACTCCTTATTAGGTCATAAGTTTTTACTCATTACCATAGGTTACTAAATCTAATGGAATGAGGTAATGGCCACTAAGAATTATAGAGCATAAGATTTGATTTTCTTCTTATAAGACCACATTGCAACTAGATTTGGCACTCCTATTTCCCTAGTTTGTGATAATGGGCCAATATTCATATCAGCTAAATTCATTAAATGGGATCATGATAATCAGATCACCATCAGGTCATATTTTAACCACTATCCTCAAGGAAATTATTGGTGAATCAATGAATAGGAACCTAATAGATGAAATTAATAAATCAGATGGGGATAAGCCTAAAGATTGGCATAATCTACTTAAGTATGCCCTTTGAGCAGACCAAACAAGATATAAGTAGACTCTCAAGGCCTCACCTTATATACTAGTGTATGGCTGATAGCTAGTATTCCCAATAATGGTGAAGTTATTTAATTATCAATTTATGTAGGAATATGTGGAAGCAAATGAAAAAGCATAATATTCATTACTAGATATAATATAAATAAAATACTCAAGGATTGAGGCCCTATAGACTTTCAGTAAACACCAAGACATAGTCAAAAGATGGTTTGACAAAAGGGAAAAAGTTAAATAATTTAGTAGCTTTGATCTAGTACTTTTGTGGGATAAATCTCATGAAAATAAAAGCTAGCATGATAAATTTTCCACACTATGGATTTGACCATATCAGATTTCAAAGATCCTAGGCAATAATGAATTTTGTCTAAGGGACCTTTAAGGTTATAAACTCACATATCCAATTAACAAACAATTTCCAAAGCATTACTTCATGGTTATACCATCTTAAATTTCCTCTAATTGATTAATATAGCATGGTAGATGTCATAGTGTATTTTTCTACTTTCTAGTTTAGTTTTATGCTTTTTAGTGTAGTTTTCTACTTTCTGGTTTAGTTTCTTGCTTTCTAGTTTAGGCATTGTGTTATTTCTTGTGAAAATCTAAAATGGTTTATCTTGACATGAATAAACTAACATATTACCAGTTGGTACCCTATTGTATTATTAAATTGATATATAAGGGAAAGGGAAATTGGAAAGGGACTCAACATTTGGGATTTGTTTACATATTTGTTACACTTCTATGTTTGAGATCTTTAATATTTGGGTATGTAATAATAGGCATTCAAGGTTGTGTCAAAAATGACTATTTATACTAGGCATGTGAAATTTTCTCCTGAATAATCCATATGAAGTTATAAATTCTTCTCACTCCATTGGACCAAGCAAAGTTTTCATACTAATACTTGTTTGGAGGTGACAATCACTAGTGCATATGTAAATGGTAGGGACAATCTGGTAAATAATTTGTTTTTATAATTACACCATCTCATAATGGTTTTAGATCTCCTCCTTCCATTTAAATAAAAGAGAGATAAAAGAACAAATGTGTAAATAAAGAGCAATAAATAAAAACCCAAATAAAATCAAAAGGGGATCAAAGGCTCACATGATGAAATAAGGTCAATGTGTCATGCATCATGCTCAAAGAAATAAAGGAAAAGGAGAGAAGGAAACCAAGGGTATTTCTATTAGGGCTATGAATGCCTGACTGGTAGTAGAGCAATGCCTAAGCTTACTTGATTTAATGAGATTCAAAAAAATTAGACCAAAACCTACAACTACTCCAAGTCTTTGTAAATATCCTCATAACAGGGGTTAAATTACATCACTTTATGACACACAAATCCATGGAAGTGAAGGAAAGTACATTTTATGATATACTTTGGAGTCTTTTATATTTTTGGTTATAATATTTTTTTGTGGCATGGTTTATGTTTGATTTAAAATTACTAACCAAAGTTCTGAGTTCTCAAATACTTGGTAGTATTCCCCTGTATGTTTTCATTTTTTGTACCCAACATTTCCTTATTATTTTAAAAAAGGAATGGGGACCCACTTTTATTTTTTAGTTGGTGATGTTTCTTAAGTTTTCCTCTTCATTTTATGGAAGTTTCATTAGATTTATCTTTAATCTCAACACTTGGAAGTATAAACAATGGTACTCTACATTTTAGACTAACTTATTAATAGCTTTCAGGAGTTTTTGTACTTATATACATTTTGAGACTTGGTTTTTATTTAGAACTACTTGTGTTTAGGATTTTGGTAATTAGGATTTTTATTTGATACTTACATTTGGGAATTAAATTTAGTATTTATTGATAAAAATTTCTATTCTGATTTTTTATATCAAACATTTTGTTCAGTACTTTGGTTCAGAACTATTATCACATAGATTTTTCACCCATATTTATGTTTGTAACTCATTATGAAAAAATATAATGATACAATGGGATCACCTCTAAGATGTAGGACCTTGGAGAATTGAGGTGAACCTATAGATAAGGTTGACTTATTTTCATTAAATTTGGTGCAACTGATAAATTACCAGCTCATGTGGAAATTTTGCTTCTTAGTGATCTTGTTTCTAAACTAGGGTCTGAATAAGAGAAAAGAGTTTTAAAAATGAAATTACAAAACTGAAAATGGTGATTACACCAAATATTTATATTTAATTTTAATACTTTATTTGAATGAACACAACATAACAATAAATATATTTAAATTTATTGGAGTACAAACTCATGCAAATGTGAAACCAAAGGTAATATTGGGTATTTGTCATACAAAGGACAATATTATTTATTTTTAATCAAACATTATTTCAAAAAGCAAAAATAATACCAAAAATAATATTTTTTAATTTAAATAAGAATATAAGCATCCATAAATTTGATAAATAACCTTGAATACACAAAGATAACATAGACAAGAAAGGCAATTATTCAATCTAATATCATTATCTAGGTTATAAGATGTAGATAACTTATTAAAAATGAAAAATAATCTCTCTAACAAAAAAAATATAAATGGTCTATGCCATAGTACCCATATTTTTATAAAATATTGCCATATAATATATGTATTAACAAAAACCCCACACCTAGTTCAAAAGCATGTAAAATATGAAAACTCCATGGAAAGGGGTGTGATCTTTAGCTAGAATGGCATCCTTGGTAAAGTGAGTAGATGGAAAATAACATGCAACTATTGGGCATTACAAAAACTACTGGAGGTGTGGAGGAAATTTATAGAATATTTTTGTAACAATTTCATCTTCCTTAGTTGAGTTGATGTAACTTCTCCATGCAATGAGGTGCCAAAAAGTGAACTCATACTTAGAACAATAGATAAATTTTAGATAAATTTAAGTTATTTTTGAAAAACCTAACTTGTAATTTTCAATTGGGACTTTTACAACTTTTTCATTTATCCATTTTTAACAAAATTAGTAATATAATTTACAATATGAGTTTTTGTTGTTAAGCAACTCAAAATTGTCAAAAAGGAAAGTACAATTTACAAGTTTTCTTTTTACAACTTTCAACCTATCAAAAGAAACATGAAAATTACAAGTGGATATTCCTCAAAAAGAGCTACCAAAATTATATTTTCAATTTACAATATTTTTACACATAGGAAATATAATATACAAAATGTATTTGATGGAAATAATTAATCTACAACCAAAACCTCTAAAGACTCTTTGTCCTTCTTTGTCTGTGTCTTTTTAATAGATGCATCAAAACTCTTGAAGATATCAAGGATACAATATTCATTGAGACCAAAAGAGTATAGGTGGATTATTTCACATTTTGTAATTATGTTAGAGAGTTCCCTTTGTACAACCTTATATACTTGAGTCTCTTTCCCCATTTGATCTAGTGTATTATGGTACCCAATAAAATGGTGGATGGATCTCAAGTTGAATGTTATGTCTCATGTTGAATCTATTTCAACCACTTATTTTAACTTATCTTGAACCTATTGTGTTGAAAGGATTTGGTCTTAATGATATGTTGCTTGGCATGACAATTTATTTAGCAAATCTTCAATGTCAAAGAGCATATCTATGACCTTATCATGTGTAGCCTTATCTTTATTAATACTCTCTATGAGTATTGTTATTTTTAACTAAGATTTTATGTCCAATTCCTCATGATTTGCATAATTTTTTAATATCTTTTATGCAATGAGGGTATCAATTTCAATTGTATCCACAACTGTCAACTTTGGGTAGAACAACTTCAACCTTTCTATCTCTTCCTGATATTTGCTTATTTTATCCTTCAAAGTTTCCCATCCATCCATTATATATTTATAGTAATCCATTAAAAATTAAATAACTCTATTTCCCTCTGAAATGAGGTCCTTTGCCCATTCCTTTATAGCCCTTCCCATGCTGCCAATTTTTGTTACTGTATCAAGTGTTTCTTGGTTGGAGATCCAAGTAATAGATTGTGTTGGTTGCGCAGTGGACTCAATGAACTTTTTTAGTGTAGTCATTAATTATTCAACCTTATTCTTCAATTCATCCTTTTTGATCTTTTCATTATCCATTTTATCAAAAAGAGAGTTAATTCTAGATTGAACATCATATTTCAATCCCTCTCTTGTATGATGACCAAGGTGAACCTTTGATATTTTGTAATCACCCACCACTAGGAGTTCCTTTTTATTTTTATAGTGGCGGGACTACAATCTCTACATACTTCTCCCTTAATGATATGGTTTTGGGAGTTGCCTTTGATTTATTAAATGCCTCTATAAGGCCAAAATATAATGTGCTCAGGCACACCATCTACTTTTATTTCTTCCCTATTGATTATACTAGCCAACTTGGTGTGGCATATTATTATCCTAGTATTACCAATTGTGAATTTATGGATGAAGTTATTACACTAGTGTTTATGATGAAAAATGTTATATCATTCACTAAAATGTGCTCTGAGTCTTCTGATAATGTTTTGTTAAACTTTTATCCATCTATGGGTTGAGTGGCCATATTTGTATTAATGACTTGCTCTATCTCTACCTCCTTTGTGAGGGTTAGGGTTGTTTTGTAAATAGAATAAATGGGTGTAGTGGAAATGGATGTGTCTAATAGGGGTGTGGGATATGGAAGTGACACCAATGGAGGAGTAGGCATAGGGAGTTGAAAAAGGGGAACCTATGGGAGTGTGAAATCTAGAGCCATGAATGAATCAATCAGAGTTGTGGGGAAACTTAGAGTTGATGAAATGGGAAAGGTGATGGGAAATGAAAATGAAGTAATATTTATCTTAGTGGTTGGGATAGATATCAATATTATAGTGAACATGATTGAATTTGTAGTTATATACTATTGTATGGTGTTAGTGATTAATGGGGTTGGTGGTGGTGATTAGGGATGAGATGGAAGGAATTATGAAATATGGGAGTGAAATTGTGGAAGATGGAGGAATTATGGAAGTGAAACTTGAGTGTTTGATTAATATTATTAAACTATAGGCAAGGGACTTACTAACACATGTGGGCTAGTGGAAATGGAGGGGGAAATTACTTGAGGTGATGGTGGAGTGGAGATAGGAGGTGTTGACGCTGATGAAATGACATATATAGGAGGAGAAACTATTGGTTATTCAATATCAACTATATCTTCAGATGAAATTACTATCGGGTAATCTACTACTACTACTCCTTGACTTCTAGATTATCCTCTCTGTTTAAATTTTACTTTCTCTTGTGAGATATCATTAGCCTATCTACCTATTTTATGAGGGTTCCACAACTATAACCTTCTATTATTGGTGGCACTCCATTCTCCTTGATCACTCTTAACTTATTATTGATGCTCACCATTTCCTTGGTCACTTTGACCCCTTTGTTTCTTAGCCAGTTGATTTTTCTATTTATTACATTGGTGGTTCTATCCACTAAAGAGAAGGACTCAAGAATAGACCACCTTACTATTGGAAAGGGTTGAGTATAGATCTTATTATCATATTAGACCTTATCTACTAGGGATTCATCATCTACTGAGTCCTCGAGGACTGGTGTGATGTTAAAATCCTTGATATGATCTAAGGTCATCTTGGAGTAATCCTTCAGTCTCACTTATTCTTTAGCTTGTAGGTCCTCCTAATAGTCTTCATAGTAGGGGACATCGAAATATATTAGGATCCCTAATTTAATAGTAATGTTTCTATTTAAATCATAGAATGGCCTTACCTACAAAGTCCTTAAGGTCATTTGAGTCATTTTAACATCTACACACTTGGGTTTGGATAAGGAAGGGCATGTATACCTCCCTATGATAATGGGGAAATGGATTCCCACATTATGTTTTCTTGATAATAACTTGTGGGTCTCCACAAGCTGCCTCACAAGTTCCATTAAATCCCATTTGTTGCTTACATACCTTGGGAGGGTGTAAGGACAACCATTGAATCCCGCTACTCTAATGTATGAGTATGTGGGGAGTTGAATGAAGTAGGATCCCCAGTTTGTTATCTCTAAAGTAGAAAGATCAAATAATCTCTTCTTTTCTAGTTCTTTATTAAACATAAGTATGATGTAGTATATAAATGCATCATTTATCCTTATAAAGTGTTTCTTGTTATAGACATCTAATTCCTACCACCATTTGTGTTGAAATTATCAATCTTACTTGAAATTTGTGAAAATGCATAATTTAGGTCAAAATGGCTTAAACATGTTAAATGGTTTGAGCTTGTTGTATACAAGTGATAATTTAGGCTAATGTATCTATAAATGGGGCAATGAATTTTATGTGATTATTAACTTTGATCAAATCATTTGGAGTTAAAATGATGAAAATGCATTTTGATGTTCTAGATCACTCTCTTCTTCTAATTCAAATGCACATGACATGTGCATGTGTTATTTTGTGTTTACAACATCCTAAATGGGATGATGGTCCATACACAAATAACACCACCTTGTAATTCATCTCCAATAAAATTATAACCCAGTAATATGAGTTTCTAACCAATTTGATTAATGGAGAGCACCAATTTCTAAAGAATTTCACTAAAATTGATTAATCTTACTTAGGTAAATTAAACCAAATTATGAGCTCAAGTATTAATTCCATTGGATTTATTGAATATATATTTATTTATTAGAAATTGATTCCTATTATATATATCATCAAATGAAGTCATTTTTGGGGTGGCATCCATAAGCCATAAATGTAATAAATATCAGGTTTATGGTTTCCCATGCCTCTTTAATGCCCCTTCCTCCCAAATATTTATGAGGCTATTTATGGATTTTATTTACATAATTAGATTAATTCATGGCCATGCATCTTCATATTGAGATAGACGGTCATGGTTGATCCTGATCAATTTATAAAATATATAAATAGGATGCCTCTCACTCACATTTTTAAGCTTCATTTGTGTAAACTTATTATGTAGAATTCTCTCCAAAATCTTTCTTTGTGTTGATTATTATTTTTAATTTTTAATAAGATAGTTTCATTGATATGCATAACATTGATTTTCATATCATGAGCCTAGTTCATAGTTGGTGTTATTGAGATGGTGGAGGAGCTTTCTTTGCACCATTTTTGAAGACTTGAACACCAAATCAAGGGGAAAAACACATTTTGAGCTATTTATGGATGATATAGATGTTCTTGGGAAGGTAATGTATGTTTGTTTTCTTTCATAAAGTTTTTAATTGTCATTTATAAAACCCATTGAATAGGTTATCCTAGATTATTGTTTTCTTATGCATTTCTTGTGTTTTTCATGAATAATTCTTGATCTAACCATCTTTGTAATCCATCTCTACTTCTTGGCATGATCGATCGAACCATGCATCCCTCTCAAGCAAAGAAGACATTTTGACAACCTTAGATTCCATTAAAAGTATTTAAAAATCCTTAGAAAGCAATTTTTATGATCATTTTCCCATGTTTTTAACATTTTGTGTTGATACACAAGTCACATAGTAACTGACTTCAGTTCTAGGTGATCGACATCACTCAAGGATAACTAGGATCAGTTAGGTTGCAGGGAAAAATACATCTACAAAATTATGTTTTTAGAGATTTTCTCAAGTTACAGTTTATTATTTGGGTTTTTAAGTCTCTAGTCTTAACATATATTCCTAGTTCATAAGTTTTATTTTGAATATTTCATCCTAACATTGATGTAACAAGTTTTTGTTACAAATCTTTTTTACCTAAGGGTTCACAAGCAACCATTATTAATCATTTTCAATCAACATCAGTTATGTTTATGACTGGTATTAGTCTTTCTATAACTGGCATCAATCACTATTGATTGACATCATTCTATGGGTGTAAAAAATAGAGAACCCAAGATCAAGAATTCTAAACTTGCTTGTTTCATTATTGAGTGTGCTTCAAAGCTAAAGGAGACTCTCTAGCTTTTCTTGTAAGACCCACATGGGAAAGTGATCATTTGAGCATAATTAAGTCTTTAAACCTTCCCTTTGGTGTTTAAAAGGAACATAGATGCTTTATTTAATTATTTTTTGAATGTTTTTTAAAGTTTTCGCAAACTAAAACAAGGGTCCAATAACTTCACTTAACTTTTCAATTTGGTGCTAAAAACTTACACATCACTTAAAGTTCAAAGTTTTCAAAAGAAGTGATATTTTATGCAATTCATCTATTACTTGTTAATTTTCCTGATCAAAATGAATTATACATGTATGCTCTCCCCCCATCCCCTGTAAGGAACTTGGGTGACCAAAAGTGACTTTTCATTTTGATTGTGCCTTTGTTCAAGGCATGAAAAGGAAGTTGTCTAGGCTCTCCCCAAAAACTGTATGGTTTGGGTGATATAAAAACAACCTCTAAAACCTTTTCACTTAGATCATTTATTTTTATGCAATCGGCTTGTGGAGAGGATTTCATAGCCTCTTTATGATTTTTTAAGGGAAGATTTGACCTCGGGTTTAATATCTTGGCATTGACTTTAACCACTCTCCATGGGGGGTATGAAAATTGAGGGAAACCTACTATGATGTTTTTTAATCAAAATTCTTAGTGTAAATCAAGGTCATAATGTATGATCAATCATTACATCACACTACATTAAAAAATTGAGGTATGTATTAGTTGTGAAAAGTAAAATATCTTTTGAAAACAAGTTGATTGATGCAAATCCAATTGATGTGTTTGAACCTATAGCATTATCCATGATTGGGACCATCTATATGATTGTAAATTATAAATTTTAGACAACCCCACTTGTCTCCAAGTATTGTTTATTTAGGGTGAGTAACCCAAAGGTCCATTTTGATGTACAATCTCTTCGGAGAAGGGAGTGTAAAATACCCTACGAACTCATGCACTTATAATTTTGGATTAACAATTTAATTCCTTTCAAGAGAATGTATAAAGATAGATTTCAATAATACAATACAACCTTGTCGATTTATGGCTTAGGATAATTTACTTAGTTTTACTTGGTCTTTTCAATCTTTACTTGGTTATTTATTTGAGTAAAAAATTGCTTTCAAATAAAGCGTCATAACCAAACACATTGTCCACCATTTCTTGAACAAGGAGGCGTTACACGAGTCAAATCCAAAACATCTTTGCCTTGTTAAAATTCTCATCTTAAACATTTGTGTTTGTATTGTCTAAACAATGTAGTTATGTTATCCATTTGATTCTAAACCATTTTATAAAATCTTTAAGTCCATTAATAATTCAAATTTGGAATTGCACCTTTTTAAGTTTTAGGTTAACATGTTAATTTGTTTATTTGCACTTGAATTGAGTTAACTTGGGTTCAATTTCCTATTTGGATTGAAGGTTGTTTATAGACTCATCATATTTGATCATTGTGAACTTAGGTTATCAAGTGTATCACTGACACTTTAAGTACTCAAACATATTTTATTCTACCTCATATTACCTTATGGAGGCATTGTGCTACCTTTTTGGTCTTAGTTTTATATTTATGAATTATTTCATGTTTTAAATCTTGAGTTTCATGGTTTGCATTGTCACCTTCCTAATCTAAAGGTCTTTCTTATAGTTTCCTAGTGGTAACTTCTCAAAGTTAAACTATATTTTATGGTATTGATGTATCTCTTAACCTATGTTTGGTGTATTATTTTACACTTAGGTCTTTGAGTTATCATACCCTCTTATAAATTATATGATTGCAATCCTATCCAAGGTTGAGTAATTTAATGAGCAAATTCTTCTAATTATGTGGTACTAGACCACCTCTAGTTTATTATAGTCTCTTTTGTACCTTGTCACTTATTTAGAAAATATCAAAATGCATACCTTGTTAACATTTAAAAAACATATTCCAAATATTATCAAATATAGAGATCAATTTTATAATCATGATGCATGGGTATATTTGCATTAGGGTCTCTTGTGGTCTTAGTTACGAGGTAGAACATTGTAATGGAAAACATAAGCATTATGTCTTGTTTTAGGATGTCACCCTCTTTGAGCCTATTTGTTAAAATCCAATCTAATCCATGCTGATTTTTGTGTGTCATCATGATCTTTCCATTTTTATTTGTGAACCATACTCAAAGGTTACCATTTCAAGACATCATCCTTTAATTTACATGCTGTGTTTGAAGGTTATCATTTTAGGTTATCCCCCTTTAGCTAGTGTGAGAAATCTAGCTATGCAATGCTTGAAGGTTATCATTTTAGGATATTCTCCTTTGGCTTGCACAAATAATCAAGCTCCATATTGCATGGAGGTTACCATTTTAGGACCTCCTCCTATGGTTTGCATGAGTAACCAAACTATGCAATATCCTCTTATTACCATTCTAGAAATAACACCAATATGTATTTAACATATTATTGAAGAACACCCATTTGATAAACCTACTTTTTTGGCCCCTTCTTCAATAGCCTAATTTTTGGAGTTTTAATTATTAAACAACAAACCATTATTCACCCTAAACAAAATTTTTCCCACTTTAGAAATTATATGTTGATCTTCAAAACTCAATAAGAAACATTACCTCTTCAAGAGTCATCTTATGAGGACCAAAAAGTGTTTAAATTTGATATTTTTTAACCAATTATTAACCAAGATCAAAATGTTATTTTTGAAACACCCATTTTTAAAAAGTCAATATGTGATGATTTACCTATTTTTAAAGAGCCTCATCTCCTTGACAAGACAGTCTTTGTAGAGTTATCTTTTGATATTTTCCACTCTTTGAAGAGTATCCTTTTGACAAAAAATATTGTGTCATGTAATCCCTTGAGTGGTTCCCTCTCTTTGAGGGGCTTCACTTAAAAAATATAGTGTATGTTGAACCCTTTCTAGGTGAATCAATTATTATAGAGCCCATTATGCCATCATAGGCCATTACTTCTTCAATACCAAGCATTCAATAAAACATCATTATAGAAGTAACCAAATTAGATGAAGAATTGATCTTAGATTAATGTTCCATTTTTGAATTGACAATAGATTTAGGCACCAAAAGAAAAATCACTATCAAAACCAATATCAGATTTAGAATCCCTTGACTTAGACTCGACTTCAAAAATAGAGTAGAGTCATGGTTGTTACAACATTGGTTACAATTTCCTTATGGATTAATTTAAATATATTTATGATCCTTCTAATATTTTTGAGGAGGATTTATTCAGCATCAACATAGGTTCTCCTAGTATCTACTATGAGGATTGTGATTCCTTTCATCATTCCCTTACCCCACCCAATATAGTCATTATATTGGCATTCTACCTCTCATAAGCATTGATTGGGATTGATAAAATCAAACTTTATTGAACTAATCCATGGTGACAAATCAGGTACAAAATATCAAGGGGATGAAGACCACATTCATTCAGAGGAATAATAATTTCCTAGTGAAACCTTTTCGAAGGTGTTAGGGGACAATCAAAGTTCAAATTCAAAATCTTTTATTGAAACCTTTTCAAATACACTATAAGATAGTCAAATTAAAAGGTTATCATCTATTTTTGGAACCTTATTAGAGGCATTATGGGATAATCAAAACATATTCATTGGTGAAAACCTCATCAAAGCACCAACAACTGAACATAAAATTTCTTCATTATTTAATGAATACATTATCAAATATCAAATCAATATAGCTTCCACTCTACAACATAATTAGATGGTAGCTACTCTCAATACTAAACAAATAAAAATGGTGGTCCTATAGAGAGCATATTCAGAGGTCTTCAGCCCCACCATAATAAAAAATATGTTGAATTTAAAATCAAGAACATTGTGTGTCTAAAATTCTTGATCTTCATTTATTTGCCACTCATTATACACTTCATTTTCATCCACATTTTTACTACCCAGTTTTACCATTTATCATGTGCCTAGGATTATTTAACATCCTTGGATACACTTTCCTTTATAGAGGCTATGAAGACATGTTGTCTCCAAATTTGAATGAAGTAGAATCAATGAACAATGAGGATCACATTAAGATTAGTGAGAGCTAGATATGTAATAGGTTCTTGATAGAATAGTTGTTATAAAAGGGTGTTGGATATCAATTTTATGATTGAGTATTATAGTTGTCTCATATGTTGACTAGGATTTGTATCTCCATGTGAACATGATCATCTATTCAAATGAGAGCATGGGTAGTAATTTTCTTGATTGCTTATTATGGTTGTCTCATATGTTGACTAGAATGTGCATTTCCACATCAATAAGAGCAGCAAAACCATTTTTTATTTGTCATTTTCCCTTGCCTTGTCTCTTGGGGGAAACCCTATAGACCAATTCATTATAGGCATATTATACCATTATGTTCTATTTGTTTCATTATTTGAACTACACTGACTTGAAGTCCTTTGGGACTATATAGGTAGTGCTCAATTTCTATTAAGGTCAACTCAGTGACTTTCACCATAATATCACTATTTTTTGAGCAATTATTTAGTTTGAACACTCTCACCATTTTTTGAGAAACCGAAGCCACACTCTTACAATTTTATAGGAAAACTAACTGCTGAGATCAACATACCCCCATTTATAAATAAATAGGGACCCTTGTCTTAAATTGTGTAAATTTGTACCCAAAATTTGAAAATTCATCTAATCAAAATACCATTAGAGTGTTTTGCACTTTATCTTTATTTGAAGATCATCTACACCAGAGATTGGTTGGCTTATGTGTTCATGGCTCTGGTTTGATCTTATCTAAAATTTCTAACATTGGATATATATGTTTTAGGTTACAAGTTTAATAGAGTTCATTTGAAATGCACAATACTCAAGGTTTTGTGTTAAATTTTAAATTGCCCCTTTTACTAGCCTTTGGTATATAAATGATTAATTTAATCCATATTTGAATTTCTAAAACCCTTATTCTAAATACTCCTTTTGAATTCAAATTTGGTGGGATATTTTATTTAATTTTTCATGAGAATACTTTAATTTGAGTTAGTTTATATTTTATACTAAAGTCCTAGTCATGTTTATTAACATGACCAAGACCTTAGTCTAAAATATTTATCCTAATTTATTCACAACCTGATCCCCCTTTGTTCCCTTTTATCTTAGCATGGTCTAACTAAAAAAAAGGTCCCTTTTACTATAGACTTGGCCTAAAAGCCTTACACTAAAGTCCATTATATTTATCAATACAACAAACCTTAGGATAAAAATTGTATACTATGTCTTTGATTATTCATGGGTTCCCTTTTATTATGTCTCAAAAATTAGCTTAAAATATTTTTTCCAAGGTTTTCACTATGTTTATTAACATGAAATAAAACCATAGTACAAAACATTATTCTAAGTTCTTTATTTTCCTTAGGCACTAATTTAACTATCCTTTTTATTTGCAAGATCAGTGATCCAATTTTGTCTAGATGAATGAGATCAGTGGTGCAATATTAAATTTGAAAATTCAAGACCCTGACCCTAAGCTAAATTTTGAGCATCTTCAAGAGATCAATGGTATGTATTTACTCAAGCTAGATTGATCCAATGATGTGTATCAAGTTAAAACTTCAATAGATCCCCAAGATAAGTGAGAAAGTGACAAGTGTCACAATATTAAACAAAAAACACTCAATAGATAATGATGTTTGACCTCAAATATCGAGATCAAGTGTAGTGTGTTTGCTTAGACAAGTATGATCTTATGGTGCAAGATGAATGTTGAAAAGTCAAGATGAATGTGGAGATGATATGTGGCATAGATGTGGACCAAAAATTAAATATTGAGCATCTTTTAAATATTGATGGTATACAGATGAGCATACAAATTTAGATCCATGGTCTATGGAGTAGGAGGTAAAATTCAATAGATCAAAATTGATAGAGCACAATTGATCTATGAAATCAATATTAATGGTGCGAGATCAACATTGACATTTCAATAAAGCTTTGAGTGAATACAAAACTGATAGGTGTCATAACCATGGGGAATATAATGAGTAGTCAATAGTGTTCAAGTTCTTGGATCCAAATCAATGATCCACATTTATTTGTGTAAGGATAATCCAATAGTGTGAAATCAAGTGGGAATTTAAAAAGGCAATGACCATTTTTTAAATTTGAACAAGGAAAATGCCATGAAAATTCCACATGGATGCCATGGTTATGCCCCATCATAGCCACATAAGTATAATGTGCCAAGTGGAAGATCTTGTAGACCTAAGATATACAAGGGCATAAACACGCAATCCAATTACGATCTAAATAACAAAGCTTGTGCAAGTTTAGGTAGTTTCCATCATTAAAACACTATAAAGACCTCCAAAAATACTTAAACACATAAAGGAGCCCTAGTTCAGCCTTGTATTTTCCATAATCAACATAAAAAGGTTGAATTATCATTTTTGTAAGGGTAATTCGATCTAGAATTGAACTGCAGACCACTAGTGATTAATTTGGGAAAAACCACATCCAATGGTATAACTCAAGGGAAAAAACAAAGGATTTGATCAAAATATTGATTAAAGATCAAATTTCTATCTTCAAAACAATTATCCTAGCTCATCTAAACACAGTCATGGGATTGCATGTGGACAAGATCAAGGGTTTGAGCACCTAGTCTCAGAATTTGGTAAACCTCCTTGAGGATGAAAAATAATTGTAAGATAGGATGAAGCACTTACTTAGAACCACAATCACTAATTCTAATACACTAAATTCCCTAGCCTCATCCCTAATGAAGAACAAAAGCATAGGTAATACTACTACTGATAATAATAGGATCATGGATATGATTCTAACTGTAAAAGAAAAGATTAAGTTAGAAACATCAAAAGGAATTAATGAGGGTAGATTAAGACCACAAGAGCTTATTAGGTCAAATTAAAGAGCTCTTCATGAAAGCAATTATCAACCTTGTGTTAATTGAGGAACAACATCAGAGAGGAATGAAGACCCTAAAATAACAATAGGGGACTTCAATATCACAAGGGTCCCAAATATTAGTCGAATTAAGAATAATAATCTTATAGCTAAGCATTATAAATTTTGAAAATGGAATATTTTGTTTGTATAGGCATGTGCAAATTGTAAAACATATTGCCTATAGATCAGTCCATTGGAGAAAGTCTAGTGTATTCTAGAACACTTGTAGAAAGGATAGTTGTCTTAACACTTATACTTTTATAATTGGATAGGACTAACCAACATACTTCCTTACATCCTATAAAAGGAACATTGTCAATTGTAAAAAGGGAGGGAGTTCTTAGAGCCAAAATTATTTTGTAAACTTGGAGAAATTAATATAAAAAAGGAATTTTGCAAAGTTTGTCCATATTTTCTAGTGTCTCTTATTATCGTAGCTTCTCTCTCACTTATTTCTTCTAATTTCTAGATTTGAATGGTTCTTAAGGATTCTTGGTGTGTATATTTGAATGCAGAGTTGTTAACTTATGCCAATGCTAGGTTAATTGAAATTTTTTAAGTTCATTTAATTTTATTACTCTTCTCACATTTGGCCTAATATTGTTTGCTTTCATAGGTAAATCTTTCAAATGAACTTGGATCTTCTTTGCATTGTTTCCCACCTTAGATGTTTTCCTGATGTGTGACAAAATTTGAGCTTACACTACTTCATGTCATACATTGGTTATGTGCATGCCTAGAAGATATATGAAATTTTTCATGATGTTTAGAATGAAGATTAGCAACATCTCTTCTTTGCCTTACCTTTCTTTTTGGTCCTTATTTAATTGGATCACTCTATCTTAATTGTCAATGTAAATATCCATCTTATATTAGTTCTTTGACTAAATTTTGATCATAATTCATTATTTTTAGCATAAAATACTTCATATTTTACATAAATTATCTATTTGGCCATGGTGGCTCCTAACTACCAAATTAATATAAATTGGTGAAATAAATCACTTATTTTGCCTCTATTCTATCAATAGAAAATGGTATTATCACAACCTACAAATCATGAATTGAATTCTCAAGAATTCAAAAATGAAAAGTGTTTCTTAAATACTTTGGGCACCTGTTATACATATTCAGGCATCAACAAGAGAGGATTCATTGGTGCTAAAAGGAGGGCCTAGTTATATCTTTGTATATTTGAAGTATTTTTTTATCAATTTTGTGAATTGTGTTTAAATATTGGTGTAGTATTTGCACAATTGTGTCATTCTTTGCTAAATTATGTAAATGTCATCGATCTTTATTGTCTTAGACCAATCTTTGTGCTTATTTTAGACAAAGATCAATGTTCTTTGAAGATATATGCCCAATTGTGGTAAAAATGGATTAATCTTTGTCAATTCAATAGATTTGAGGTTAGTAATAGTTGTTTTGATCAATGATTGATAAGTTCTATGAAAATTGGAGTTTATTTGAGCTTTAGATATGTAAAGATCATTCATATTCATGTATTTGGACATATGTTTGATCTAATTTAGTTAAATATTGAGGTTATTCATTGATATTTATACATATTAATGAAAATTTTACATGGTTTCTTAAGCTTCATTAAGGATCCATTTGTCTCTGTAAATATTTGGTTTCTATGTTGCATTATGAACATGATTTAGAGCTAGAATGACCATAAGTAAGATCTTCATCAAGGTATGACATGGTTAGGTGGATCTTCTATCAATGTGTCTGGTTAGGTACATGATTTGCCTTGAAATCCTAAAAGGCATTTGCCTTCTTTTAGTCTTACTTGTGTTGTGATTGTTGAATAACACATCAAATGATTTAAAGCTACCTTAGGATTGTTAAATGTTGTTCATGAAGATGTTGAATGTAGATTTCTTCCTTTTACTCTTAGAGATGAGGCATATGATTGGTTAATTAACCTTCCTAAAGATTTCATTTTCAGTTGGAATGGTTTTAATAATTATCTCATTGATAAATTTGGAAATACCATTAGTCTATATGTCTTTTATCAACAATTCACTACTATGAAGAAGGATTCAAATGAAACCATTAAAGCTTTTAATGCCAAATTTCAAAAAATGTTGAATAGAACTATAGATCCTTATAGACCAATTGAGGATTTAGATTTAGATATTTATAAATATGCTTTAGATCCATTAACTTTTGTGTTTTTGAGAAGATCTGTTAGAGTCATTAATACATTAGCTTTAGCCTATGATGAAGATATGGTAATTAATGACCAAATGTAACCCTAGGTTTAAATGGTGTATGTTATTCCAAATATCAATACTAATTTGCCTTTGTTGAATATCATTTCTAATGTTAATTAGATCATGTTTACTTTAATTCAAACTCTAGTTTTAAACTAATTACCTATGAGTCATACTCATCCTAGTCAAAACCTAGGATTCTTGAATAACATTGCAAGTGGATCTCATCTACAAGATCAAAGAGCTATGGTGCCAACAGTCGGAATTAGTCCTTAGGTTCATGATTTAGAGGCACCTAAGGGTAAAAATGACTCCATTTTAAAAAAAAATCAAAACCTGAGCATTGATTTTCTTAAGACACAAAATTAATTAGGTAATAATGGGGAAGGTTCTAATAGAAATTATTCTTTTCAAGGGTTCAACAGACCCACATCTAGGTTTCAAAACAACAACTATAAAAATGATCAATTTAAAATTATGAATATCCCTAAAATAAACACTTGTGATGTGCCCTTGGCTAATTTTTTTAGGGTTCATGATAATGTTGCATGGTCATCTAGTTATTTTTAGATATCTACATCTTTTAGAACAACTCTTATGGTAGAGACTTGTGATTTTACATTTCAAGATGAAGATGAATTTGAAGATACTTCAGAAGATGGATCTACTACACCAATCATGGAGGAATATCCTATACTTTCTAAGGCAATATAAGAAATTACAACTAAGATGAATGGAGTCTTTGAAGATGTCATTAAAACACTTCCAACCAAAAAAGATGAAGATGAATCAAATGTAATAGATAAATAAATTTCATGTGACTTCATAAAAAATTCAAAAATATGTGATCAACATGTTTCAAATGGTAATATTAAAAATTAATCTCATATCCTTTCTATTGATCATGATAAAGATACGATTTGGGACAACTTGGAGAGTTTTTATGCAAATATTGATAGTCTATTTCCACTTCATGTAGAGATTGAGCAATGTGTTATAAAATGTATCATTACAGCTATTCTTCAAGAAGACAATGATATTCTAGATATCCCAAGGCAAGATGAGTTGGAACGTAATGAAGACATTGATCTAAGTACACTAGTTGAGTTCATAATACAACCATGGAAGGAGAATGCGAAAAGAAACAATAAATCTTTAAATGAATTAGACCTAAATTTCTTGATACAAGAAAGAAAATTTTTTGAAGAGGATGATTGGATCTTAGATCAATATCTTCAATCCATGTACTTGATAATGGAGATGGGAAGCTAAGCTACATCATCCCAAAGACACAAGCATACAAGTGTTCCTAATCACAAGAAGAGGCCATAGGATGGAAGTCATCATGTTTCAAGGTTTTGTAGTAGAATAAATGACTCTCCATTTTATCCTAGAGGTAAGTTATTTATGAAGTTCATATAGAGATTTAGATTAGTTTCTTTCCTATGTCTTTCTTTCATTCCCCTTGTTTGTAAATATTTATTTTTTTGTTGTTTGTTTGTTTGTTTGGTGTGTTTATTTTATTTGCTTATAAATAAGTCATTTTGGACAGCCCTTAGCTTAAGTTCAATTAATTCCTTAGGAACCTCATAGTTTAGGAGTGTAGGTATGTTTCCTCAGCATTGGTTGATCATGAATTACTAAAATATGAGCTTACTGTTATAGTTTAGATAAACTAGTAAAGATTAATAAATAGGATAATTTTTCCTTGGGATTTCAAGCATTATTATAATCTAAGCTTGGTTTTAATAAGGATTACACATGTAGGGTAGAATACTGGATTATTGGGTTACAGTAATGCTTGTACTAAAAAACATTAACTACCTGGGTTAAAGTTTACAGCCAAGGATGATTGTCTAAAGATCAAAAACTTGACCAAATCCTAAAAACCTTACTAACCTAGTTCCCAACTTTTGTCAGAAAGTCAAAATAACTTGAAAAATGCAAAAAATAAGAACCTTGTTACAAAATTCAAGAGCTTTCTCAGCTAAGGTGATTCTAGTAATCTCTAATAGGGCTATGGAAGTCTGGATGGTAGTGGATCAAGTCATTGATTGGAGCCAAATGCATCTCTTTTGGGGCTATAGATGCTTGGTTGGCAACAAAGAAATGCCCAAGCCTTCCTTGATCTAAAGCATGGTTCTTAATGAATATTCAAACATGTTGAAATTCAATGTTAATGGTTAAATTCATGAAACTAAAAGTGATTCACTAAAGCCTATGGAAATTTGTAAGTGGAATCAAAACACACACAAAGCATTGCTATATCTTGATGTTTGATCCTAATTCTTCATGTGAAAGATTTTTTCTAACCATGAGCTAATCTTTATAATGGTACATTCTCAAATATAATAAGTAGATTAATTATTAGTGTAAACTAGAGTCTCTAAATTCTAACATATTGCTATGTTCCCCTAAGAAGTTACCCTTTTTTGAGGTCAACATAGACCCATTTCTAAAAAATGGGGACCTTTATCCTAAATTGTGCAAATTTATCCCCTAAATTTGAAAATTCATCTGATTAGAGTAACATTAGAGTTTTTTGCACATTATTTTTATTTGAAAATCATCCATACAATGGTCTAGTTGGCTTATTTGTTCATGGCTCTGGTTTGATCTTATCTAAAATTGCTAAGATTATATATCTATGTTTTAGGTTGCAGGTTTAATGAAGTTCATTGGAAATGGGAAATACTCAGGGTTTTGTGTTAAATGTTAAATTTCCTCTTTTACTATCCTTTGGTATAGAAATGATTAATTTAATTCATATTTGAATTGTTAAAACCCTTATTCTATATTTAGTTTAAGTACTCCTTCTAAATTCAAATTTGGCGAGAGATTTTATTTAAATTTTCATGGGAACACTTTAATTTGACTTATTTTATATTTTATACTAAAGTCCTAGTCATGTTTATTAACAAGACCAAGACTTTAATCTAAAATATTTATCCTAAGTTATTCACATCCTGATCCCCCTTTGTTCCCTTTTATCTGAGCATAGTCTAACTAAAAAAAAGGTGCCTTTTACTATAGACTTAGCCTAAAATCCTTACCCTACATTTCATTATATTTATTAATACAATAAACCTTAGGATTAAAACTACATTCTATGTCTTTGATTATTCATACGGTCCCTTTTATTATGTATCAAAATTTAGCTTAAAATGTTTTTTCTAATGTCTTACCTATGTTTATTAACATGAAATAAAATAATAGTCCAAAACATTATGCTAATTTATTTGCTTTCCCTAAACACTAACTTAAATGTAATTTTTATTTGAAGGATCAATGATTTGTGTTTTCCTAGATAAACGAGATCGATGGTGTAGGATTAAAGTTGAAAATTCAATATCCTGACCCTAAGCTAAAGCTCAACATCTTCTAGAGATCAATAGTACACATTTGCTTAGGCTAGATTGATCCAATGATGTGTATCAAGTTAAAACTTAAATAGAGCCCTAGGACAAGTGATAAAGTGACAATTTTCATAATCTCAGCCAAATAATACTTAGCATCCAATGGCATTTGACCTTAAAGATCAAGCTCTAATGGAGTGCATTTGCTTAGACAAGGATGATCCAATGGTGTGAGATGAATGGTGACAAGTCAAAATGAATGCAAATATGACATGTTACATAGTTACGAAACACAAATTAAATCTCAAGAATTTTTAAAATATCAATGATACATAGATGAGTGTATACATTCAGATCAATAGTCCATAAAGTAGGAGGTATAATTTAACAGATCAAGATCAATAGAGTGTGATTGATCCATAGAATCAAGATCAATAGTGTGAAATCAACATTGACATTGCAACAAATTTATAAGCAAATTCAAAAGTGATAGGTGTCATAACCATAGGGTATGTAGTGAGTAACCAATGGCATTCAATTTCTCAAATTGAGATTGATCATCCATGTTGATCTATGTAAGGATGTTCTAATGGTGTGAAATCAAGTCATAATTTTAAAATTAAATGGTCATTTTTAAAATATGAACAAGAAAAATTCCATGAAAATGCCACATCAGAGTTATGTAAGTATAATGTGCCATGTGGAAGATCTTGTAGACCCAAAAAATATAAGGGCATAGGCACACAATCTAACTGGGATCTAAGTAATGAAAATCATGCAAGTTCAGATAGCTACCACCATTAGATCACTGTAAAAACCTCAAAAAATCCCTAAGAATATATGGGATCCCTATATCAGCATTGTAATCACCATAATCAAGATAGAGAATCTAAATTATCATATGTGTAAGGTAATTTGATCCAGAATTGAACTGCATACCACTAGTGAGAAATTTTAACAAATTCATGGCTAATGGTAGAACTCAATGGATAAAACAAAAGATTTGATAAAAATCTTGATTGAAGATCAAATTCCTAGATTCAAAAAAAATAGCCTGGCTCATCTAAACATAGTCATGGGATTGCTTGTGGACAAGATCAAGGGTTTAAGAACCTGGTCTAGGAACTTGGAAAACCTCCTTAAAGATGACAAATAGTTTCAAAACAAGATGGAACACTTATTTGAAACAATGATCACCAATCTTACTATACTCAGTTCCTTAGGCCTTATCCCTGATGAAGAAAAAAATCATACGTAAGACTATTTTTGATAATAATAGGATCATGGATATGATTATAACTACAAAGGAAAAGATTAAGTAAAGCCAGAAATATCAAAAGGTATTAAGAAGATTAGATGAATATCATAAGTTCTTAATAGTTCAAATAAAAGAGATCTTCATGAAACCAATTGTTGACTTTGTGCTAATTGTGAAACAACATCAGAGAGCAATGAAGACCCTAAAACAATAATAGGGGACTTCATCAACATAATTGTCCTAAAGATTAGTTGAATTAAGAATATTCTTCTTATAGATAACCATTGTACATTTTGAAAATGGAATATTCTATTTATATAGGCATGTGCAATTTGTAAAATGCATTGCCTATAGATCAATCCATTAAGGAAATTTGTCCTAACACTTTTAATTTTATAATTGGATATTATTTAGTGTATTCTAGAACATTTGTAGAAAGGAAATTTATCCTAACACTTGTACTTTTATAATTGGATATTATTTACCAATATACTTCCTTGCATCCTATAAAAGTAACATTACCAATTATAAAAAGGGAGGGAGTTCTTAGAGCCAAACTTAATTTTTAAACATGGAGAAATTAATATAAGCAAGGAATTTTGCAAAGTTTGTCTAAATTTACTTGTGTCTTTTGTTATCCTGGTTTCTCTCTCACTTGTTTGTTCTAAATTATAGATTTGAATGGTTCTTATGGATTTATGGTGTGTAAATTTTAATGTATAATTGTTAACTTGTGCCAATGGTAGGTTAATTGAAAACTCTTAGGTTTATTTCATTTTCTTACTCTTCTTACATTTGGGCCAATGTTGTTTTATTACAAGGGTAAATCTTTAAAATGAACTTGGTTCTTATTTGCATTATTTATAACATTCCTTAGATGTTTGCTTGATGTGTGATAAGATTTGAGCTCATGTTACTTCATAGTGTACATTGGTTAAGTGCATGCATAGACGATATTTTAAATTTAGCATGATATTTGGAATGAAGATTAGCAACATCTATTCTCTGCCTTACCTTTCCTTTTTCTCATTTTTTAACTGGATCACTCCAGTTTAATTGTCATTGTAAATATCCATCTTAGATTAGTTCTTAGATTAGATTTTGATCATAATTAACTATTATTAGCAAAAAATAATTAATATTTTACATATATTAGCTATTTGGCCATGGTGGCTCCTAACCACCAACTTAATATAAATTTATGAAATAGATCATTTATTCTACCTCTATTCCATCAATAGATAATGAGATTATCACATCTTGAAACTCATGCATTTAATTCTCAAAAATTCAAAAAAGAGAAGTGTTTTTTTAACACTCTCGGCACCTATGATACATTTCCAGGCATCAACACTAAGACAATCATCACTTGGGGTAAACCTAGTTACCACTATAGTCAATTATGTTGTGATCAATTTTCTTATACCATTTAGTTACCATTGACCAAAGCTTGTTGTTAACCATCTTGTTTATCTCATTTTGATCTTGGTTCCTTTATTTATTCACACACTTTGGGAAAATCATATTTATAAATTTGTCTCCTAATTATAACCACCTATGGGTAAATTAGGTAAAATGCATTTTTATCATACATTCTCGCATCACTTGGTCATTACTATTATCATTTGCCTTGTCATTTGCCTTTATTTGTAAACTTGTGACTTGGTTAGTTTTTCATCACCTTTTGTGTAGTCATAACTAATGTGACTTGAGGTCCTAATGGGATTATGTGGGTTTTCCTTGATTCATGTTGAGGTCAACCCAATCCTTCATTTTCATATGCTCTCACCATCTTGTGAGCATTTTAAGTTGGCATGCTCTCAGCATTTTATGAGCACTCTTTGTAGAAACCTCATTATTTTGTGATTTGGATTGTTTTTTATAATCCTCAATCGAGTTGAGATACTTAGAGAATTCTTAAAACATTCATAAAATTTCAAAAATCATAAACATTTTGTTTTGTGTTGTTTTGTGTGTCAGTTTGGTATTTTGATTTACTATTTGGTCTTGTTTTTTTTTGTTTTTTCAAATACATATTGATGTTCCACATGGATATTGATTATTCATATCTTGATCTCATGTTATTAAGTTGTTATTGCTTTATTTTTAACATTATTATTCCTAATTCAAACTTGATTATTCATATCTTGATTTTAAGCTAGGTTCATTTATTTTATCTTTTTATTTTTCTTTGTTTTTTGTTTAAATGTAAATAGTTTTAACTCTGGTCTTGGTCATTTTTACCATTATCCTTAGTTATAGGTATTCACATTTAAACTAGCTTAGTGCAATTGAAATGTTATGACATTATAAGTTATTCATACTTCTGATGCCTAATTTCATTTGTTGTATCAAGCACTTTGTGCTTTAGTTCTAAGTATCAATGTCAATGTAGCTCTGATGAACAACTCTTAATAATACCAATGAAACTAGGTACCTATAGCTTACCTAACACCTAACTCTATGCAAGATGTGCATCTATTAGCATACATCATGAGTCTAATTGATCTTGAGGTCAATTTAGAGAAGGTTTTAGATCAGAACAAAGCCTATACCATTACAAAAATTTCATCAAGAGCTTTATGATGGTATGTAAAACTCTAAAAACAAAGCTCATCTTCTCCTTATGTAGTTGGTCAAAGTAGGTCAATAAGTGGTCAAAAATAGTCAAAATATAAAAATTTATGATCTTTAAATGTTTATGAACTAGTTCCATGGTGTAGAGCTCATTAAGAGCTTTTCAACACATTTTACGATTTGAAAACCAGAGTCTATATGTGCAAGTTATGACCAATCAAAGTTATGGTCAAACTCGATAAAAATGATGATGTGGAAATATGGTTCAACTCAAGTCTTTAATAATTATAAATATCACCTTAGTAAAGGGGGATAAACATAAATCATTGTATATTGGGGAATAATTATCACCCCATATTTTTAAATGTAATGGATAATTTAAAATCCCATTAAAATCAGGTATGGGATAATTATGAAATTTATTAAAATAGATTGTGGATAATCATCCCAATAAAAAAATGGACCTATAACAAGTATATAAAGGGGTCATAGGTGCATTTTATTTCATTCAAAAGTTTCAAATCTCTCATTAAAGAGCTGAGAGCTGAAGAACTAAGAGCTAGAGCCAAGAGTCAAGAGTTAGAGCCAGAGTGAGAGTTGATTCTAGCCACATGCTAAGTGTCTAGATTTGAGTTCAATTGACCCACTTTCTAAAGTCTCAGAGCAAGACTTTTGGTGGGGAACTTCAAGAATGCAAGATTGCTTTCATGACAGGAAGGTGGAAGGTCCATCCATGGGTTCTAAGACTTTTTGAAGGGTTATTATTGAGTTGTATAAAATCTTGGAAGATCAATTTAACAATTGTAAGATTTTATCCATGTACTCAAAATTCATGGAAATAGATTATTTCATATTCTAAGTGAGTTTGGAGATATAGCCCAAGCAATGAGTGAACTCCATTATCAACCTTGTTGTCATGAGTTAACTTTTTGGGCATTCTTTTGTGAATTTTATTTCATTAGTAATAATTTTTAATGAAAATTTAATTAATTATAAAAACTTAACAAAGATTTAATAATTTAGGTTTAGATAAGGTTGATTAGATTAATGAATGAACTTACAACTTTAATTAATTCCATTTTATAAATCCACTTTGGGTCAACCTAGATAAAAACAATTTTAAATGTCAAAATTGTAGAAATTTCCTTTGAGTATTTCAAGAAATTAAATGTTTGACAAAATGATATATTAGTGAGCTTATATTTATGTATTGACATGAAAGTGCAGGCTATTTGGGGCTAGTTTAAAACCATGGATTTGTACTAGTGGATGTAGTTGCCCATGATATTATTGATCTTAGGCATAATGATACATATGGTTGTGTCACACTGATGGGAGAAGGCACAATAGATGGCTAAGTTGAACATGATTGTGGTGAATGTGAGTACGCATCAATGAAGACATGACCATTAGATCATTAAACTCTAGTAAAAAGTAATCTCTCTTTTTGCTCAATTAGCAAAAGTTTCAAGATGAGGAAATACTATCGAGATGATCCTAATACTTCAACCTATCCAATCTATAGTCATTAATTAATATATGGACATGTGTCAAAATGTTATTGGTTATGACATCCTGATGATACACCATAGTGGTTCCAATAGAGGAACACAAAAATGCTCATATTAGCTCAGGTACCATTTAGCATTCAGAATCCTCAGTTCAATAAGGGACACAATCTAGACCTCCAAATATTATCTTGTGATCCATGAGAGCCTCCAGGTAGAGTGTTCCAATTATTTTAGAGGGATGTGTCATTAGACTTGTGTTCGATGGGGACATTTCAATAGTTTATGTGGCCGTTAACATGGTTCACTAACTTAGCTTGATAACTTTACCACTACCTCATGTCAAAATAGTTGTAATGTAGAATGGCATTATCTAAGTTATGGAAACATTTTATTGGACCTTGTGATTTGTAGTTGGAAGATATTTCTCAGACATGGTGACTCTTGACATCATCCCATTAAAGATGAACAAGATGGTTCTAATAAATTTGTATCTCTTTACTCACCAAGCATCTTTCATAGATGATAACATAGAGATTCACCTAAATCACACTTGGATCATGTAGTTTGAGATAGGGCAAGTCTCTAGACCTAGTCATGATGAATCTAGTCAGACATCAAACTCGTATGTACTAGGTTACCATCAAAAATGTGAAGGTGAGTTACCTAATGATTTATAGGGTGACTACTAAAAGAGCCAGGACCATATCAAGATTCAATAGCTAGGAAAGAGTCTTAAGTGGTGGTTAAAATATTTCAAGCATTTTGGTTTATCTATTTGTATATGCTCATAAAACCAACATAAATAATGTGCTAGTTAGGATGTATGATTAAGACTCATATGGGAAGTATTGTGTTATACACCATGTATAGCTTTTAAAGACCCAAGAGGCATTATTTATATATGTATATAAATGCATTATAAAAATTATAATTTATTTGTTTGGGAGTCACCTTTAGAGAATAATTGAGTGATAGCTTTATCATACTCAACTTATCTTCTCACATTTTGGTAGATGTTTTCCGTTAACAATGGTATATGTAGATTAGGGTATGTTATATTCTTATTTTTTTCAAGTGTTATTTTGTACAAAATAGTTTATTAAACCTAAGAAGCACTTGGTACACATGTAGTTCTATGTAGACGCCCTTGGATAGTCATGAAATAGAATATGATGTTGATGGATGTGTTATTATCCACATGTAATTTTGTGTAGAGGTTGTTGAGTTTGTGCAATAGAAGAGGACATGGATGCACATATAGAATCTCAGATTTGTATAGAGGCTCATTGTAGCTATACAATAGAGTAAATTAAGGATCTTAATTATATATAGAGGAGAACATGGATGTATGTGAAAAAATTTAGATTTGTGTAGAGGCTCATTGAAGCCATGCAGTAGAAGAGATCACTAGACTTCCGTGTAGAGGCTCATTACATCCGTGAAACAAAAGATATCACTAGACTTCTATGTAGAGGCTCATTATAGCCATGCAGTAGAGGAGATCACTATACTTCTATGTAAAGGCTCATTATAGTCATGTAACAAAGGAGATCACTAGACTTTTATGTAGAGGCTCATTATAGTCATGAATTAGAAGAGATCACTATACTTCTATGTAGAGGCTTGTTGAGGTCGTGTAGCAGAAGAGATTCAAGATCTTAAATCTATGTAGAGGCTTTTATAGCTGTGCAATAGAGGAGATCATTAGGCTTATCTATATAGAGGCTCATTGACACCATGCACTAGAGGAAATTCAGGATCTTATATCAATGCATAGGTTTTTTGCATCCATGCAGTAGAGGAGATCACTAGGTTTATCTGTATAGAGGCTCTTTTGAAGATTTGTAGCAGAGGAAGTTATCATACCCTAGTTTTATGTAGACAATATTGATGGTCATGTAGTGGTAGGAGATATTATGAAATATGTGATTAGTTAGTTGATATAAGCATTGTAGGCATAATTGTAGAACTTGAGTAGACCAAAAATACCCATTAGACTATCTTCAAAATTGATTATCATTTCATTTAGGTACTAGCTTTTAGTGGACCAAAAGCCATCTTAATGGGTATTTATGATCTAGAGGTCAATTTGGATAAGGTCCTAGATCATACCAAATCCTGTACCATTGTGAATATCTCATCGAGAGATTTTTGACAATATACAAAACTCCAAAAATAGAGTTTGTTTACTCCTTATATAGCTAGTCAAAGTTTTAGTCAAAGTCAACAGGTAATCAATGTTGGTTAAAATATAAAAATTGATGATTGGAACATTTATGAACCAACCCCATGGTGTATAAAATTTTAATATCTTTCTACCACATTTTATGGCTCAAAAAATGGAGTCCATATGTGTAAGTTATGATTAGTCAAAGTTATGGTCAAACTTGGTAAAAATGATGACATGGAAATATGGCTCGACCCAAGTCTTTAATAATTATGAATCCCACCTTAGTAAAGGGGGTTAAACATAAATCATCATATACTGGGTAATAATTATCACTCCATATTTTTAATTGTAATGGATAATTTAAAATCCCATTAAAATTGAGTATGTGATAATTATGAAATTTATTAAAATAGATTGTTGATAATCATCTCAGTCAAAAAATGTGGACCCATAACAAGTATATAAAGGGGTCATAGGTGAATTTAATTTCATTCAAAAAATTTAAAGGTCTCATTGAATAGATAAGATCCAAAGAGCTGAAAGTTGAAGAGCCAGAAGCAAGAGTCAAGAGCTAAAGCCGAGAGCCAGAGCAAGAGCCAATTCTAGACATATGCAAATTGTCTAGATTTGAGTTTGATTGATCCACTTTTTAAAGTCTCTAAGAAATAATTTTGGTGGATAAATTTAAGAACTTGAGATTGATTTTGTAATAGGAAAGTGGAAGGTCCATCCATGAGTTCCAGGACATTTTTAAGGCATGTTGTTGAGTTGTATTCAATCTTGGAGAATCCATTAGAAAATTGTAAGATTTTATCCATGTACTTAAAATTCATGGAAATAGATTAGTTTGTGTCCTAATAAATTTTGAAGATGTATCCTGAGTAGTGGGTGAACTCCATTATCAACCTTGTTGTCATGAGTTGACTTTTTGTGCATTCTTTTCCACATTTGATTTCATTAGTAATCATTTTTAATGCAAAGTTAATTAATTACGACAACTTAACAGAGATTTAATACTTCAAGTTTAGATAAGGTTGATTGGATTAATGAATGAAATTGAAACTTTAATTCATTCCATTTTATAAATCCACTTTGGGTTAACCTAGACAAAAACGTTTTTAAAGGTCAAACTTGTAGCAATTTCCTTTGAGTGTTTTATGAAATTGAATGTTTAACAAAAGGATCCATTTGTAAACATTTTGGAACATATTTAGTGCCATTTTATGGATCACTAATTGAACATTGGTTAGTTTTCTTTATCCTTCATTTCATTCTCTCCTATTTTTAGGTGAACTAAATTGACTTGAGGTCCATTTGGACTTTGTAGGCAATGCTTAGATACATGATGTATCTCGGGTCAACACAACCACATTTATTCTTATTTTCATCTCTTTCATCACTTTTTGCATCTTTGTATGCTTGGTTCTTTGTGTTTTTTGTATCCATTACACCATCTCATCTATGTTTACATCTTAAATGGGATGATGGTCCGTACATAACTAACATCACCTTCTAATTCCTCTCTAATCAAAGTTTGACCTAGTAATATGACTTTTCAACCAATTTGATTAATAAAGTACACCAATTTCCAAAGAATTACACTAAAATTGATTAATTTACATATGTAAATTAAACAAAATTATGATCTTAAGTAATAATTCCATGGACTTATTGAAAATTTATTTATTGGGAATTGATTCCTATTAACTACATCATCAAGTGAAGTCATTTATGGGGTGGCATCCATAAGCCATACATGCAACAAATATCAATATTATGGCTTCCCATTCCTCTTTAATGCCCCTTCCAAATATTTATGAGGATATTTATGAATTTTATTTACATAATTGGATTAATTCATAACGACACATCTTCATCTTGAGATGGATAGTCACGGTTGATCCTGATCAATCTAAAAAATGTATATATAGGAGCCTATCCCTCACATTTTTAAGCTTAATTTGTGTAAAATTATTATGCATAATTCTCTCCACAATATTTCTTTGTGTTGACTATTATGTTTAATTTACAATATGATAACTTCATTGATAGGCATAACATTTATTTCATATCATGAGCCTATTTTATAGTTGGTGTTCTTGAGATGGTGGAGGAGCTTGTTTTGCACCATTATTGAAGACTTGAGCACCAAATCAAGTGGAAAAATATGTTTTGAGATACTTATGGATGATGGTATGCTCTTTAGAAGGTAATATATTTTTTATTTCCTTCTTTGAGTTCTTAATTATCATTTTCAAACCCCATTGAATAGGTTGGCCTAGATTGTTATGTGCTTATTCATTTCTTGAGTTTTTCATGACTAATTGTTGATCTAACCATATTTGTAATCCATTTCTACACATAAATATTTTTTTAATTGAAATAATAATATAAGCATCTATAAATTTGATAAATAACCTTGAATACACAAAGATAACATAGACAAGAAAGGCAATTCTTCAATCTATTATCATTCTCTAGGTTACAAGATGTAGATAACTTATTAAAAATGAAAAATAATCTATCTAAAAAATATATAAATGGGCTATGTCATAGTACCCATATTTAAATAAAATATTATCATATAATTTATGTAGTTAACAAAAAACCCCACACCCAGTTTAAAATCATGCAAAATATGAAAACTCCATGGAAAGGGGTGTGGTCTTCAACTAGAATGGCATACTTGGTAAAGTGAGCAGTTGGAAAAGAACATGAAACTATTGGGCATTATAAAAGCTACTGGAGGTGTGGAGGAAATTTATAGAATC
This sequence comes from Torreya grandis, assembly GCA_037957365.1. Lineage (NCBI taxonomy): Eukaryota > Viridiplantae > Streptophyta > Pinopsida > Cupressales > Taxaceae > Torreya > Torreya grandis. Next base: position 2,164,626 of record JARHVA010002493.1, on the reverse strand, counting down.
TTTATGTAACACTTACATCTTCTTTAGTTGAGCTGATGTAACTTCTCCATGCAATGAGGTGCCAAAAAGTGAACTCATACCTAGAACAATAACTTTTAGATAACTTTAGGTTATTTTTGCAAAACTTAACTTGTAATTTTCAATTGGGAATTTTACAACTTTTTAATTTATCCAATTTTAACAAAATTAGAAATGCAATTTACAATATGAGTTTTTGGAGTTAAGCAACTCAAAATTGTCAAAAAGGAAAGTGTAATTTACAAGTTTGATTTTTACAACTTTCAACCTATCAAAAGGAACATGAAAATTACAAGAGGATCTTTCTCAAAAATATCTACCAAAATTATAGTTGTAATTTACAATCTATAAATTTACAATATTTTTACACATAGGAAATATGATATACAAAATGTATTTGATGGAAATAATTAATCTACAACCAAAACCTCTAAAGACTCTTATCCTTCTTTGTCTATGTCTTTTTAATAAATGCATCAAAAATCTTGAAGATATCAAGGATACAATCTTCATCGAGACCAAAAGAGTATAGGTGGATTATTTCACATTCTGTAATTATATCAGAGAGTTCCCTTTGTACAACCTTATATACTTAAGTCTCTTTCCCCATTTGATTGAGTGTATTATGGTACCTAATAAAACGGTGGATGGAGATCAAGTTTAATGTTGTGTCTCATGTTGAATCTCTTTCAACCACTTCTTTGAACTTATCTTGAACCTCTTGTGCTGAAAGAATTTGGTCTTAATGATATGTTGCTTAGGATGAAAATTTATTTAGCAACTCTTCAATGTCAAAGAGCATATCTATGACCTTGTCATGTGTAGCCTTATCTTTATTAATACTCTCTATGAGTATTCTTATTATGAACTAAGATTCTATGTCCAATTCCTCATGATTTGCATCATTTTTTAATATCTTTTATGCAACGAGGGTATCAGTTTCAATTATATCCACAACTGTCAACTTTGGGTAGAACAACGTCAACCTTTCTATCTCTTCCTGATATTTGCTTATTTTCTCCTTTAAAGTTTCCAATCCATCCTTCATATCTTTATAGTAATCCATTACTAATTCTATAACTCTATTTCCATTTGAAATTAGGTCTTTTTCCCATTCCTTTATAGCCCTTCCCATGCTGCCAATTTTTGTTACTATATCAAGTGTTTCTTGGTTGGAGATCCAATTAATAGACTATGTTGGTTGCACAGTGAGCTCAATGATTTTTTTTAGTCTAGCCATTAATTATTCAACCTTATTCTTCAATTCATCCTTTGTGACCTTGTCATTATCCATTTATTAAAAAGAGAGTTAATGCTAGATTTAACATCATGTTTCAATCCCTCTCTTGTAGGATGACCAAGGTGAACCTTTGATATTTGGTAATCACCCACCACTAGGTCTTACTTTATGTTTTTCTAGTGGGGGGACTCCAATCTCTACATACTTCTCCCCCACTAAATCATAAAGTATTCTTGATATAGTTTTGGGAGTTTCCTTTGATATATTAAATGCCTCTGTAAGGCCAAAATCTAATGTACTAAGGCACACCATCTGCTTCTATTTCTTCCCCATTGATTGTACTAGCCAACTTGGTGTGGCATCTTATTATCCTGGTATTACCAATTGTGAATATATATATGAAGTTATTTCACTAGTGTTTACGATGAAAATTATTACATCATTCACTAATATGTGCTCTAAGTCTTCTACTAATGTTTTGGTAAACTTTTCTCCATCTATGGGTTCAATGGACACATTTTTATTAGTGACTTGCTCTATCTCTACCTCCTTTGTGAGGGTTAGGGTTGTTTTGTAAATGGAAGAAATGGGTGTAGTGGAAATGAATGTGTCTACTAGGGGTGTGGGATATGTAAGTGACACCAATGGAGGAGTAGGCATAGGGAGTTGAAAAAGGGGAACCTATGGGAGTGTGGAATCCAAATCCATGAACTAATCAACCAGAGTTGTGGGGACACTTACAGTTGATGAAATGGGAAAGGTGATGGGAGATGAAAATGAAGTAGTATTAATCCAAGTGGTTGGGATAGCTAATAAGATTATAGTCAAGATGATTGAATCTATAGCTATATAATATTGTGAGGTGTTAGGGATTAATGGGGTGGTGGTGGTGATTAGGGATAATATGGAAGGAATTATGAAATATGGGAGTGAAATTATGGAAGAGGGAGGAATTGTGGAAGAGGGGAGTGGAAGTGAAACCTGAGTGTCTAATTAAGTTTATTAAACTATTAGCAATGGACTTACTAAAATAGGTGGGCTAGTGGGAATGGAGGGGGAAATTACTTGAGGTGATGGTGAAGTGGAGATAGAAGGAGGTGTTGAAGCTGATGAAATGACATAAATAGGAGGAGAAACTATTGGTGATTCAATAATATCTATATCTTTAGATGAAATTACTATTGGCTAATTTGCTACTACTCTATGACTACTAGATTGTCCTCTCTCTTTAAATTTTACTTTCTCTTGTGAGATATCATTAACCTATCTACCTATTTTATGAGGGTTCCACTATTAGAACCTTCTATTATTGGTGTCACTCCATTCTCCTTAAGCACTCTTAACTTCTCACTGATGCTCACTATTTCCTTGGTCACTTTGACCCCTTTTTTTCTTAGCTAATTGATTGTTCTATTTAATATATTGGTGGTTCTATCCACTAATGAGGAGGACTCAAGAATAGACCACCTTACTACTGGAAGGGTTCAATATAGATCTTATTATAATATTAGACCTTATCTACTAGGGATTGAACATCTACTAAGTCCTGGAGGACTGGTGCAATGTTAAAAGCCTTGATCTCATCTAAGGTCATCCTAGATTAATCCTTTAGTCTCACTTATTCTTCACCTTGTAGGTCCTCCTAGTAGTCTTCATAGTAGGGGACATGGGGATATATTATGATCCCCAATTTACTAGTAATGTTTCTATTTAAATCATAGAATGGCCTTACCTATAAAGTCTTTAAGGTCATTTGAGTCATTTTATCATCTGCACACTTGGCTTTGGATAAGGAAGGGCATGTATACCTCCTTATGCTAATGGGGAAATGGATTCCCACATTGTGTTTTATTGATAACAACTTGTGGGTCTCCACAAGCTGCCACACAAGTTCCATTAAATCCCATTTGTTGCTTACATACCTTAGGAGGGTGTAAGGATAACCAATGAATCCCCCTACTCTAATGTATGAGTATGTGGGTTGTTGAATGAAATAGGATCCCCAGTTTGTTATCTCTAAAGTAGTAGCATCAAAGAATCACTTATTTTCTAGTTCTTTATCAAAAATGATTATGATGTAGTATATAAATGCTCATTCATCATTCTAAAGTGTTTCCTATTATAGACATCTAATTCCTAACACCATTTTTGTTGAAATTGTCAATCTTTCTTGAAATTTGTGAAAATGCACAAATTAGGCCAAAATCACTTAAACATGTTAAATGGTTCGAGCTTGTTGTATACAAGTGATAATTTAGGCTAATGTATCCCTAAATAGGGTAATGCATTTTATGTGATTATTAACTTTGATCAAATCAATTGGATTTAAAATGATGAAAATGCATTTTGGTGTTCTACATCACTCTTTTCTTCTAATTCAAATGCACATGACATGTGCATGTGTTATTTTGTGTTGACAACCACATCCTAAATGGGATGATGGTCCATACACAAATAAAACAACCTTATAATTCATCTCCAATAAAATTATGACATAATAATATGACTTTATAACCAATTTGATTATTGGAGTGCACCAATTTCCAAAGAATTTCACTAAAATTGATTAATCTTACTTAGGCAAATTAAACCAAATTACGAGCTCAAGTAACAATTCCATGGAATTTATTAAATATTAATTTATTATAAATTGATTCCTATTATCTATATCATCAAATTAAGTCATTTGTGGGGTGGCATCCATAAGCCATAAATGCAATAAATATCAGGTTTATGGTTTCCCATGCCTCTGTAATGCCCCTTCCTCCCAAATATTTATGAGGATATTTATGGATTTTATTTACATAATTAGATTAATTCATGGATATTCATCTTCATATTCAGATGGGTGGTCATGGTTGATCCTAAGCAATTTATAAAATATATAAATAGGAGACCTCTTACTCACATTTTTAAGCTTCATTTGTGTAAATTTATTATGTAGAATTCTCTCCGAAATCTTTCTTTGTGTTGATTATTGTGTTTAATTTGTAATAAGATAGCTTCATTGATAGGCATAGATTTTATTTTCTTATCATGAGCCTAGTTTATAGTTGTTGTTATTGAGATGGTGGAGGAGCTTGCTTTGCACCATTATTGAAAACTTGAACACCAAATCAAGGGGAAAACACATTTTGAGCCATTTATTGATGATGGGATGTTCTTGGGAAGGTAATGTATGTTTTATTTCTTTCATTGAGTTCTTAATTGTCATTTGTAAAACCCATTAAATAGGCTGTCCTAGATTGTTATTTTCTTATGCATTTATTGTGTTTTTCATGAATAATGCTTGATCTAAACATCTTTGTAATCCATCTCTTCATCTTGGCATGATCGATCAAACCATGCATCCCTCTCAAGAAAATAAGAGATTTTGACAATCTTAGATTCCATTAAAATTATTTAAAAATCCTTAGAAAGTAATTTTTATGATCATTTTCCCATGTATTTAACATTTTGTGTTGATACACAGGTCACACAGTGACTGACGTCATATTTGGGTGATCGACATCAGTCAAGGATAATTAGCATCAATTAGGTTGTAGGGAAAAATACATCTAAAAAATTACATTTTTAGAGATTTTCTCAAGTTACAGTTTGTTATTTGGGTTTTTAAATCTCTAGTCTAAACATTTATTCCTAGTCCATAAGTTTTGTTTTGAAGATTTTATCCCAACATTAATCAAACAAGTTTTGATGACAAATATTTTTTGCCTAAGGGTTCATAGGTGACCGTTATCAATCATTTTCAATCAACATCAGTTATGTTTATGGCTAGTATCAGTCTTGCTGCAACTAGCATCAATTACTATTGACTAACATCATTCTATGTGTGTAGAAAATAGAGAACCCAAGATCAAGAATTCCAAACTTGCTTGTTTCATTATTGAATGTGATTCAAAGCTAAAGGAGGCTCTCTAACTTTTCTTGTAGGACCCACATGGAAAAGTGATCATTTGATCATAATTAAGTCTTTAAACCTTCCCTTTGGTGTTTAAAAGCAACATAGATGGTTTATTTGATTATTTTGTGAATTTTTTTTATAGTTTTTTCAAACAAAACCAAGGGTCAAGAACTTCACTTAACTTTTCAATTTGGTGCTTAAAACTTACACTTCACTTAAAGTTCAAAGTTTTCAAAAGAAGTGTTATTTTATGCAATTCATCTATTACTTGTTAATTTTCCTAATCAAAATGAATTATACATGTATGCTCTACCCCCATCCCCTGTAGGGAACTTGGGTGACCAAAAGTGCCTTTTCATTTTGATTGTGCCTTTGTTCAAGGCATGAAAAGGAAGTTGTCTAGGCTCTCCCCAAAACCCGTATGGTTTGGGTGATATAAAAACAACCTCTAAATCCTTTTCACTTACATCATCTATTTTTATGCAATCATCTTGTGGAGGGGAGTTCATAGCCTCTTTATGAGTTCTTTAGGGAAGCTTTGACCTAGGGTTTCATATCTTGGCATTGAATTTAACCCCTCTCCATGGGGGGTATGAAAATTTTGGGTGACCTGCTATGATGTTTGCTTGAGAAGTTAATCAAACTTTGTTAGTGGAACTCAAGGTCAGAATGTATGATCGATCAGGACATCACACTACATTAAAAAATTAAGGGATGTAGTAGTTGTGAAAAGGAAAAGACCTTTGGACAACAATTTGATTGATTCAAATCCAATTGATGTGTTTGCATCTATAGTGTTATCCATGCTTGGGACCATCTATATGATTGTAAATTATAAATTTTAGACAACCCAACTTGTTTTGGAGTATTGTTTATTTAGGGTGAGTAACTCAAAGGTCCATTTTGATGTAAAATATCTTTGGAGAAGGCGGTGTAAAATACCCTACGAACTCATGCACTTTTAATTTTGGATTAACAATTTAATTCCTTTCAAGAGAATGTATAAAGATAGATTTCAATAATACAATAACACCTTGTTGATTTAGGGCTTAGGATAATTTACTGAGTTTTACTTGGTATTTTTATTCTTTACTTACTTGGTTATTGATTTGAGTCAAAACTTGCTTGTAAACAAAGTGTCATAACCAAACATATTGTCCACCATTTCTTGAACAAGGAGGCATTACACTAGTCAAATCCAAATCATATTTGCCTTGTTCAAATTCTCTTCTTAAACATTTGTGTTTTTATTTTCTAAACAATGTAGTTATGCTATCCATTTGATTCTAAACAATTTTCCAAAATCTTAAAGTCATTCATTGATAATTCAAATTTGGAATTGCACCTTTTTAAGTTCTAGGTTAGCATGTTAATTTGTTTATTTGTACTTGACTTGAGTTAACTTGGGTTCAATTTCCTATTTGGATTGAAGGTTGTTTATAGACTCATCATATTTGATCATTATGAACTTAGGTCATCAAGTGTATCACTAACACTTTAAGTACTCAAACACATTTTATTCTACCTCATATTACCTTGTAGAGGCATTGTGCTACTTGTTTGGTCTTAGTTTTATACTTATGAATTATTTCATGTTTTAAATCTTGAGTTTCTTAGTTTGAATTGTCACCTTCCTAATCTAAAGGTCTTTATTATAGTTTCGTAGTGGTAACTTGTCGAAGTTAAACTATATTTTATGGTATTGATGTATCTCTTAACCTATGTTTGGTGTATTAGTTTACACTTAGGTCTTTGAGTTATCATACCCTCTTATAAATTATATGATTTCAATCCTATCAAAGTTTGAGTAATTTCATGAACAAATTCTTCTAATTATGTGGTACTAGACCACCTCCTCTATATTATAGTCTCTTTTGTTTCTAGTTACTTATTTAGAAATTATCAAAATGCATACCTTGTTAACATTTAAAAAACATATTTCAAATCTTATCAAATATAGAGAACAATTTTATAAGCATGATTCAAGGGTATACTTGCATTAGGGTCTCTTGTGGCCTTAGTTACGAGGTAGAACATTGTTATGGAAAACATAAGCATTATGTCTTGTTTTAGGATGTCACCCTCTTTGAGCCTATTTGTTGAAAACCAATCTAATCCATGCTGATTTTTGTGTGTCATCATCATCTTTCCCCTTTTATTTTTGTACCATACTCAAAGGTTACCATTTCAAGATATCATCCTTTAATTTACATGATGTGCTTGAAGGTTATCATTTTAGGTTATCCCCCTTAAGCTAGTGTGAGAAATCTAGCTATGCAATGCTTGAAGGTTATCATTTTAGGCTATTCTCCTTTGGCTTGCACAAATAATAAAGCTCCATAGTGTATGAAGGTTACCATTTTAGTACCTCCTCCTATGGTTTGCATGAGTAACCAAACTATGCAACATCCTCTTATTACCATTCTATAAATAACACCAATATGTATTTAACATATTATTGAAGAACACCCATTTGATAAACCTACTTTTTTGGCCCCTTCTTCAATAGCCTAATTTTTGGAGTTTTAATTATTAAACAACAAACCATTATTCACCCTAAACAAAAATTTTCCCACTTTAGAAATTATATGCTGATCTTCAAAACTCAATAAGAAACATTACCTCTTCAAGAGTCATCTTATGAGGACCAAAATGTGTTTAAAGTTGATATTTTTTAACCAATTATTAACCAAGATCAAAATGTTATTTTTGAAACACCCATTTTAAAAAAGTCAACATGTGATGATTTACCTATTTTTAAAGAGCCTCATCTCCTTGACAAGACTGTCTTTGTAGAGTTATCTTTTGATATTTTACACTCTTTGAAGAGTATCCTTTTGACAAAAAAGATTGTGTCATGTAATCCCTTGAGTAGTTCCCTCTCTTTGAGGGGCTTCACTAAAAAAATCTAGTGTATGTTGAACCCTTTCTAGGTGAATCAATTATTATAGAGCCCATTATGCCATCATATGCCATTACTTCTTCAATACCAAGCATTCAATAAAACATCATTATAGAAGTAACCAAATCAGATGAAGAATTGATCTTAGATTAATGTTCCATTTTTGAATTGACATTAGATTTAGCACCAAAAGAAAAATCAGTATCAAAACCAATATTAGATTTAGAATCCCTTGACTTGGACTCAGCTTCATAAATAAAGTACATTCATGGTTGTTACAACATTGGTTACAATTTTATTGAAGTGCAATTTGAATATATTTATGTTCTTTCTAATATTTTTGAAGAGGATTTATTCAACATCGGCATAGTTTATCCTAGTATCTTCTATGAGGATTATGCTTCCTTTCATCATTCCATTACCCCAACCAATATAGCCATTATATTGACATTCTACCTCTGATAAGCATTGTTTGGGATCAAAAAAATCACACTTTATTGAACTCATCCATGTTGACAAATCAGGTACAAAATATCAAGGGGATGAAGACCACATTCATTCAAAGGAATAATAATTTCTTAGTAAAACCTTTTTGAAGGTGTTAGGGGACAATCAAAGTTCAAATTCAACATCTTTTAGTGAAACCTTTTCAAAGGAACTAGAAGATAGTCAAATTAAAATGTTAACATCTCTTTGTGAAAAATTATTGGAGGCATTATGGGATAATCAGAACAAATTCATTGGTGAAAACATCATCAAAACACCAAAAACTAAGCATAAAATTTCTTCATTGTTTAATGAATACATTATCAAAGATTAAATCAATACAACTTCCACTCTACAACATAATCAGATGGTAACTACTCTCAAGACTAAATAATGAAAAAAAATGGTGGTCTGATAGAGAGCATATTCAGAGGTCTTCAACACCACCATAACAAAAAATATTGTGAATCTAAAATTAACAACATTGTGTGTGTCTAAAAGTCCTAATCTTCATTTAATTCCTACTCATTATACACTCCATTTTCATCCACATTCTTACTACCCATTTTTACCATTTATCATGTGCCTAAGATTATTTAACATCCTTGGCTACACTTTCCTTTATAAAGGCTGTGAATACATCTTGTCTCCGCATTTGAATGAAGTAGAATCAATGACCAATGAGGATTGCATTAATATTATTGAGATCTAGATCTATAGCAGGTTCTTGATAGAACAATTGTTCTGAAAGGGTGTTGGATAATTTTTTTTTGATTGATTATTATAGTTGTCTCATATGTTGACTAGGTTGTGTATCTCCATGTGAACATGAGAATATATTAAAATGAGAGCTTGGGTAGCAATTTTCTTGATTGCTTATTATGGTTGTCTCATATGTTGACTATAATTTGCATCTTCACATCAACTAACATAGAAAAACCATTTTTGATTTGCCATTTTAACTTGTCATTTTCCCTTGCCTTGTGTCTTAGGGGAAACCCTATAGACCAATTCATTATAGGCATATTATACCATTATGTTCTATTTGTTTCATTTTTTGAACTACATTGACTTGAGGTCCTTTGGGACTATATAGGTTGTGGTCAATTTCTATTAAGGTCAACTCAGTGACTTTCACCATAATCTCACTGTTTTATAAGAAACTAGTAAGTTTGAATGCTCTCACCATTTTTTGAGAAACTTAAGCCACACTCTTACCATTTTACAAGAAAACTATGTGTTGAGATCAACATACCCCCATTTATAAAAATGGGGACCCTTGTCTTAAATTGTGTAAATTTGTAGCCTAAATTTGAAAATTCATCTAGTCAGAATACCATTAAAGTGTTTTGCACTTTATCTTTATTTGAAGATCATCTACACCATATATTAGTTGGCTTATGTTTCCATGGCTCTAGTTTGATCTTATCTAAAATTTCTAACATTGGATATATATGTTTTACGTTGAAATTTTAATGGAGTTCATTTGAAATGGGCAATACTCAAGGTTTTATGTTAAATTTTAAATTTCCCCTATTACTAGCCTTTGGTATATAAATGATTAGTTGAATTCGTATTTGAATTTTTAAAACCCTTAGTCTAAATTTAGTCTAAATACTCCTTTTGAATTCAAATTTGGTGGATATTTTATTTAAATTTTCATGAGAACACTTTAATTTGACTTAGTTTATATTTTATACTAAGGTCCTAGTCATGTTTAGTAACATGACCAAGACCTTAGTATAAAATATTTATCCTAAGTTCTTCACTTCTTGATCCCCCTTTGTTCCCTTTTATCTTAGCATGGTCTAGCTAAAAAAAGGTCCCTTTTATTATAGACTTAGCCTAAAATCCTTACACTTGAGTTCATTTGAATTTATCAATACAACAAACCTTAGGATAAAAATTGTATGCCATGTCTTTAATTATTCATGGGGCCCCTTTTATTGTCTCAAAACTTAGCTTAAAATATTTTTTCCAAGGTTTTGACTATATTTATTAATGTGAAATAAAACCATAGTCCAAAACATTATTCTAAGTTCTTTGTTTTCCTTGAGCACTGATTTAAATGTCATTTTTATTTGCAAGATCAGTGGTCCAATTTTTTCTAGATGAATGAGATCAACAGTGTAATATTAAATTTGAAAAGTCAAGAACATGACCCTAAGCTAAAGTTTGAGAATCTTCAAGAGATCAATGTTATGCATTTACTCAAGCTAGATTGATCTGATGATGTGTATCAATTTAAAACTTAAATATATCCCCAAGATAAGTGAGAAAGTGACAAGTGTCACAATATCAACCAAAAAACACTCAACATCTAATGATGTTTGACCTCGAAGATTAAGATCTAAGTATTGTGTTTGCTCAGACAAGTATGTTCTAATGGTGTGAGATGAATGTTAAAAATTCAAGATGAATATGGAGATGATATGTGGCATAGATGTGGACCACAAATTAGATATTGAGAATCTTTTAAATATTTATGGTATATATATGAGCATACACATTTGGGTCAATCATCTATGGAGTAGGAGGTACAATTGAATAGATCAAAATTGATAGAGCACAATTGATCTGTGAAATCAATATTAATGGTACAAGATCAATGTTGACATTTCAATAAAGCTTTGAGTGAATATGGAAGTGACAAGTGTCATAACCATGGGGAATATAATGAGAAATCAATAGTGTTCAAGTTCTTGGATCTAAATCAATGATCCACATTGATTTGTGAAAGTATAATCTAATAGTGTGAAATCAAGTGGGAATTTTAAAAGGCAGCAATCATTTTTTAAATATGAATGATGAAAATTCCACATGGATGTCATGGTGATTCCCCATCATACCCACATAATTATAATGTACCAAGTGGAAGATCTTATAGACCCAAGAAATACAATGGCATAAAAACGTAGTCCAATTAGGATCTAAGTAACAAAGCTTGTGCAAGTTTAGATAGTTGCCATCATTAGATCACTATAAAAAAATCCAAAAAGACTTAAACACATAAAGGATCCTTAGTTCAGCCTTGTATTTTCCATAATCAATATAAAAAGGCTGAATTATCATTTGTGTAAGGGTAATTCAATCTAGAATTGAACTACAGACCACTAGTGAGTAATTTGAACAAATCCACATCCAATGGTAGAACTCAATAGACAAAACAAAGGATTTAATCAAAATCTTGATTAAAGATCAAATTCCTAGCTTCAAACAATTATCCTAGATCATCTAAACATGGTCATAAGATTGCTTCTGGACAAGATCAAGGGTTTGAGCAGCTAGTCTAGGAACTTAGAAAACCTCCTTGAGAATGAAAAACAACTATCATATAGGATGAAACACTTATTTAGAACCACAATCATTGATTCTATTGCACTCAATTCCCTAGCCTCATCCCTGATGAAGAACAAGAGCATAGGTAAGACTGGTACTGATAATAATATGATCATGGATATGATTCTAACTAATAAAGAAAATATTAGGTAAAGTTAGAAACATCAAAAGGCATTAATGAGGGTAGATAAATACCACAATAGCTTATTAGGTCAAATTAAATAAATCTTCATGAAACCAATTATCAATCTTAAGCTAATTAAGGAACAACATCAGAGAGGAATGAAGACCCTAAAACAATAATAGGGGACTTTTATATCATAAGGGTCCCAAATATTAGTCAAAGTAAGAATACTAATCCTATAGCTAAGCACTGTACATTTTGAAAATTGAATATTTTGTTTCTATAGGCATGTGTAGATTGTAAAACACATTACTTATAAATTAGTCCATTGGGGAAAGTCTATTGTATTCTAGAACACTTGTAGAAAGGATAGTTGTCTTAACACTTGTACTTTTATAATTGGATAGGACTAACCAACATAATTCCTTACATCCTATAAAAGGAGCATTGTCAATCATAAAAATGGAGGGAGTTCTTAGAGCCAAAATTATTTTATAAACTTGGAGAAATTAATATAATAAAGGAATTTTGCAAAGTTTGTCCATATTTTCTTGTGTCTCTTATTATCCTATCTTCTCTCTCACTTATTTCTTCTGACTTCTAGATTTGAATGGTTCTTATGGATTATTGGTGTGTATATTTGAATGCCAATGCTAAGTTAATTTTAAAAAATTAGGTTTATTTCATTTTCTTACTTTTCTTGCATTTGGGCTAATATTTTTTGCTTGCACAGGTAAATATTTCAAATGAACTTGGTTCTTCTTTGCATTATTTCCCACCTTCCTTAAATGTTTTCTTGATGTGTGATAGAATTTGAGATTACACTATTCCATCTCATACATTGGTTAGGTGCATGCCTAGATGATATTTGAAATTTTTCATGATGTTTGGAATGAAGATCAACAACATCTCTTCTTTGCCTTACCTTTCTTTTTGGTCCTTTTTTAACTAGATCACTCTACTTTAATTGTCATTGTAATTTGATCCAGAATTGAACTGGATACTACTAGTGAGCAATTTGAACAAATCCATGGCCAATGTTAGAACTAAAGGGATAGAACAAAATATTTGATAGAAATCTGGATTGAAGATCAAATTCATAGCTTCAAAAAAATTAGCCTAGCTCATCTAAAAACAGTCATGGGATTACTTGTGGACAAGATCAATAGTTTAAGCACCTAATCTAGGAACTTGGAAAACCTCCTTAAAGATGACAAATAGTTTCAAAACAAGATGAAACACTTACTTGGAACCATGATCACCAATCTTAATGTACTCAGTTCTCTAGGCTTATCCCTGATGAAGAAAAAAATACCTAATGGTCCCAAAGATTAGTTAAATTAAGAATATTATTCTTATAGATAACCATTGTACATTTTGAAAATAGAATATTCTATTTTTATAGGCATGTGCAGTTTGTATAATGCATTGCCCATAGATCAGTCCATTAAGGAAAGTCTAGTGTATTCTAGAACATTTATAGAAAGGACATTTATCCTAACACTTGTACTTTTATAAATGGATAGTATTTACCAACATATTTCCTTGCATCCTATAAAAGGAGCATTATCAATTATAAAAAGGGAAGGAGTTCTTAGAGCCAAAATTACTTTGTAAAATTGAAGAAATTAATATAATCAAGGAGTTTTGCAAAGTTTGTCTAAATTTACTTGTGTCTTTTGTTATCCTGGTTTCTCTCTCACTTATTTTTTATAAATTCTAGATTTTAATGGTTCTTATGGATTTATGGTGTGTAAATCTTAATGAAAATTTATTAACTTATGCCAATGGTAGGTTAATTTAAAGTTCTTAGGTTTATTTCATTTTTTTACTCTTCTTGCATGTGGGCTAATGTTGTTTGCTTACAAGGGTAAATCTTTAAAATGAACTTGGTTCTTTTTTCAATTATTTTTAACATTACATAGATGTTTGATTGATGTGTGATAGGATTTCAGCTTATGCTAATTTATGGCATACATTGGTTAAGTGTATGCCTAGATGATATTTTAAATTTGGCATGATATTTAGAATGAAGATCAATAATATCTATTCTCTACCTTACCTTTCCTTTTTCTCCTTTTTTAATTGGATCACTCTAGTTTAATTGTCATTGTAAATATCCATCTTAGATTAGATTTTGATCATAATTAAATATTATTAGCATAAAATAATTCATATTTTACATAGATTAGCTATTTGGCCATGGTGGCTCCTAACCACCAACTTAAAATAAATTTATTAAATAGATCACTTGTTTTGCCTCTATTCCATCAATAAATAATGAGATTATCAAATCTTGAAACTCATGCATTGAATTCTCAATAATTCAAAAATGAGAAGTGTTTGTTAAACACTCTGGGCACCTATGATACATTTTTAGGCATCAACACTAAGACAATCATCACTCGGGGTAAACCTAGTTTCCACTATAGCCAATTATCTTTTGATCATTTTTCTTATACCATTTATTTACCATTGACCAAAGCTTGTTTTCAACCACCCTGCTTATCTCATTTTGATCTTGGTTCCTTTAGTTCTTCATAAACTTTTCATGAGGGGATTCTAATCTAGATTCAATATTTTTAGAATGTTGTGTTGAATGAGAGTCTATGGAAGTAGTGTGGCATTTGATGGGCAAGTTATCTTTCATTAATTATCCTATCTAGTATCATCGATAATAACTACATATCAGAAAATTAGTATTATATTTAATACCCTTAATTATAACGACCTTTGGAAAAATCATAATTATAAATTTGCCTCCTAATTATAACCTTATATGGGTAAATTAGGTAAAATCACTATTTATCATGCATTATCGCATCACTTGGTCATTACTATTATCATTTGCCTTGTCATTTGCCTTTATGTGTAAACTTGTTGTGACTTGGTTCATTTTTCATCACCTTTTGTGTAGTCATAACTAATGTGACTTGAGGTTCTAATGGGATGATGTAAGTTGTTCTTGATTCATGTTGAGGTTAATCTAGTCCCTCATTTTCATATGCTCTCACCATCTTGTGAGTATTTTAAGTTGGCACGCTCTCACCATTTTATGATAACTCTTTGTAGAAACCTCATTATTTTTTGATTTGGATTATTCTTTATAATCCTCAATCGAGTTGAGATACTTAGAGAATTCTTAAAACAGTCATAAAATTTCAAAACTCGTAAACATTTTGTTTTGTGTGTCAATTTGGAATTTTGATTTACTATTTGGTCTTGTTTTTTTTTGTTTTTTCAAGTACATCTTGATGGTCGACATGGATATTGATTATTCATATCTTGATCTCATGCTATTAAGTTGTTATTGATTTATTTTTAACATTCTTATTCCTACTTCAAACCTGATTATTCATATCTTGATTTTAAGCTAGGTTCATTTTTGTTCTTTTTTTATTTTTCTTTGTTTTTTGTTTAAATGTAAATAGTTGTAACTCTGGTCTTGGTCATTTTTACCATTATCCTTCGTTATAGGTATTCACATTTAAACTGAATTAGTGTAATTAAAATGTTATGATATTATAAGTTATTCATACTTATGATTCCTAATTTCACTTGTTGTATCAATCACTTTGTGCTTTAGTTCCAAGTATCAATGTCAATGTAGCTTCAATGAACAACTCTTAATAATACCTATGAAACTAGGTACTTATAGCTTACCTAACACCTAAATCTATGCAAGATGTGCATCTATCAACATATATCATGAGTCTAATTGATCTTGAGGTCAATTCAAAGAATGTTTTGGATCAGAACAAACCCTATACCATTAAAAAAATTTCATTAAGAGCTTTATGATGGTATGTAAAACTCTAAAAACAAAGCTCATTTTCTCCTTATGTATTTGGTCAAAGTAGGTCAATAAATGGTCAAACTAGTCAAAATAGAAAAAAATAATGATCTTTAAATGTTCATGAACTAGTTCCATGGTGTAGAACTCATTATGAGCTTTTTATCACATTTTATAGTTCAAAAACTAGAGTCTATATGTGCAAGTTATGACCAGTCAAAGTTATGGTCAAACCTGGTAAAAATGATGATGTGGCAATATGGATCAACTCAAGTCTTTAATAATTTTAAATCCCACCTTATTAAATGGAGATAAACATAAATCATTATATATTAGGGAATAATTATCACCCCATATTTTTAAATGTAATTGATAATTTAACATCCCATTAAAATCGGGTATGGGATAATTATGAAATTTATTAAAATAGATTGTGGATATTCATCCCAATCAAAAAAAATTGACCCATAAAAATTATATAAAGGGGTCATAGGTGCATTTCATTTCATTTAAAATTTTCAAATCTCCCATTGAAGGGCTGAGAGCTGAAGAGTTGAGAGCTAGAGCCAGAGTGAGAGTCGATTCCAACCACATGCTATGTGTCTAGATTTGAGTTCAATTGACCCACTTTTTAAAGTCTCAAAGCAATAATTTTTGTGGAGAACTTCAATAATGTGAGATTACTTTCATGACAGAAGGTGAAAGGTCCATCTGTGGGCTCTAGGACTTTTTAAAGGGTTATTGTTGAGTTGTATGCAATCTTGGAAGATCCATTAAACAATTTTAAGATTTTAACCATGTACTAAAAATTAATGGAAATGGATCAATTCATATTCTAAGTGAGCCTGGAGACATAGCCCAAGTAGTGAGTGAACTTCGTTATCAACCTTGTTGTCATGAGTTAACTTTTTATGCATTCTTTTCTGCATTTGATTACAATAATTTTGAATGTAAAGTTAATTAATTACAAAAACTTAACAAAGATTTAATAATTTAGGTTTAGATAAGGTTAATTGGATTAATGAATGAATTTTCAACTTTAATTCATTCCATTTTATAAATCCACTTTGGGTCAACCTAGACAAAAACAATTTTAAAGGTCAAACTTATAGCAATTTCCTTTGAGTATTTTAGGAAATTGAATGTTTGAAAAAAGGATCTATTGGTAAAAATTTTGGCATGCATTTAGTGATATTTTATGGATCAATATTGGTATCAAAGTGATTCTTTCCAATCTCTAGTATAGTTTCTATATTATGTTAGTGAGTTTATATTTATGTATTGACATGGAAGTGCAGGGTATTTGAGGCCAGTTTAAAACCATGGATTTGTAATAATGGTTGTAGTTTCCCATGATATTATTTATCTTAGGAACACTGATACATATGGTTGTGTCACAAATGGGAGAAATCACAATAGATGGCTAAGTTGAACATGATTGTGGTGAATGTGAGTATGCATTAATGCTGATAGGACCATTAGATCATCAAACTCTAGAAAAAAGTAATCTCTCTTTCTTCTCAGTTAGCAAAAGAATCAAGATAAGGAAATTCTATTGAGATGATCCTAGTAATTCAGCCTATCCAATATATAGTCATTACTTGAGATGTGGACATGTGTCAAAACATTTTTGGTTATGACATCCTAATCATGCACCATAATGGTTCCAACAAAGGAACATAGAAAGGCTCATGTTATCTCAAGTACCATTTAGCATTCAAAATCCTCAATTCAATAAAAGACACCATCTAAACCTCTATAGATTATCTTGTGATCCATGAAATCCTCTAGGTAGAGTGTTCCAATTGTTTTAGAGGGCTGTGTCATTAGACTTGTGTTCAATGGGGACATTTGAATGGGTCATGTGGCCATTAACATGGATCACTGACTTGGATTACTAACTTCACCACTACCTCATGTCAAAATAGTTGACATTCAAAATGGCATTATCCAAGTTATGGAAACATGTTATTGTACCTTGTGATTTGTAATTGGAAGATAGTTCTCAGACATGGTGACTCTCGATATCATCCCATTAGAGATGAATAAGATGGTTCTGATAAATTTATATCTCTTTACTCATCAAGAATATTTCATAGATGATAGCATAGATCTTCACCTAAACCACACTTGGATCATGTAGCTTGAGATAGGGCAAGTATCTAGACCTAGTCATGATGATTCTAGTTAGACATCAAACTCGTATGTACTAGGTGACCATCAAAAACTTGAAAGTGAGTTACATGATGATCCATAGGGTGACTACTAAAAGAGCTAGGCGCACACCAAGATTCAATATCTATGAAGGAATCTTAAGTGATAGTTAAAATATCTTGAGCATTTTGTTTTATCCATTTCTATATGCTCATAGAACCAACATAAATAATGTGCTAGTTAGGATGTATGAATAAGACTCATATGGGTAGTATTGTGTTATACACCATGTATAGTTTTTAAAGACCCAAGAGGTACTATTTGTATATGTATATACATGGATTATAAAAATTGTAATTTTTTTTTTGGAGTCACCTATAGATAATAATTGAGTGAGGTTTATCATATTCAAGTTGTCTTCTCACATTTTGGTAGATGTTTTGCATTAAGAATGGTATATGCAGATTAGAGTATGTTATATTCTTGTTTTTATCAAGTGTTATTATGTAGAGAATAGTTTAGTAGACCTAAGAAGAACTTGGTCAACGTGTAGTTCTATGTAGAGGCCCTTGGATAGTCATGCAATAGAATAGGATGTTGATGGATGTGCTATTATCCATGAGTAATTTTGTGTAGTGGTTGTTGGGGCCATGTAGTAGAAGAAGACATGGATGCACATATAGAATACTAGATCTTTGTAGAGGCTCATTATAGCTATACAATAGAGGAAATTTAGGATCTTAATTATATGTAGAGGAGAACATGGATGTATGTGAAAAAATTTAGTTCTATGTAGAGGCTCATTGAAGCCATGCAATAGAAGAGATCACTAGACTTTTGTGTAGAGGCTCATTACATCCATGAAACAAAAGAGATCACTAGACTTCTGTGTAGAGGCTCATTATAGCCGTGCAGTAGAGGAGATCACTAGACTTCTATGTAAAGGCTCATTATATCTATGCAATAGAGGAGATTAATATGCTTTTATGTAGATGCTCATTGTAGCCATAAAGTAGAAGAGATCACATACTTCTATGTAGAGGCTTGTTGAGGTCATGTAGCAAAAGAGATCCAGGATATTAGATCTATGTAGAGGATTTTATAGTTGTGTAGTAGAGATCACTAAGCTTTTCAGTGTAGAGACTCATTGAAACCATGCACTTTAGGAGATTCATAATCTTGGATCTATGTATAGTTTTTTTGCATTCATGTAGTAGAGGAGATCACTAGGTTTATCTGTATAGAGGCTCTTTTGAAGCTCTGTAGCAGAGGAAGTTATCACACCCTAGTTCTATGTAGACAATTTAAATGGTCGTGTAGTGGTAGATAAATTACGAAAGATGTGATTATTTAATTATTCTAAGCATTGTATGCATATTTGTAGAAGATGAGTAGACTAGAAAGAACCATCAGAGTATCTTCAGAACTGACTAACATTTCATTTAGGTACAAGCTTTTGGTGGATGAAAAACCTTCTTAATGGGTCCTTATGATCTAGAGGTCAATTTGGATAAGGTCCTAGATCATACTAAATCCTATAACATTGTGAATATCTCATTGAGAGCTTCTTGATAGTATGCAAAACTTCAAAAATAGAGCTTGTTTGCTCCTTATGTAGATGGTCAAAGTTTTAGTCAATGTAAGTCAATAGGAAATCAATGTTGGTCAAACTATAAAAATTGATGATTGGAACATTTATGAACTAGCTCCATGGTTTATAACTTGTTAAGGTCTTTCTACCACATTTTATGGTTCCAAAAATGGAGTTTGTATGTGCAAGTTATGAGCAGTCAAACTTGGTAAAAATGATGATGTGGAAATATGGCTCAACCCAAGTCTTTAATAATTGTAAATCCCACATTAGTAAAGGTGGATAAACATAAATAAACATATATTTGGGAATAATTATCACTCCATATTTTTAAATGTAATGGATAATTTAAAATCCCATTAAAATTGAGTATGCAATAATTATGAAATTTATTAAAATAGATTATGGATAATCATCTCAATCAAAAAAAGTAAACCCATAAAAATTATATAAAGGGGTTGTAGGTGCATTTAATTTCATTCAAAAAATTTAATGGTCTCATTGAATAGATAAGAGCCAAAGAGCTGAGAGTTGAAGAGTAAGAAGCAAGAGTCAAGAGCTAGATCTGAGAGCTCGAGTGAGAGCCGATTCTAGCCATATGTTGAGTGTCTAGATTTGAGTTTGATTGATCCAATTTTTAAAGTCTATAAGTAATAATTTTGGTGGATAAATTTAAGAACTTGAGATTTATTTTTCAATAGGAAAGTGGAAGGTCCATCCATGGGTTCCAGGACTTTTTGAAGGGATGTTTCTGAGTTGTATACAATCTTGGAGGATCCATTAGACAATTGTAAGCTTTTGAACATGTACTTGAAATTCATGGAAATGGATCAGTTTGTGTTCTAATAAATTTTGAAGATGTAGCCTAAGTAGCGGGTGAACTCCATTATCAACCTTATTGTCAAGATTTGACTTTTTGTGCATTCTTTTCCACATTTGATTTCATTAGTAATCATTTTTAATGAAAAGTTAATTAATTAAAAAAACTTAACAAAGATTTAATACTAAAAGTTAAAATAAGGTTGATTATATTAATGAATGAAATTGAAAATTTAATTCATTCCATTTTAGAAATCCACTTTGGGTCAACCTAGACAAAAACATTTTTAAATGTCAAACTTGTAGAAATTTCCTTTGAGTATTTTAGGAAATTGAATGTTTAACAAAAGGATCCATTGGTAAATGTTTTGGAACATATTTGGTGCCATTTTATGGATCACTAATTGAACATTGGTCAGTGTTCTTTATCCTTCATTTCATTATCTCCTATTTTTAGGTGAACTACATTGGCTTGAGGTCCATTTGGACTATGTAGGCAATGCTTAAATGCATGATGTATCTCGGGTCAACTCAACCACCTTTATTCTTCTTTTCATCTATTTCATCACTTTGTGGATCTTTGTATGCTTGGTTCTTTGTGGTTTTTTTAGCCATTACACCATCTCATCTACTTTTACATCCTAAATGGGATGATGGTATGTACATAACTAACATCACCTTCTAATTCCTCTCCAATCAAATTATGACCTAGTATATGACTTTTCAACCAATTTGATTAATGAAGTACACCAATTTACAAAGAATTTCACTAAAATTGATTAATCTTAGTTAGGTAAATTAAACCAAATAATGATCTTAACTAATAATTCCATGAGTTATTGAAAATTTATTTATTGCAAATTTATTGCTATTAATTACATCATCAAGTGAAGACATTTGTGGGGTGGCATCCATAAGCCATACATGAAACAAATATCAATATTATGGCTTCCCATTCCCATTTAATGCCCCTTCCTCCCAAATATTTATGAGGGTATTTATGGATTTTATTTACATAATTGGATTAATTCATGGCCACACATATTCATCTTGAGATGGATAGTCATGGTTGATCCTAATCAATCTAAAAAATCTATATATATGAGCCTCTCACTCACATTTTTAAGCTTAATTTGTGTAAAAGTATTATGTAGAATTATCTCCATAATCTTTCTTTGTGTTGATTATTATGTTTAATTTTCAATATGATAGCTTCATTGATAGGCATAACATTGATTTCATATCATGAGCCTAGTTTATAGTTGGTGTTATTGAGATGGTGTAGGATCTTGATTTGCACCATTATTGAAGACTTGAGCACCAAATCAAGGGGAAAAACATGTTTTGAGATACTTATAGATGATGGGATGCTCTTGAGAAGGTAATATATGTTTTCTTTCTTTCATTGAGTTCTTAATTATCATTTGTAAACCCCATTGAATAAGTTGGCCTATATTGTTATGTTCTTATTCATTTCTTGTGTTTTTCATGACTAATTATTGATCTAACCATATTTTTAAACCATGTCTACACCTACTTGCCTCAAAAGTGAGGTCAGGTTAATAATTGAAAATATTGTTTACTTGGTTAGCTACTATATTCAATCCTAGGAAGGCTATCCCCTTATCTAATATGTAGACTATATATAAAGTCATATATAACTTCCTTGTATTTTAGACTTCCATGAAATACTTGTGGATTGAGTCACTTATTAGTTGTGCCTAATGGATATATTGTTTGTTTTGATGGATTACCCATATGTCTTAGTACATCCAATCTTGAAAGTTCTTTACTTCAATGTGTCCAGTGACCCTATGCAGGAGTATGATTAAATGACCAACTTAATATTTAAAATCTATCCTTGCCAGTGTTTTAGGTAGTCTTCTAGATGTAGGCCTAAGAACTTTTAGCCATTATTTATTGATTATCCTTTGACATCCAGTGTTATTATCCTAATAGAAATGATTTAATGATTCTAGATTTATATCAAGATAACTCTCATATTCAGGGATTAGGAACACTATGTCTATGAAGTCAGGGTCCAAGTTCAAAATATTTTCCCCCTTGTCATTTAAAATATCTCTTTTTTGCATCATAGTTTTTTACCAATTTTATCACCAGCTCAAGGATTTTCACTAATAGGGGGAATCCATTTCTTGAGGTAGTCCATAGTCATAAATAATCTAAATAAAGTCATTTTTAAATTCAACATTTATTCTAGTCCAAAAATCACCTAGATCAATGTTACCTAGGTTTGTGTCAATGATATCATTTGTGTTGGATTCCAAATTGAGTGGAACCATAGGTTCTTTGGATTTGAATTTTATCTCTTTTCTAAGGATGGATTCTAGGAAATTTGCTATGGGAAAACCAATTGTAGATTTGGCATGATTTGAGGTTGTAAAACATACGTGAAAGTTCCAACAAAGATTGGGGTTGCTCTTGCATGGAACATGTCCAATGAAGATGGTGGCTGAAAAACACACTTACAATGTTTGGTGAAAACTCTAATGGGTTTCAAGATTACAAATGCAAGTAATATCCATGACAAGATTTAGAGTTACAAGATGAACTAGGATTATCTACAAATCTATGGGGTTACAAAAACAAGCAAAAACTCTATGGGTATTAAAGTTATGATGGCAGGCAAAAAGTCTATGGGGACTATTTAAAGAATTTACAAGGGAATATTTGACTAGTTTAGTTTGAAACACTATGTTTCTCAATAGATATAAAATGGTTGGAAAGATTCCTAAAAGAAATTTATGGATAACTAGATAATTTGGAGACATTACCAATTGAATAAACCTAAACCCTAATGATGTTGAACAAAGGAAAAGAATCCTAGAAATGTGAATAGATAGGAAGAAAATGGGAAATATACCTATGCCTACCTTAACAATGTAAAATGATAGATAAAAAACACAAAGGGATTTAAGAATACCATGTAGGTGGGAAACAATGGATTCATGGTTCTAATACATGGTTTAAATTCATGCCATCATAGCTCAAGGTTACTAGTAGGGTCTTGGTTCAAGGCACAAATCTCTAATCTTGAAACTTGTAAATTAATAATGAATTACAATCAAACCTAATTATATTTATATAACCTATGCAATAAATACCCTTAAGATGGTGGTTGGTGAGAAGTTCAAAAATTTAGAGTTTGTCAACAACTTTACAATTTTACAATATTATGATTTTCAATTTGACCTATGCTCTTCATAGGATAGGTTGGTTCTTTGACAAATGGGAAGGTGGAACCCGAGGTGCAATTTGAAAATTTTCAAGTTGCAAATTATAATTGGGGTTCTAGTTTTCATGGGAAGTGTGGTCGATGGGTTGAAAAAATCAAGATGTAATTTGTAACTTTGCAAGTTACAAACTGTAACCAGAGATCTTCTTTCCAAAGGTAGTGTTTCATGAGAAGTTGAGGTTGGAAATAAATTTTTAAGTTTTAAATTTACAAACTGCATTCCAATCTGCATTTTTCATAGGGTATGTGTTTGGCAAGAAGCAAAGATTTATTTGTAATTTATAAGTTACAAATTATGAGAAGGGTTCTAATTTTTAATGGGCATGAGTTATGTGGGAAGTAGAGTTTGGGAAGAAATTTGTAAGTTTGAAACTTGAAAATTTAATTCCAATCTCTAGTTTTCATCTGATATGAGTAAAGTGGGAAGTGGAGGTCTGGATGCCATTTGCAAGTTATAAATTACACCTAGATCTTTAGTTTCCATCGTGCTTTGGAAAATGAGTGTCTTGGATCATTTAGAGGAATTTTTTATAAAAATTTATTGGTTCTCCCTTAAGATACCAGATATTTTGAAATTATTGGGACAAAATTATCAACAATAACTTTTGTTCAGAGGATTTTTATTATCAAATATTTGTTCATGACTTATGTTTAGGGTTTCCTTTATTTGGAATTTTAGTCATTAGAACTTGTGTTAAAAATTTTGGTCATCAGAAATTTTTTTTGGACATTTTGTTTGAAAATTATTCCAAAAGACTTGGTTTTATAGAACTCCTTATTCAAGATTTTGATTATCAGAGTTTTTTATTCAAAACTTTTGTTTGGACATTTTGTCCAAACATTATTTTGAAGAATTTGGTATTCAACATTTTATTTTGAATTTATGTTTAGAGCCTTTGGTTTTTAATAATTTTTGGCTCAGTCCCAATACAAAAATTGACTCCCAATTCCTAACTTTCAAAATCCTACTAGACTTAGACAACAAAGCAAAACTACTTCAGGACACTTGCTAAAGAACGTAACCTACCAACTAAACTAATGAGATTTGAATTGTGTAGATAAAGAAAATATATAAATATTGGACATTAAAAGCACATGAATTTCAATTAAATTCAAATGATATATCAATGAGATACAACCATTGATGTGTTCATTTGATTACAAGAAAATTTTGATCTCATTTGCTACTCTGTGACCAAAGCCCTAGCCACCTATGAATCCATTGTAAAAAAGTAACCAATATAAAGGAATTTTCATAGTATAGGAAAATAAATTTAAGAAAACTAAATAATTTAAATGTCTTCATCATCTAGGAGCTTCAGTGGATTACTTCTACCATCCTAACTCTCCATTAAGGACTCCAAAAAGTATTTAACACCATGTTTAATGTAACAATATTTAACGATAGGTATGATAACTACTAAAAATTATGGGATGCCATTGATTATATTGATGCATTTTTTCATGAAGGATATTTATTCCCATCACAATGACAACTAGTTACAAACCTAAGCTCCTTGAGGATACAAGGATTAAACTTTGTGATAGCCAAGGCAGAGGTCATACCATATATCAAACTATTATGGGACTTGTTATTTATTATAAAGGTGATATAAGATGACTTATTACATCACATGGATCACTATAAAATTATGGATTGCATCTCTGGTGATGACTTCCAAAGGTACTTATTTCTGCCAATCTCAAATGCTATATTTGATAAGCACAAGATGGTAATATGGAACAAGCATAATTTAATTGAGAAATTTTTGAGCTCATGGCTTCTTCCAAGGGAGTATATGATCTTAAAATGAAAGGCCCCCACCCCCATTATCAAATTAATAATGGGGGTATGCATAAGATGGCCCTATTGAACAAATTATATGGCATGCCAAATATACATGTTCTCCATCTGGATTGGGTACCATTTTAGGATATGTTGATGACATTTGACATGATGTTTGAACTAGGATAGATTATTAACCTCAAATTAATGGAAAAATTTCTACATAAAGACAAAAGGCCTAATTTAGCTAGCCATTTTTATATGATTTCATATTTTCTTAATGTCATAATGGGCACACTGTATAGGGACTTTAGGGAGCTTTGGAGCCCAGCTATTAACTATATAAAGAATTGAATTTGTGATTATTTTAAATTCATGCACATATACACATACTAAGAATATGATTTAGATTACTGAGGCTATATATCCTTAGGTGTGGGAGGCTATTCATGAGGCCCCACTTCCCAAGATGTCAAAGAGTATAGTAGACACACTGGTACTTAGGGGTGACTAGTGGTTATACCCAAACTATATGATGATCACAGTTGTTGGAAATAAGTTCAACCCCTTATTATTCCCTAAGTATGTGTAAGATAATCTTATATATCAAGAGATCACATTCTAGTTTTGGTGGAGTGTGGAAGAGGATCTGATAAAGTAGAATAAAATCATGTTTTGTGGGTCTTACATGATAATAATAAGGATGTGCTATATAATGAGGAATTCTTTTGGGGACGTGGCCAATAAAAAGAATCACTATCAATTTGAAACCTTACCTAATAGATATTGGGATCCTCATGGTTGAATTTAAAATCATATCTAGGGCTTTGGCATTTCCTACCAACATGTTCCCTATGACCATGACTTTTTTTCCTGAATGCAAAGGATGATGCCCAAGTCATTGAAATGGAAAGACATGCAAGACTTAAATATTATAATTTGAATATTATTGAGGGAGAACCATTAATTTCATTTTAGTATATGCATATAAGGTTTCCACCTGCTAGATAATGGACTACTTCAAACTTTTGGGATAGTAAACCCTTATAATAATTAAAAGAACAAAGGGAACTTTCTCATGAATCTCCCCAAGTATTTAAGGCTATGAAGATAGAACCTATTTTGAGTTAAATTGAGCATAGGGGAGCTCAAGATGATCCAATTAACTTGTACTCATATGATATAGAACATAGGGATCACCTAGCTACATTGCATGTGCAAACATATATAGATGAAAAGGTTTTTACTACCCCTATTCATCAAGGCTCCTCCTCAGCTACTAAATCTACAATTTCATATAAGAGGAAGCCAAGGGTTCTTCCCCTCATATAGAACCCAAATATTGATCAACCATAAATATGCACATCTTCAGATCCCCAATAGTTACCAATAAAGTAATAAATAGATGAAGAAGAGGAATTGGAATGAGCAAAGGCACTAAGCATTACTAATTACAAAGGGAAGTTACCAACCAAAGATGACAAATAAGGTAAAAAGGCTCAACCCTAAATCCATTCTTTCTAATTTTCCTCTTTTATTCCCATTTGTGGTTCATTTCCCATCAGTACTATCATGAAAATATCTTTGCTCACTCCAAAAATGGAGGATGTTTATTCTACCACTATTGTTTCAGTCTCCCCCACAATGGTAGCCGTGTCCATTATTTACACCAATGTTGATGTTGCCTCTAAGACTATTATAGTCTGAACTAAGATCAACAAAGGGGACTCTAAGAAGAGTGAAACAAAATTAGCTAGCTCCCAACTCCATGTTTCTTCCACCCAAATGAATCTACCAATACCTTCCACCAGCTCCTCCCAAGATACTACTATCACATCCTCATGGAAATCTAAGAGGGGGAAAAAAGTATATATATTCCACCCACTCCCCCAATATGGAGATTTAGATTTTTCCAAAATCATGTGGCCCTCCCTAATTAAATACTCAAAGGAGACTTAGAATAATCAATATAAGATCAATCGATAGAAGATAAAACTAAGGATACATGGTCAATAAGCCTAGTTAGCTAGTTATCCCACCATGGGTAGTTGATCTTAGATTGAAGGATTCCAAAAATCCTAATTTTAAAATCATAGAATTTCCATCAATAACCTCCTTATTTTATAAGCCCTCAAGAAGCATCCAAAGGGTTAGGAAGAAGAAATTAGAGGATGAAGGAAGAAGGGATATCATTCTTCAATAAAGACAAGAAGTATTTGCCTTGTCCAAAAGGAAGAATAGATATTTGGGGCAATCCCCACATATAGAGTTCTTTAATCCCCTTGCTAAAACTCACAAGGATGTTATGATAGCATTGCATGAGGGGATAGAGATGGCCAGATAAGAACCTGAACAAGAGCTAGATAAAATCAAAGAGTAACAACAAACATTCCATATCCTTTAAGGGTTTGAGATCAAAGCTCAATAGGCTACATCAAAATATTAAAATGATCTAGAGGCAATTATGGTAATTAAGGAATAATTGACCCTCCATATTATAAAGACCCACATATTATTTAATTATTTGAATTCAAATGAAAATAAGTTAAAATTATTGATTAGTTACCTTATTAATAAGACATATATCCACCTTGACTTAATGATACCATTGGAGGCATCAAATGCCCTCAATTTGGTGGTGATCAAAA
Source organism: Torreya grandis (assembly GCA_037957365.1). Taxonomy (NCBI): domain Eukaryota; kingdom Viridiplantae; phylum Streptophyta; class Pinopsida; order Cupressales; family Taxaceae; genus Torreya; species Torreya grandis. The sequence continues at coordinate 2,136,566 of JARHVA010002493.1, read as the reverse complement.
CATACGAGGCCAAAGAGTGGATTACAATAGCTAGGGAAGTAATGCCTAAATATAAAGAACATGAAACTCTCATTTTTCTAATCCTAGTGAATTTAAATTATCAAAGGCAAGGGATGCTATAGGTAAGCTTATTAGTATAATAAATTTTGATAAACTCTTTTAAGAAGCATTTGATAATTTCATGAAAAGTCTACAGGGATTGACACTTGAAGATATTGAATTTGATTTGAGTTTTTTAATAAGGAAGTTGATATAAGTATAAATATTCAAGATAAACTTAAAGAATACAAAAGTAAAACATGCCAAGATCCTTGAGTAAGTTAACAAGGTGCATAGACCCTCATTACTTAACTTAAAAATCATCATGTAGCAACATGATGGAGAATACAAGTGCTATCTAGAGTTGGAGATGAAGAAGAAGACTGATGATGTAACTTCTAGTTCAACATAAGTATCTACAATAGTGAATTCCATAACCAATGTATCTATATAAACATCCACTTAGCCTTAGTTGAAAGGCCAATTTTGTGCATATCAATTCAAAGGCATTATTTTTTTTAATCATATTATACTTTTGTTATAGCTTGAATATAAGGTTTCCTAAATTATTTGTAATCATGCACACATTACATCAGATTCTAAAGGCTAACTTTAATTTTTGGTAATTATAAGTTAACTATATGCATACATTACATATAGTTTTGAATATAGAATTAGAATTGAAGTTCTAATTATGCCATGTAATCAAAAAAATTCATGCACTCAGAGGATGAGACAACCCCTCCCCAAGTCTATATAAAAATATGTAACCCTCATTTTCAAGGGTCATAAAATTCAATACAAAAGAAAATCAATTTTGATTCATGCATTTGTTGGTGTATTTTCTCTACATATTCTATGTAATTAGGTTCTATCTTTTTAGTTGTTTGATTCAGTAATTATTAGTGTGCAACAAATATGAAGAATTCTTCTTGTTATGATTAATATGTTAGTTTTAGATTTGAAATAGTTATTTAATAATTATCAATTATATTTCTTACTTATAAGCAAGTTGACTGTCTCATCATTATAAGTGTGTAGAGGTGTTTCCAATGATATAGTCTTGTATGCATGTGTAACATCTATTCCAAACACCTCCCTAATCTGAGTCATAATCTCATAAGTATGGGTGTGCAACAAATACTCCAAAAGGAGAAACCTTTGGCCCAGATCTCTAAGTTTCCTATATCAAACTATCCTATATTGCTTGACCATGTTTGTTTATGTGTGTGCAGTAACTTCTAGAAATAAACATTGGTTCTAAAAGCACTTGTCCACAAAGAATCCATCTTGGAAGGTGATTCTTGAATTCATATAGTCCTTTTATTCTCCACCCTTCCCTCTATTTTTTTATTTTATTACTAATATATACCCCACTTTAGATTAGTATCCATATAGCCACCAACTCACCTAGTTTTGACTTTATTTTAGATACCATCCATCCATACATAGTCTTAGTTAACAACCTACATACTCTACCTGTTCTTCCATCACCTATTTGTTTAAACCATATAGCTACAACTTGTGCCTTGGAGTGCATTTTACCTCCATTGATATCCTGAAATGTTAGAGGTTACCTTGTTATGAATGGGTGCGCATAAAAATGTCATCAACATTATTATTTTGTCATCTTGTCTTTTCCTATGTCCTAATCTTGGCATCCAATTCCTTATCCTAATACAAATATTTATTCTACCCAAAATTTAACCCCTATATAAGTCCATATACTTAATCCACATTCATGTCATGATCATCATGACTAACTTCATCCAACTCATCACCTGATCACTCATCCTGTCAACTCTCATCTAGGAAATTAGACAAGACACAATGAATCTACATGTAGATGTTTTTGTGTTTTGATATGTGATAATGTTTTAATTATTTTTTTTTATCATGTATATATTTGCATATATTTTTTTATTATGTATGTTTATCTTCTTATATAAGTTTTTTATTTATTCTTGTATCCTATCTATTTCATCAAGGTTGTAATGAATGAGTATGTTATGATGGAGCCAAAAAAAACTATAATAATGATTTTGGGTACCCTATGTATAGTTAATCATTTTAACTTTTATAATCATGCACTTTGGCACAACATCCTCTTAGTTATACTTTTATCATAGGGCATACTACCTAAGCCAAAAAAATATAATAATGATTTTGGATGCCCTATGTAGAGTTAATCATTTTACATTTTATAATCATTCACTTTGGCATAATTTCCTCTTATTCATACTTATATCATGGGGCATATTGCCTAGTTATATACCTACATCAGATTGCTTAGAATATGATGAGACCTATTATAACAATGATGGATTGACAATGGATTTCACTTATCATTTCTCCTATCCTCTTGCATGTGTATAAATATCTAATCATCTTAGTCCCATCATCAATTCGATCATCTTGGTCGACTCATCTGATATCCAATCATTCCTCAAATAAATTTATCATTCTGTCTATATCCTCTAGTTATTCATATATCATCTCTCTAGTTAACAATATATAACATCTCATCTCCCATCATTTATCCTAGTCCTATATCTTCATGTCTAACATCTAATTCATATCCTATATCTAAGAAATAACATGTCTAACTATCATTATCATCTTCCTCTAATCGATCTTGTCATATATCATCTAGTTTGAACTACATTAGCCTGAGGTCTTTTGAGACTATGTAGACAACACTTAGTCATATAATGTGTCTAAGGTTAGATCAACCACTCTCTCCTCTTTTCCTATTATTCATCATTACATCTATCTTTTCATTCATTATCCTTGAATCTTGTATCATTAAAATCCTTAATTTATAATATCAATCATTAATCAATTAGTCTATTGATCAATCATCATCCCCACAATCATATCCCCAATCTTCCTATTTAATCACACGTACCTATCAATTGGGCCTAAAAAATCACAACATCCATATTTTCTTCCATTAATCATCCATTATCACTGATTGATCAATTCATCATTTATGTTTATGGTTTCCTCCTTTTATTGGGGTATGACTAGGACTATAACTTTATTATCATCTATTATTCCTTGCATGTGTCTTTGCTAGCGGCATCATCACTATTAATCACATTGTGGCTCATTGATTTGATGCATTATATACTAACTCTTCCCCTAAATATTTTGGTCACTCGATCATATCATTTTTTCTCTCTCATATACTTCTCATATCACTCATATTTATCTTTGAGATACAACAATCATAATCAATTAATTTGTCCTTTTATCCTTGCCTATAAATCTCCTATGCATGTGTCCTTTCTTGGGATATGTACAAATATTGTGGCCTTCTCTATCAAATATTTTGGTCTACAAATATCCTTATCATGTGTCCTTTCCTATGATATGTCTAAAGCTTTTGACTTTTCATCTTATCATCATCATGTTATAGTTGATTCCCCCTTGGGATGTATTGATAACAATAACATAATTTTTTCTAATCCCTATGCATAGTTATTTTCCAAGGGCATATTAAATTTTTAGATCACTAATAATGTTAATTTCATCATCTTCTTCATCAGTCTCACATATCACATTCCATCCCATTGTCAATTCATCCATCCCACACCTTGTTTCTTCTTTTTGAGTGGCCATCCAACTCCTTCCTCCCCATATGTTCCCTTGAGGGGGAATCATGTGTCCATTAACTTACTAAAATTATTTTGATATTTTTATTTGAATGACCATTACTCCTTCCACTTCATCCACTCATAATGCCATTTCAAAGAGGGGCAAAATGTATGCATCTAAATTTGCTCAATTCTTCACTAATACACTAATTTTTTCTATTTCCATTTAATTTATCCTAATATCATATATTGGTCCTAATATAATAATTATAATATATCCCACATCCTAAACTAACCTTATAACATGTCATTCATAATTAATTCACCTAAGTCATCATTATTTAATAACTAATCCCACTTGTCTAATATTTGGGAATTTAAAATTACCATAATCCACCTACCTACCTACTCCTAGTCTTTCCTACAAGCCTAATCCATAGCTCTCATATAATAAATTATCTTATCATCTACTAATATTTCTTATCCCACTAATGGATTTTAGAATTCTCCAATTCTATAATCTTTTATTATTCTCTCCAGCCTCTCTAGGATCTTCTAAATTTAGAGGTTTCTTGGAAATTTTTAATTTCTTTTAATTAACCTTCCTTACTCTTTTTAAATCAACTCATCTTTCATTGAATATAAGTATAAAATCCATCAGCCTTCATGCTAAATAATCTATCTTCTAAGTCTATTTATCCATTGATCAAACTATCATAGTCCTTTATCAAGAATCTATCCATTCACTATACTGCAAATTTTGAGTCTGTAAGCAAATCCATGATCATTTAATATTTTAATTTTTAAATCTAGTTTAGAGAAATTAGATTTATATTTTATAATGTTCTTATAGATGTTGTCTTTACTGACATTATAGTTTAATGGCTTTAAATTTATAAATTAGGTTGTAGATTTAGGTGATTTTGATATAATTTGCATATCATAATCAATTTCTCAAATTTTTCATCTCACATAAATATTAGGGATTAAAGGTGAAGAACATCAATTTAATTTAGATATATTAGGTTCACCAAATTTTTAACCCTAAATTAATATGGGTAAATATAATATAGGATTAAGAATATAGAAAGGAATAAACACAAGGGTGATAAATAGATCTATAGAAGGCTAATTAATTAAAAAATCAAATAAATAATATTCTAAATTTAAATGTTATGATATGGTAAAACTAGAAATTATATCTATTGATTGATATTAAAATTAATTAGAGACAAGACTATTTAGTTGTTTTACTATGTGCATGCAGATATGATATGGAACAAGCTTGGAATAGACTAGATATAAATTCTACACCAATCATCAAATTCTATAAATTTGATTTTTATAGTCTTAGATGATTACATCAGGCTTAGATAGTTGTATTGATATTGGTGTCTGATTTAGACATAGGTGGCCAATACAAAATATTGACTAGATCTGAATGTGCCCACCTAGAACCTTCTAGGTTTTTTTTGCCTTTACTTTGGTGAGACTAGATCTCATGCATAGTAGTCACTCTTTGTCAAATAATCAAACCCTAGATTCCTCTCTCCTAGAGTGATTATGGAAAAAATGGATTAATGGGCACACAATTTTGAGCTTCCCCAAGGACCCCTTTGTTAATGGGCGCTACCTGCATTATAAATACTTTAGAGAGGGATTCATACATATGTATCGATCCCCTATGTGTTGTATTTCATGTTCATAAGGATGTAATGTGTGATAAATAAGTACATAGGCTAACCAAGATTGTAAATTGACAAATATGGCACATGGAATACTCCTTCAGTACTTTAGACTTGTATATGGGTTGTCCCTATGATTGATATTGAAATAGAAAATAAAAGGGAAGTTTTTCTCACTTGAATGCTTGATTTAATGCCTTTGATAGGTTGTCTTGTGAGTTTTTAGGTTTATATTAGGTGAAGAATGAATAAGGATTGATCTTCTATATATACCAAACCCTTTTATAAATATCTCACATTAAATCACTTAATCCAACCATAGAATACATTATAATTAAAAATTTGATGACTTTATATCAATGGACACTTATTTTGGCATAAGACACTAGCATCGATGTACACATCTAGCTAAGATATAAGTGTCTAGGAAGCTAGCAAAAAGGTGTAGTTCCAAAACAATTAGAGCATTTTGGGTACCATAGAAATCTTGGTCATCAAAATAGAATATGGTTATACTAAGAGATAAGCAATAGGCACAAGAGATAGCAGATTCAGTCTTTTTGATAGTGGGAAGGTATTATAATTTAAGGGTGAAACCATGACAAGTATTTTCCATGTATACAATATTAAGGTGATATATAATTCAAATTTACTATCTGCAGGGTTGTAGGAGGTCTGTGAGAGATGAAGACTAACCCAAGAAGATAAGAGCAAGTCTAGAAAAACCACAACTAACAAGCCATAACACTTTCACAGACTACAATGAAATATAAAGGAGTTAGTAGGATAACAAATATGAGAAAGTAAGAACAATATTGACTAAAAAAGAATAAGAATCTACTTCTATCCTGACATGCATCCAAATAGGACTACATATGCCAAAATGGCTAAGAGACTTAAAAGGTCTAAAAAATGGATATTACGAGAGTGATGATCCATTGAATGGGTCCGTGAGTAAGGTGATATAATAATCTCTATGGATTACTAGGCCACCAACAACATAGACCATGTCCTAATCAATGGTAGGTCATTTTCTATCCCTAATATGTGGTATGCCTTAAAAGCAAGTTGAAACTTAGCCTAATAAGATGTGTCTTACTTTGCAAAGGGATAAATAAGCCTTGGACATGCTCCAAAAGAGGACAAAGGGAAGAAAAGTGGGAGAAGCCTCATCCAACTCCTCTATCTTAATTATCATGACTTGATCTAAAGGAATATCATGTGTGAATCCATCATCAGTGAGAAATATATCTAAACCTAGATGAGTGATAGGGTGGTCTTTTTTGAGTCACACCATCATGAGCTTATTATAATATTTCCTCTACTTGACTAAATTATGTGTCATGATGTGGATGAAATGACACATAAATTTTTAATTCATAAATCTAAAGGCCTTTCTAGTAGAAGCATTAAGAGTTTTGATGGTATGACAGATAAGTCATGATGAGGGAAGAGGTGCAACAATTATGAAGACATATTAAAAATGGCATCCTAAGAGTAAAGAGATACCTTGAACCTTAAAGGATGTAGAGGGTGGTGAATAACATGCAATCAGTGTAAGAGGAGTGAAGTTGATTGATAGTCAATAATATTAGGCCATTCATCCTTGATAAATCAAGATTCATATATGTTCAGGCACCTTGGGTGAACTAGTAGGGCCTTACAAGGAGATGGACAAAGCCTTGTTAGAGGGATTTTCTTAGCATATACTAATGACTAGGTGTAAACATACAATTTCAAAATAGGTTAGTTCTTTTAATTCACAAAATCAAACATGAAAATAATAAGTAACATAACATCTTAGGTATGGTCCTTAGATTGAGCAAGGTCTAAGAAGTAATAAACAAGAAAGTATGAGATAAACCAAAGATGATGACAACTTCCACATGGATGTAACCTTTTAATCCAAATGTAAATATGTTGAGCCTAGATTATAGTGCATGATTTTAGTTCTTAATTTTACACCTCTTTCACTTGGCCTTGCACTCTTGAATAAAATGGAAAACAATGATGAGAAACCTACTAGAATGTCAATATAGTTGGGGGGATTTGGCATCATAAATGGACTAGACTAAGATAATGATTGAGAAAGACCTACAAAGGGTATGGTTATCTCCCTGCTACTTTTGACCCTACCTAAACTAAGGTGAGAGAACCTATGGGGTAGCTTTCTCACATGGAGGTATTTTACAATTCAATCTCCATGGGGATTCTTGGCATAAGGAACAAATATGACCAGAGCATAACCACATTTACACAGTTCACCTACAAAGGGTTATCACATAAAATAAACAAATACTCTATATTATACATAAGATACTAAAGAAAAATGAAATTATGACTAAAATATTCTTTTTATAAAATATTCAACAACAAAAGGAACTAAAAACTAGATTTCAATACTACTATTTAAAGCTTAAACTACAAATACATTCCAAATATGCAAGATCTTTTGCATTTACAGGGCAAGTAACACCTATAATATGTAACAGAGTGGTGTGTTGGTGGATTCCAAATAGAAAAGTATTTATAATTATTTCATGACAATGTTCCTTAGTAAAGATGCATAAAACATTTCAACTAAAAGATAATGATAAACACCAAATGATCCCTGAGAAACTAAGATATACACTAAAACTAGAATCTCAAATACTTTTCCCTAGTAAATTCATCAACTCATGAAGTCCTTAAAAGGTATTCAATAATGCATTTCCAAATATAAATACAAAAAGGGATTTATAACCTAAGTATATAATCAAAATGAAAACCAGTAATGAACACAAAATAGATATCTAATCAACAGAACTTATAAAACATATTATTGTATTTCATTATCAAAATAGAGTGGAGAACCACAATTGTTTTTCAATAACTTAAAAATAAATATTATATAAACCAACACTTCATAATGTTTCCATAGGGACAAGTATGGTGAGACTACACCTTTGACAAGGGAGACATGAACATGCTCTCAAACCTTGTTAATGGTTATATAGATGCAACCACCATAGTAAGGGAGATAAAGTCTACACATAGGAGTTAATCCTAGAATTTGTTTTGTAGAACTTAAACTTATAGAAAGAGAATGCCTAAAAATGACTTTTATCAACTGATAGCCAACAACAACCAACAACCTTTGAATAGAAGACAAGTCTTTTATTTATACATTTTTTGAAACCTTGAAATCTAGGAATGAGAGTTATAACCTTCGAAAGTGAAAAAATCCCCCTCAATTTCCACCAAGATGCTCCAATCTAGAAACAACACCTTACCAAGCCTATAATCTTCATGTATTTAAATGAAAAATGATTTATCTAACTACCTCTTTAAGAAATGATGGAGATTTGCAACAAATTTCTTGATTTCTGGCTAGAAATACCCCTTACACAAACTACAAGAAGAATATTCATGTGAGGATCCAAATAAACTATTTGTCTTTTCTATAACCACCTAAATATGCCTTTAACCACTCATTATCACAACTAGAGCTACCTAGACAATGGCCCTTCCTCGTATCCACACCATGGAACAACTTGTTCTTACAATTATTTCTTAAGAATATTCTAGGTCTATGTTTGTTTGAGTAATCATTCCTTGGAGTGGTCCACTTAGATCTTAAAACCTTGAAATATCCTCCCATAGAAGAACTTAGACAAGCAAAGAAAATGAAAATATAATAACTTATCTTTATTTCACCCTTTTTACTTTGCTTTTTCACAAATCTGGGTGTTTTGGCCTTAGAGACCTTTGGGAAGGGCCCAAAATTCATTGATCTCTATTTGAGTCCCCAAGATGATGACCTTATCACCCTCATAGGACTCCTTGGGCCTTTGACATGTCAACATCATCCTCACTCTGACAGATCTAGCTAGAACAAGCAAACATGATCCATTAGATCATGATCTAAGGGGTGGAGTGTTATTCGATACTACTTATTCCTTAACTCTAAGGGTATTCCACTTGGAAACCCCATGGGATTCCTGAGTCCCTTTGACTATTTAACCTTGATCACACACCATTAGATCATCTTGCTCTAAACAAATGCATGCCATTGGATATGTCCCATTCAAAAACAAATGACTACTTCATAGGTTTAAAAAATGATGTTTATGTAACTGTTCTAAACATTTAAATCCCAACAACTACCTATTGTAGCTTAAAATTGATGTCTACATGCCAATCAAAAATGTCAATGTGGCCATCACCTAAAATTTAGAAATATTCTTTTATAGACTTTGTTCCATGACAATTCTATCCAATTCTTTGTCTTTGACCTCCCTATTTACTTCGATGTTATTATCTCGTAAGAAATGTGTCTAAGTAATTCTCCTAAAATAATTGAAACTCTACATGTTTGCCAAAATAATTTGGCACTTAGCTATTTTGCCTTCATCAAGACAATTATTTTAGATAATTTGATCAAAACAATTTCCCCAAAAAAATTGACTTTAGTACTTCTCCTAAAGAAATGCAATTCCTTCGAACTCTTTGCTCAGGAAAAATGTTTGAAGGAAATATACCTTTACCCCGCAATAATTTCTCTAAAAGAATCTTTCTGGCACTTGAATATATAGTTCAATTTTTTTTTTAATGGCACCCACCCTACAAAAATTCCCTTTGGACTTTTGTATGGTCCTTTGATCTCTTGAAAGTTCCCTTCGAAACTATTGAAAGTGTCCTTTGGAATTATTTAAAGTTTCCTCCATCTTTAGAAAGTGCCCTTAAAGAGTTTTTAGAATGTCCTTCACCATCCAAACTTATCCTTCAAAATTTTTGCTTGAAAAATGTATAAAGGAAATGGACCTTTGCCCTGTAGCAATTTTGTCAAAAGTATCTTTTAGGCTTTTGAAAATATCATTTAGAATTTTTTTTAAGGGCACCTTCCCTTAAAAATGCCCTTCAAACTTTCTAAAATACCCTTCAAGATTTGTATAAGTGTCCTCTAGATCCAAAATTATCCTTCAAACATTTTTTAGACACCCTTCAAGAATTTTTCAAGGGCAAAATGCCCAAAGGAAATAAACATTCAGATATTTTGCAAAGGCAAAATGGCCCTTAAAAGTGCCCTTAATTTTTTTTTATGGACCAAATGCTTGAAGGAAATAATCCTTTGAACATTTTTCAAAGGCAAAATGATCCCTCAAGGTTTTTGGAAATTACCTTTGGCCGAAACAAATAACCTTACAATTCCTTTAGGATTTTTGTGTAGGAAAATGTCTAAGGGGAAAGTTCCTTCAAACTTTTGCCACAGATAAAAATTCCAAAACAAATGCCCTGAAACTAATGAAATAACCCTTTGAAACTTTTATAAAACACCTAGCCTAAAAACAATAAGACATTGAATTCTTTCATAGCTTTTATAGAAAACATAATGTCTGATGGGCATACGTCTTTAGAGTTTTTATTTGAGATGAAAAATCTGAAGACCTATTTCCATCAGACATTGTGTTCATGCAAAAGGCCCAAAAATTCTAAGGGAAGGAATACCTTCACCAAGAAAAGACAAGACAAAGGACTTAGTAAATTATGTACATGAACTTGACCTTCCAAATAAATACATGGAGACTGAAATCTAGCTAAGGAGATAAACTTTGATATAGACAAGGGCCCAATTACTCCAATGCAATTTTGGTAACTAACACATGATAGTTTTATGAATGCTACAACTTTATGTAGATAGCACCTCCCCTTGACTACTTGTGATTTGGATGAAGAATGGAATAAATGTTGAATATTTTATTTAATTTATATAGAATAAGTTTACATTATAAAAAATTGCTTATAATTGAAAAGGAGCCATGTATTTATAAACTTCTTAGACTTATGTTGACAATCAGATGAAGATCAAGATGTGTGGTTAGAATTCAATCTAATTTAGATATTTAATTCCATTAATATTTGGTGTTTGAGTCTACCTTAATTAGGCATGGGATTGCATTTTTTGATATTTTCTTACATTTATGCTAATGTTTGATAACTTTCCATGTGATGTAATGATGATGTCGTTTTTCTAGATATTTTAATCCACTTTCCATGTAAATGAAGGAATTATTTAATTAATGGATTTAAAAACTAGTAAATTCTAAAAGCTATGGAAATTACCATTAGAGGAAGATTATGGTAATTCATAAAGTTTAATTAACTTAATGTAAAGTGATGTTAATTTTGAAATTTTAATAACCATTCAACCTAATCAATCTAAAATTTCCCTCATAAAGTCATAATTTAACTTAGGATGAAATAAGTGAAGAAGAAGGTTGGATACAATTCATTACCCCAATCAAAGATTCCCCAACATGTTTTATAATATACACACCAAGTGTGTGTTGGATATTTTTCATTGATGTCATGGTGATTTCATAGAATTGTCCAAGTGAGTGGACAAAGTGCCCTGATAGTCTGAGTAACATTGACAAAGTGTGCAATGTGCTTGTCTGAGTGTGTTCAAAGGAGGCTTAGTTAATATTCTATTTTGGCATGGTTAGATAAGTTAAAATATGATTATGGTGATTTAAGAATTTTTAAGGGGTCTTATAATATTTTTTATATGATTTGAGTCCTTATGTGCATGAGTGGAATTCACCTGGTTCATCATTATTCTCATCTAGACATTTTGGGTCCAATAGTAGAAATTTTGAATAAGAAGTTTGATGACATCATATCTTCCATGTATGGATGAGTCAGGGGGTGTTGGTCATATGGATTTTATCATATTAATTCCTATTTTCTATGTGCAAATTCTCAAATCTAGCAATGAAGTGCAACAAAATATATGCAACTTCAAAGTTGGGCTCTTAGGCATTTTGTTAGTGTTTTCCCATACTTAGCCAAATTTACAATGTGGCAAGAAAAGCCAAGTAGGAATTTTTATGGTGGAATATCTCACATGTGTGGACATTTTAAGATAAGTTAAATATATGTGTTTTTTAATCTTTGTGCCTAGTTTATTTGTACTAACTTATAGGTCAAGCACTGAAGCATGACAAAAGCTATGCATGTGCAAAGTTAGTCTTTTCAGATAGTTCTTGACATAGTTGGATATATGAAGAGATATAATTATATCTCACACATTTTATGTTTTAAAGAGCATTTTTTTATATAGTTATATTCTCCTATGTGAGGAGATCATATGGTCCAATTTATAGAACTTGCGCTTGAGTGAAGCAAAAGATATGGAGGTGAAAATTTAGCCTTCCAAGAAGATAGAAATGTTACCCTTAGTTTATTTTTTAGGATGCTAAATATTAGGACCAAATGAAGATATAATAGTGCATGGGAGATTGTATAAGATTGATCTAATGGTGCGTGTTGAGCGAGATGGTAAGAAATGTTTGAAGTTTAATGATAAGCAAAGATAAAAATTGAGCTTCTTATAAGATCTAATGATGAGTGGATGTTTTTACATATACATATCAGGAATACTTGTTTATTGAGATGTTATCAAGGTGTTTAATGTTTAACATAGATATAGACTGACCTACATATAAGAGATCGTGCACGATGAGTCAATATTTTAAGAGTGCACGAGATGACGTCAACATTTTCAAGGTTAAAGGCTTGGCATTGGCACACTATTATTTAAAGTTTATAAAAAATAAATGCTTTGATATTGATATAAATCAGTGAGGACATGAGATGTGAGCATAGTGTTTGATGTTTAATTGTGATCGTTTCAATTCAAATATTTAAACTTAATAAAGGAAAGACTAGTGCCTATTTTTTAGACATAACTTTTTATCTATGTATAATTTGACCATGGTGTAAAAATTAAAGTTGTATAGGATTCCAAGGCACATCTATAAATATTAATTTTAAGGTATAATTATTATTATGGTCAAATTTGTTGATATCTAAAGTTGACTATGTTCTGCAAGTGATCTAAAAATTATAATTCAGCTTATATTGATGTTGTTTTGATATCTCATGATGAATTAGATATTGGGGAGTGTTTTATACTCCGTAAGGATTTTATATGTGCATTAAAAATGTTTTACCAATCATATGTGTTAGGAACAAAGTCTTAGAAAGTGACTACATGTTCATTTATATTGACTTTGTGTACAAAATGTTATTTGAGCAAATTGTGCTTAAGTAGAAGGGTACTGTGATGGTTTTTGGAACTTAAGGGGGACCTATAGATCATGTGGCATGGGTCTATATATTGTAAAATATTATTGTGCTCCTAGTTTTATTAAAGTGTTAAAGAGTTGAATAGATCTCCATAGGACATAAAAGTGACTTAGGCCTATTTGAAAGTAGATTATACTTAAGTGTGACCCATGTAAGATGTCTTAAGGGTGAAGGAATGTGTTGTGACTAATAGGAAAGATTTTGATCTTGATTAACATGATTTATCTATAAATGGTGAAATCAATGATGATGATTTCTATATTTTTATGAGACTTGGTGAGAGTTATGGAATGAAGGAGAAGTAGAGTGCCTAGTTGATGAGTTGATAAGTAGAGAAAATTGAGGACTATTTGTATGACTTATAGGTCATATTTATAATGTCATATTATTTATATTTTAGTTTTAGGATATGTTAATCATTTTAAGTATGCATATGAGGATAGTTTGTGTTAAGAAAGAAAGAGTTTATGGCATGCCTATGTGAGAGGCTTGTATGAGATAGAAAAGGAGTTTGTGTAGGGGTTATATAATTAGAGATCCATCATTATATTTTGAATACATTATTAATAAGGTGGAGGTGTTCAAAGGAGGTTCTAAATGATTTTATCTTCCTTAAGGGAAATTTTTCCTTATGAAATAGGTGTTTCACTAAAGGCCTTTAGTCATGAGGATTTGATCAAGGTTTCTTGGTCTAAAGGAGATGACTAGTCTCTTTTTTGTAAATTTTTATAGGATATTATTCCATGTATTGTAATCTTGAGAGTGGGTTTTATTCCCCATGATATTTTCCCATAGGAACTATGTGTTATGTGCTTGATCTTGTGTATGAATTAAATGAATAAGATCTCTTGTTAATGTTGCTTGATTAAGTTGATATATGCTGAGTGTTTAATAGTTTGAAAGGATTGAAATTTTAATTGAAATATCTAGTCTCACTTATTCACCCTCCCCCATCAATGAATTTACCTCTAAAAATTGGTTTCAAATCATGTCCTTTGGTAAAGGCTTGATATCTTGAAGGTGATCCAAGGTATAATATGGGTAGTCATCTAGGAGGTTTATCTACTAAGTAAGCATCAATGTTAAATAGATACAATTATGCCTTTTAGAGTACAAGGATGAGGACATAAATCATGTCCCTAGGATTTGATATTTTGAAATATATTATGGATGGATATCATGCACTTGTTATCTCTCCATCTAGTGTTTCAGATAAGAAGTTGTTTGAGAATAATTCCAATGCAATGAAAACTATAATTTGTGGTCTTTAAGAGATTGAATACACCAAATTAATCCATTATAAATATGCTAAAGAGATAAGGGAGAAAATATAGATCATTTATGAAGGAGATTAAAAGGTTAAGATTGCTAAGTTATAGACTCATAGAAGGCAATTTAAAAGTCTCAAGATGAAGGAAGAAGATGTTATGTCATCCTTTCTGTAGAGAGTTGATGAGATTATGAACATCACCAAAGGTCTTAGACAAAACCTTGAAGAAGATATTTTATTTCAAAAGGTATTAAGGTCCCTATCCCTCAAGTTTGATCCTAATGTATTTGCTATAGAATAAAGTCATGATCTTATTTAGCTAAATTTGGATGAACTGCATGGCATCTTTACTACCTATGAGATGAGGAAGACTGATGATATAAAACCAAAGAAGGAAGCAACTTTCAAGACTAAAATGAATCCAAAGAAGAAATTTAAAGGTAAGAAACCCAAAGAAGATAAATGTTTTGATATATATGAGGATGAACTAATTTCTTTGATTTCAAAGAAATTGAGAACAAGTTTAGGCAAGTATAAAGGTAAAATACCCCTCAAATGCTTCAATTATGGTGAGATAGGATATTTTGCTAACAAGTGCCCTCATAATTATAAGAAGGATTATTATGAAGATCAAGATCAAGGTCATGATGATGGAAAGAGATCATTCAAGTATAAAAAAGTAAAAGGGATTCAGAAGGTTGGACAACAAGAAGTACTTCAAGGACAAGAAGAGTCTCTAAACCAAATAAGATGGTAGCTCATCAAATGAGAGTGAAGACAGTAACTCAGAGTATGATCATGGAGATTATGTTTATGTTTAATATAAATCCCTTTTCATGGTTGAGGAAGGAAGTTGATCATATTAAAAAGAGTCTACTTGGAGTGATTCAGATGATGATAAAGATGAGGTGGGCTGTGAGACTAAATTGATTAATGCTTTTGAAAAACTAAAGATTGAAAGGAAGATCAATAAGAAGATGATATCTAAACCTAAGGACTATGAGGATAAATTCAATGTGTATGAAGAAATAATGAATGAAGACTCTAATGAGCATTAAGATATGGTCAAGCATCTTAGTTGTTAATTGAAAATTATGTCTACAAGACTAAAAGCTAAAGAAGATGATTGTTTAAGGTATGTAATTAAAAATGAGTCATTAATATCTGATTTAGAGAATACATCTAATAAGGTGAAGTCATTTATGATATTTGAAAAAATATAAAGTGATCTAGATAATATGTTGGGTGATAAAAAGCATGCAAGTGATAAGACTAATCTTGGGTAAAAAGAAAGTGTGATCAAGGTTGAGTGCTTCAACTGTCATGATGTGGGACACTTTACAAAACATTATCCATTTAAGGAAAGGGAAGTTGATTTTCCTTCAAGAAATATTGAGTGCTATAGTTGTTATGACATAGGACACATTGAAATATTTTTTCCAAAGATGGTAAAATATAATGAGCTTATTACAAAAGGTATGATGTGCTTCAACTATCAAGAGAGGGCACATTGCTAGATTTTGAAAGTAGAGGCCTACAAGTTATAATAAGTTTTATCAATCTCCTAGAGTGCAAAGTAGAAGGAAAGTTAACTCATGGAGACAAAAGGTGGTAAGTATGAGTCATAATGAGACTAGAGGTCCAAGTAATATGTTTTCTACGGTGGATAATTATATAAAATATGAAGAGTGCCAACGTCTCTCATTATCTACTCATGTTGATAATGAAGAGACCAAGCTCAAGGAGAAGACCAAGGTGCTGGTTGAGGCAAGTTCTGATATATGTATGGATCCAAGTGAACATCTTATCATTGTTGAGAATGTATCATAAAAAGAACATCAATTTTCAATTATTGGTGATGAGGTTCCTAACTGCAAGATGGATTATTTAGATGAAAAGGTATGTCATGAATTTATGTTGATCCCATGTATTATAAATCTAATCTTACAAGAGAAAGATATTGATTTAGAAAAGGAATAAGTTTTCATAGTTTAGACTAAGAAAGAGAAGAACAAAAGTAAAAAATATTATATTTATAAGATGATTTTAGTGGTTACTGAGGAGATGTGGGCCACTCCTAGCTTCACTTTGTTTTAGAACATTATTGTGTAGAGGATGTCTCTATCTATGCTTCTTAAGAGAATCCTTTCAATGGAGAAGAAAGTGTTATTGTGGTGTTATTTAGAGATGGTCCTAAAAGTCTAGATATGAGTATTTTTAGTTGGATCAAGTGTGTCCAGTTAGAATATATGTTTTGGTGTTGTCATGATGTTGATAAATGTATATGGTTAGTTTACAGGGTCAAATTAAAGTTTTTCTAGTGGAAAAAGAGGATTTATGATTTTTCAAGATGATATTTTTGCATTAAAAGGTTTATTTACCTTATTCTGGCATGCTCCAGGTGGTTTTGTGGTCTGAAGGTATGTTGAAGTCAAATTAGAGATTTATGTTTGGTCTTAGGTTTGCCAATTTTGTGCTTAAGGGTAAGTAGGCCTAAAAATTGATTATAAGATGTATGGGTTCCCCAAGGCTTGGAAGCTGAAATATTGGTTTATATGTGTGTAATGGTAGTCTCCAAGTGTTAGATATGGGTGTTGACTAGAAGGAGGTTTTTTTGACTCTATCTATTTTGAGGTTCTAGGGTTTTGGGCTCTACTAAAAAAGTGGTTTGCCTTTTGATTTCAGCTCTAAGGATTATTAATAGAATGAATGAGCCAAATGAATTTTCAAATCAATATTCATAGAGATCTGACACTTTGTGGTTTATAAATTATTCTTGTTTTTGTCAAGATGGAGGCCTAATTTGCAAGTTGGTTTGTGAAGGAATTATCTTTTAGAGGTTGAGATAGTTGTTTAAAATTGGTGTGCTTGAAGGGGCATAGAAGAGTGATATATATATATATATATATATATTGATTTTTAGGTCTTGATAGTGTGTATATTAAAAGTTATGGGATCTGTAAGTTATAAATAGGGGTACAAGGAGACTAGATAGGCCTAGTAAGAAGATGAGTGATTTTTGTTCAGTTTGTTCAAAAGTGAAAAGCATGAGTATTTTAAAGTGAGTTCTTAGGTTGGTTTAGTTCATGTTTCCTATTTATTAAGAGTCATGAAGTTATGTTGGTGGTCCTTGAGGTGGTTTGAGAGAGAAGGCTAGTAGCCTATAAGGTGATTCTTCATGGTGTGTGGAGATCTGAAGATGATCAAGAGGTTTAATGGCTTAGAGATCTTAGGGGGAGTCCCTCTTAGATGTTTATTGAAGAGTTACATTAGATTATAATGCATGGTTGAGAAGTATAAGGTGGTATTCATAGAATTAGGGGGGAGCTAAATCATGTAGCTTGAATGGATTGAGGAGCTTTACATGTTGTAAGGGGAAGCATATGTGAGATGATTTAGTCATTTTGAATATGTGGTGATATCTATTACATATGAGATTTCAAGAATTTTGGCATGATGACTTGATCAAACCTAGTCATAATTATGTGTTTTTTCTTCATTTATTGTAGTCCTTGATTGAAGAGGGTATTGGCATGGGGAAAGAGGAAGTTGACAAGACAAGAAGAGGTAGGCTCAAGGTAAGGGGAGTTTGTATCATATTTATAAGATGTCCCTCTCTTGTTGATGGTATTTTCAGGTCCTCAAAATCATTTTGTGCCCACTTTTTCATTGTGTCAGAGGGGGAGAAAGTTCCTATTATGGAGTGCTTGAAGAGAGAGAAAGAAGGTGAGTTAAATGATGTTTGTTGACATCAATGACAAAGGGGGAGATTTTTGGAGACTTTTCAATGATATAATGGTGATTTAAAAGAATTGTCTACGTGAGTAGATGAAGTGCCCTGATAACCTAAGTGACAATGATAAAGTGTGCAATGTGTTTGTCCTAGTATGCTTGAAGGATGCTTGGTTGATCTATTTTGGCATGGTTAGAGATGTTCATGGATGAGTATGGTGATTTGAGCATGTGAAATGGGTTATATAATATATTTTATATGATTTGAGTGCTTATGTTCAATATTGGAATTCACCCAATTCATCATTGTTCTCATCTAGACATTTTGGGTCCAATGGTAGAAAATCTAAGTAGAAGTTTTGATGATGTCATATTTTCCATGTGTGGATGAGTCAAGAGGTGTTGGTTATATGTTTTTTGTCACATTATTTCCTAGTTTATATGTGCAAACTATCAAATCTAGTGATGAAGCAAGACAAAATATATGCAATTACAAAGTTGGGCTCTCAGGTATTTTGATAGTGTTTTCCCATACTTAGCCAAATTTGCAATGTGGCAAGAAAATCCATGTAGGCATTTTGATGGTGAAATATCTCACATGTGTGTTAATTTCAAGATAATTTAAACATATGTGTTTTTTAATTTTTTTGTCTAGTTGATTTGCATTAACTTTTAGGTTAAGTGTTTTAGCATGACAAAAGCTATGAATGTGCAAAGTTGGTCTTTTCATAAAGTTCTTGACATAGTTGGCTCTATGAATATATAAATCTAAGGGGTTAAAATAATTTTTTTATATCTCACATGTGTTATGGTTTTAAGAGAAAATTATTATATGGTTGGATTCTCCTATGTGATGAAATATATGGTCTAATTTACAGAACGTATACTTGAGCGAAGCAAAGATATGGAGGTGTAAAGTTGGCCTTATAGGAAAATAGAAATGGCCCCCTTAGTATATTTTTAATGTCATTAAAGATAAATAATAAATTAATATATAATGGTGCAGGGGTGATCATATAATATTGATCTAATAGTGCATGTTGAGCGAGATGGTAAGTGTTTCAAGTTTAATGACAAGCAAAGAAAAAGACCAAAATTATTCTAAGATATAATGGTGAGTGGATTTTTTTACATATATAGATAAATAGTGTGTTTTTAGTGAGATTTTCTCAAGGTGTTTAATGTTTAACATAGATATAGACTTATCTATGTACAGGAGATCAACGGTGTGCATTGGTCAATATTTCAAGAGTGCATGAGATGAGGTCACCATGTTTAAGGTTTAACACTTGGCACTGACACACTATGAGTTAAAGTTTAGAAAAAATTGATGTGTGAGATTTATCTAAAATATTGAGGACATGATATGTGAGCATAGTTTTTGATGTTTAACTATGACCATTTGAATTCAAATATTTGAATTTAACAAAGGAAAGAATAGTGTATGGTTTTTGAGCCATAACTTTCAATCTATGTAGAATTTGACCATGGTGTAAAAATATAAGTTGTAGAGGATTCAAAGGAAAATATATAAATATGAATTTTAATGTCTAATTATTAGTACAATAAAATTTATTGACCTCTAAATTTTACTACATGTTTGACTATGTTCTGCAAGTGACCTAAGAAGGATAATTGAGCTTGTATTGATGTTGTTTCGATATCTCATGATGAATTATATATTTGGGAGTGTTTTATACTCCATAAGGATTATTTTTGTGAATTATGAAGGTTTTAACAATAATATGTAGTATGAAAAAAGGATTATAAAATGACTGTGTGCTCGTTCATATTGACTATGTGTACAGAATGTTGTTTGAGTAAATTGTGCTTAAGGAGAAGGGTATTATGATGTTTGTTGGAAATTAATGGGGACCTATAGATAATGTGGCATGGGTCCATATGTTGTAAAATTTTCCTATTTTCCTATTTTTATTAGATAAATGTTAAAGAGTTGAATGGATCTCCATAGGACCTGTGACTTAGGCCTGTTTGAAAGTGGATTGTGCATAAGTATGACCCATGTAAAATTCCTTAAGGGTGAATGCATGTGTTGTGGCTGATAGGAAATATTTTGATCTTGATTATAATGATATCTCTATAAATTGTGAAATCAATGATGATGATTTCTAGATTTTTGTGAGACTTATGCAAGGTATGCATGTGAGAGTTGTGAAGCAAAGGAGAGGTAGATTGCCTAGTTGATGTGTTGATAAGTAGTACATATTGAGGAATATGTGTATGAACTATAAGTAATATTTTTTATTTTTGAATAATGATCTTGTATTTTGAGGATATGTGAAGAGGTTTGAGTATACATATGAGGACAGTTTGAGTTAAGAATGAGAGATATTGTGACATGCCTATGTGAGAGGCCTATATAAGATAGATAAGGAGTTTTTTCAGGGATTATATAATCATAGATCCATCATCATATGTTGAATACATCAGTACTAAGGTGGAGGTGTTCAAATGATGGTCTAAAGGTGTTCATCTTCCTTAGGCGTAGTATCTCCTTAGGCGTAGTATCTCCTTGTGAAATAGGTGTTTCACTAAAGGCCTTTGGTCAAGAGGATTTGATCAAGGTTTTATTCCCCATGAGGGTTTTCCACAAGAACTATGTGTTATGTGTTTGATCTTGTGTATGTATTGAATGAATAAGCTCTCTTATTTATGTTGCTTGATCAAGTTGATATATGTTGCGTGTTTAATAGTATGAAAGGATTGAAATTTTAATTGAAATACTTGGTCTCATTGATTCAACCCCCACTTTTAGTGATTGTACCTCTAATAATGTGTAGGTAATTTTTTTTGTTTCAATAATTTATGTATTGTTGTATAAATTCATTTTGATTTGAAATTTTGATGCAAAATTGATGAAAGTGGAGTGTCTACATTTTTATCCTATTTGAAAGTGTGTTACAAGACACTTGACAAATTAAAACCTTTTAAAATAATAAAAAAAAGATGTTAAAATGATTTTATAATGATTAAAGAATGATGTGTTTATATTTTACTTTTTTTTACTTTATGAAAAAATGTGTTCACAAAGACACCCAAAATGGCATTTGAGATGCCCAAGATACACCATTGATGGATTATCCAAAAATTAATTTTGATGGAAGGGAACTCAAAGGAATAAAAATTGGATGTTCAGTGGCATAAGAATCTAAGAAATAGAAAAAGAAGAAAATAGAAATAAAAACATACCATAGAGCCACAAACAAGCCTCTAGGGAAGAATAATAATGAAATGGGAGGGTTGGGGGTAAAAATTCAAATTTGGATCATAAAATTACCTTTTGGGGTGAAAATAGTTTAATTTCACCCACTCCTATTGAAAATTTATGCTCTAGATTTATATTTGACAACTCCAAATAAAATGGTCTGCATTTTGTATACAAAGGAAAATATAGCTAACCTATTAATCAATCCTAGTTCATAGAAGATAAATCTTTCCTATACTTCTAATTATTGATAAATTAGATATTTGGGTTAATGACCAAGATGGATATGATATACCTAACCAAGGGGAATATTACCACAATAACATCACTAGAGAGGGTTCTAAAGACTCTAGTCATGCAAAACTATGTAATATCCCTAGCTAGGTCCTATGTTTTCATATTCACTAAGTAAATGAAAATAAAGGTAAAATATAATATATTTCTCACCAAATCTTTTACCCAAAGTGGGGGTAATAAACATAAAAATTAAACATGCATAGAAGATCTATACTCAAGTCAATGTATAGGAAATCCTAATGCATGGGAGAGAAGTAAAAGTCTAAATCTATCTACTCTAAAAAAGGAGGAACAAAGTTAGGAATAATTGCCTTTGAAGATGAACCCACTGAGCCTTAATATCTCCCTCAGATAAGGTAATTTGCAATAGGTTGTTATGGTATGTAAGGATAACAAGGATAAGTCAGCTTTAATCTACACAACTTCTCTATGCATACAAAAATATTTTGCACAAGAAAATATTTATATCTCCAAATAAAGTATTAAAACCCTAATTTATGATCCTTAGGTATAATGGTGGATAAGTAGATGCATAATATAATATTTTTATTCTTCTCTTCTCTTTAAATGATGAAAATAAATGTGTATACATAACTAAATCTAACCCTAAATCTTTATTAAAGTTTAGTTGACAAGGTCAACCCAATTCAACTCTATATCATTATTTGATTAAAAAAACATAGGTCCTAGTCTAGGTCAACCAAGGCTGACCTAGACCCATAACATGTTTTAAAAAAATAAAGAAAAGGGTTGGCCTAGGCTAATAGTGTATTGTAAACTATCAAAAATGGGTTTTGGGCTTAGAAATGGGATAAGTAAGGTGATGAATTTATTTGAGGAGTGTGTAATATAGGAGATAAGGCTTAGGAAAGTGTATAGTAGATTGTTTTGTAGGTAGCAAGTGGTGGTATAGGATACAACAATCTTGTAAAGCACCAATGGTTTGCCCACCCCTTTACTAGTGCACCCTTTAAGGTGAACACTCAAAGAGTTTAAGACTCAATAGGTTCTTGAAAGAGATAATGCATCAATAATTGATAAAGTTTGAAAATATTATGTGTATATATATGTCCTACTCGAAGTTCATCACATGCCATATAGGTACAATAGAGGATGGTGCTTCAAGAAAATAACATAGCAACACAAAATGTTGAAGCTAAATAAATTATAGTAAGAAGAAAATAAGATAAATGAAAGGATAAAATTTAAAAACACATACATTTACTTACCTTAGTATTGTAGATAAGGAATGAAGGGAAAAAAATGTGAAGGCATCCAATGTAGGTAACATTAGGTGAAACTATATAAATTAGTGAAAAAGAGTAAAAATTGGAAAAAATTTTGAAAAAAAATACATATAATATGTGAAAATATTCTCTATGATGTCAAGATTCTAGAACATCTTTTGGTTTAGAAAAAGAACTAGTATAAAAAAAGATATGGTCAAAAAATGGAATCTGTTTGTAAATATTTGATAGGTAAATAATTTTGCATAGTAAATATAAATAGGGTGAAAAACAATTCATTTGTTATTTTTGATATTATAAGAAAGTAGTGCTCTGAGAGACCCAATTTTAGCCTAGAGAGATACCATGGTGAGGAGATGAAAACTATGATGGGGAGGATGCATAGTGACTACAACTAGTGTAGCATAGGTAAGAAGACATGAATTTTGAATTTTTGAGCCATTTTATATGAAATTGAGATAAATATAAAAATTTTAATGTTATGATAAATCTAGACATTGAAATTATCCCTAATAAATTTTTAAGTAAACTAGGGGTAGGATAAGGTACTGGGTAGGAAGAGATCAAACTAATAAATGGCTAAAACATTTATGTTAAATGGTAAAAAAACTATCATAGACAAAGAATAGAGTCAACTTGGTCGACTCAATTTGTAAGGAAAGAGAGAAATATGGTATGAATGTGTAGCAATGGGTTAATATAGTATTACTAAAGGTGTCCAACTGCTTAGCAGTATGCTGACATAGTTTGGAATGGGAAGATGGTCAACATAGTACCCTTTGGTCAATGTAGCTGGTAATATGTAACCAATTTAGTTTTCTAAGTGGGGTTAATTATGTAC